>JAVIAB010000051.1:125356362-125761362 GCA_032433765.1 Megaustenia siamemsis | reverse complement strand
CCCCGATTTCTATTGGGAAACATTCGCTCATTCCTTCCTCTGTACGAACTGCACATGTGTAGCCATCGTGTAGCCAAATATTTGATAATATTTATGATTTTTATGGCAAGCCATATTGCCTTAGAATTTTCCACAAAATATCTCTTTAAACCGTGATGGTTTATTATTAATTCTTGCTGATGTGGGCTGTTTGCCGTGATGGTTTAATATTAGTACTTGCTGATGTGGGCTGTTTGCCGTGATGGTTTAATATTAGTACTTGCTGATGTGGGGCTGTTTGCCGTGATGGTTTAATATTAGTACTTGCTGATGTGGGCTGTTTGCCGTGATGGTTTAATATTAATACTAGCTGATGTGGGCTGTTTGCCGTGATGGTTTAATATTACTACTTGCTGATGTGGGCTGTTTGCCGTGATGGTTTAATATTAATACTTGCTGATGTGGGCTGTTTGCCGTGATGGTTTAATATTAATAGTTGCTGATGTGGGCTGTTTGCCGTGATGGTTTATTATTAATTCTTGCTGATGTGGGTTGTTTGCCGTGATGGTTTAATATTAATACTTGCTGATGTGGGCTGTTTGCCGTGATGGTTTAATATTAATAGTTGCTGATGTGGGCTGTTTGCCGTGATAGTTGGTTCAATATTAGTGTTTGTTGATGTGAGTTATTTGCTGTGATAGTTGGTTCAATATTAGTGTCTGTTGATGTGGGCTGTTTGCCTTGATAGTTGGTTCAATTTTAGTGTTTGTTGATGTGGGCTGTTTGCCGTGATAGTTGGTTCAATATTAGTGTTTGTTGATGTGGGTTGTTTGCCGTGATAGTTGGTTAAGTATTAGTGTTTGTGATGTGGGCAGTTTGCCGTGATAGTTGGTTCAATATTAGTGTTTGTTGATGTGGGCTGTTCGCCGTGATAGTTGGTTCAATATTAATGTTTGTTGATGTGGGCTGTTTGCCGTGATAGTTGGTTCAATATTAGTGTTTGTTTATGTGAGTTATTTGCTGTGATAGTTGGTTCAATATTAGTGTTTGTTAATGTGGGCTGTTGCCGTGATAGTTGGTTCAATATTAGTGTTTGTTGATGTGGGCTGTTTGCCATGTATAGTTGGTTCAATATTAGTGTTTGTTGATGTGGGCTGTTTGCCATGTATAGTTGGTTCAATATTAGTGTTTGTTGATGTGGGTTGTTTGCCATGTATAGTTGGTTCAGAATTAGTGTATGTTGATGTGGGCTGTTTGCCATGTATAGTTGGTTCAATATTAGTGTTTGTTGATGTGGGCTGTTTGCCATGTATAGTTGGTTCAATATTAGTGTTTGTTGATGTGGGCTGTTTGCCATGTATAGTTGGTTCAATATTAGTGTTTGTTGATGTGGGCTGTTGCCATGTATAGTTGGTTCAGTATTAGTACTTGTTAAATAGGTCGCAACCAGTCACGAATGAAATTGTTGGCATTATCATTCATGATTATCGTCTATCACAATTACAACAGTAGTTCAGATAGAATGAAAAAAAAAACGAAAAAAAAAAACAGTTACTGAGTTTCATTAAGAAAAGAAATCTGAATTATTTTGCTCATTTAAAACGCAACAATGTCATTAAAAAAAACTGTAATGGAGATCATGGAAAGGACGACCTAAAAGACATCTGGATCAATATATCATGTAAGGTAATGCCTCCTATTTTGAACTTATTTCGTTCCAGATGTATGTTCAAATTCCTATCCTATGAATCAGTTTAAGTGGAGCTAGGAATACCCCATATCTGCTTTCACGTTACATCATCCCCTTAAAGTGTGTTGGTAACAATGTCTACTCTCAGTGTTTGCAGACTAAGTTATTAGGATAGGCATCTTGGACAGTCAGTAGTCAGACCGACGATCGGAAAGTAGGCGGGTGAGGTTGTCAGGCAGGACACGCCGCTGGAACTATCCATTCTAGGTGGTAGCGACTTATAAAGACCTTGAAACAGTAACATTGAGTCCAGCTAACGGGAATCAAAGATGAAGAAGGGAAAATCGTACCTCTCGTCCAGGAAAAGCAACAACCGACCATGGCGCAATGTATTCATTGATTGATCTCACCGGGAGGAAACGGCCGCTAATACCTTGTTCTGTCCAGAGTAGTGTTCAAAGAAACTCCGAACGAGATTGTTTGTTTGACGGATGCAAGTCAGTTTCAGATTATATATGTGTGTATACATACAATCAAACAAAGAATGAAGCTAAAGAAGCACACTAGCGTAACGTATGAGATTACTCGGTGCCAAACAAATTGCGTTTTCAGATATTTTTTTTTTCACTGCACCTCCGCGTCACAGTTGCGTCATATTGTAAGCATCGCTCAAACTCCGGATCAAAATTCTCCTGAATCTAGAGTTCGAACTCTGGAAGGAACTCTCGAAGTTGGAGGCGTTCGAAGTGCGAGGCAGTGCTGTGCTCCGACAATGAGAGGAAGCTTGCAGAATCTGAGACTGGCAGTCACCGTCGTCCGCCTAATTAAGTCAGATATTACTTGATAAGATTATGATGATTATTAAATCGAACTACGATTAAAATATATTTCTTTTATAATTCTAAGTTGTTTTAATTAAGGATACTGGAAATAATTCAACCTTCCGTATGTGTGGTTTGCTGTGAGTGCTGTTCATTACAATTTAAGAATTTCGTACATCGAAAATGGTTTTTATTGTAATTTTAAGCATTTTTTTAATAATTAAAATACTTTAAAGACTTTCTGATGCGGGCTCGGAATAGAGGTGATTTAATTTATTATTCGATGGCATGTTTTTTTTTTTTTGCAGAACATTGCATTCCTCACAGCACGTCGGAAAGAATTTCTGTCTCTATCCTGGTTTACCAATTCTTCTGTTGTCAATTGCAAGGTATCCTTGATGTTGTAACTACTTTCACCTTGGTCAGTCCCTGTCTAGAAGTCTTCAATGAATGCTCTATCGAGACCTATGTGTCTTATGCTGTGACCTTAGTATTTTAATTTCCTCCGTAAGATATTGCTTATAAGCCAGTTTTGTTTTTAAATCATTAGGTATTTTAGGATGTTTTAATTTCTCTTTTTTCACTATCCGCGGCATCCTATGGATTTTTCTGTAGTTTTTTGTTGTTGTTGCGAATGAACCAATTTTGTATTGTTGTCTGCGAGATTGTCCATGACTCACAGCTATGTATGCTATTACGAAGACACATGCCTCCAGGTGGTGCCGGTCTGTCGTCAAGGACGCGTAATTAATTTAATTTGTAGAAAGCTCACAGTGTTTCCGCGTGCTGCTGAGCAAGTTACTGGAGTTGGCCAGTTATAACGTGGAACGGGTTCTGGACCGTGCGACTGAGTAAGTGCACGTGAGTCTGGACCATCCAAAGCATCGACGTTCAGCGACGTTCATCAAAGACGACGGTAAGTATAAGTATTCAGATGCAGCCCAAACTACATCATCGAAGAAGGAAAACACAACGGGGCAAGAGGGATGGCACTAAACTGTCAAAGTGTGAGAGGCTAGGCCTAAAGTATGTGCGCGTTTTCGAATTGTGGGTCCATTAATCAACGACGGCCCATTCTTGATAAGCTACTGTGCGGCGCCGATATAATGGTTTTGCAAGAAACTCTTCTTGGTGACAGGACAGTAAGTACTCCTGGCTTTCATTGTTTTTACAATAGACGACACCTGGGCAGGCCATCCTTGTGCGCAACAATATGGTGGCAGCTGAGGTTGATATGACTGTTTGGAACAATGCAGAATTGCAGGTACATGCGGTTAGGGTGCAGACCGCAGTTCATTTCGTGATTGTTAATGTGTATGCCTGTAATGGGAAGGTGAACACACAACAATGGCAGAATCTCTTCGAGTTCGATGAAGAGAATGTCATTTTCTGCGGAGACTTTAATGCTAGAGGAAACCAGTGGGGTAACGTCATAACCAACAAGCAGGGAGAAGACCTAGAGAACGCACTGGTATCGGCCGATTTAGTGTGCTTGAATGATGGAAGGGGAACAAGAATGGCCACTCGAACAGGGGACTCTGATAGTGTCATAGACCTGTCACTGGTGTCTTCCACCTTCGCACCGGTTTGTAGGTGGAATGCACTGGAGTTCCACGGAAGTGATCACTATCTATGTGTCCTCCTAATTGAGAAAGGCAGAAATAAAAGCCAGAGAGAAAGCTCCACACATTCAACTACGAGAAAACAGACCAGGATGTCATTAGCAAAATCAGACATAGGAAACAGAGCGCCCCTCGTAGGAGGCAGGAGAGATGGACGCAGCCACCCTGGTGGAACGTAGATGTCGAGGAAGCTTGGCGGAGCAAGAGACAAACGGTCAAGACATGGCAGAAAGCTAGAAGGTATGGTAGAACACAACCTGAGCTCTTGAAGCGTCTGAAAGTAGAGGTCGACCAAAAAATGATGCACTTTAAACTATGCGCTAAGCAGGCTAAGAATGCCAAATGGGATGACTTCTGTAAAAAAGTGTGCTCAGAAAAATCGCTCGTCACATTCTGGCGCCTTCATCAGTGCATGAATGGCACACCACGACACAGAGGTATACCAGACTTTCAGAGAACAGGCCAGATATGGCACAAATTTGATGAGAGCAAAGGGAAGGCCCTGCTTGCCCAAAACATTGAGCAGACGGACCAAAGAAATGAGGCTGTAAGAATGAGGATACGGGGATCTTTGTCAAATTTGTGTAAGGATGTAGGGCTGGAAAATGATCTCACAATCACAACCGATACCATTCGCACGACACTTAAAAGGTCACACAACATTGCTCCTGGTCCAGATGGTGTTCGGTATGATGACATAGGCGATTTAGCTGCTGACGACTTGACAACACTGGCCAATGAGTTTAATGCCAGTATTCGGAGTGGCCAGATTAAGGAGGAGTGGCTACACAGCTACTTACTACCGCTACCGAAGCCAACAAGGACCATTCTCAGATCAGTGCCTACAGAATCATCACAATGCAGAACACTGCGGGCAAGCTGCTGGAGAAAATAGTTGCCCGTGTCCTCACCTGTCGCCTTAAACAGAAACACGTATTCCCATGCACACTCGGAGGTTATAGATATAACAAAGAGACATTGCTCAATGCGGCAGTATTTGCCTATGACGTCTTGAAGGCTTCCACAGACGAGAGGAGACATGTGCTGCTGCTATAGATCTGGAGGATGCATACAACAGGGTACCATTTTAATATCTTATGCATATGCTCCTCAAACTGGCGGTGAACCCCTTCCTCATTAGATGGATCGCCGCAGCACTGTTTCAGAGGAAGGTGATACTCAGATGTGGAAGTTGGTCTTCAACAACATCCATTTGTCCAGGGCTGCCACAAGGCTCACCATTGTCACCAGTTCTATTTAACGTGTACACAATAACGATCACGGCCCAATAGCTGGATGGGAGGGGAAGAACTATGACTTTTGCTGATGATATTCTGGTATATAGACAGGGAAGAGACAGACGGGGAATCGCCTCCACAATGCAAGACGAACTCGATCGCATTTCTTCCTGGTGTGGGGTTTCAAGTGCCTTGGTTAATCCTAATAAAGCATCAGTTTCATGGTTCTCCCTTAACAATCATACCGTTAATACGACCACACCAGTAATACGAATGGGAGCTGATGAGGTGACCAGGGACAAGTTGATGACATACCTCGGAGTTAAGTTTGATCGCAGCCTGTGTTTTCGGGACCACGCCGACCATGTGATAATAAAATCCCGCAAAGGATTAGCCGCCTTGAAGGTCATGGCATCTGCCAACATCGAGCAGAGGCTACTTACTCTTCTGTTCCAGGGATTAGTCCTCGCACCAATCGAGTATGCCCTGGCCATTCTTACTGTCAGTACGACTCAAATTGATAGGCTGGAGAAAATACAAAATGAAGCCATGCGCATTATCCTGGGATGTACGAGGGACACTCCCTGTGTAGCAATGAGGTATCTTCTTGACTTTCCAACCATTGATGACAGAATCAAGATCTGGAGAGCACGAGCATACCTGAAGATTAGTACAGATACAGAGCATCCATTGCACCACGTGCTCAACACAGAGAATGGTACCAGGCTAAAATGAGGCAAATCATGGGTGGACCGAGCAGAAAATGTCATCAAACAGGTCTGTGGGCTTACCAATATCAGCGTTGGTGAGGAGTGGGTACCGGTGCCTACGTCATTCAAGGGGACTTTCTCATGTATTGTCACACTCGACAGGAAAAGTAGGTAACAGAACCCGGTCGCGGTTAATGCTGAGGTCAACGGTCTCATCTGCGATAACACCGATGAGAAAGATGCAGTCATATATACAGACGGATCTGTAAGACGACACGAAAGAAGTGCATGGGCATTTACAGCACGCTCGGCAGGCAGAACAGCCAAGGAAGACAGTGGTGCATACGCCATGACCACTTGTAGCATGACAATGGAGGTGATGACAGTGACCAAGGCATTCAAATGGTTAGAGTCACAAGACTACATCCACGCATGTATACTGAGTGATTCGATGAGCATGATAAAAAAAGTGGAGGCGGGCTTTGTACGCATGCAATGGGTAGAGTCGTTGCAGAAATCCAAAATACGTAAGGTCACCTTTGTCATTGTCCCTCGACATGCGGGAGTACGGGGAATGAGAGAGCGGACAGGTTGGCTAGCTGCGCTGTCGTTGAGGACGGGCAACCGATGGATCAGGCGGACAACATCAATGCCCTCCGAGATGTGGGAAGAGCACAGGACTTCGACAAACACAGATCAACGTCACTTCTTCGGATGATGGAAATGGGAGTTAAGTTGGGCACAGCCAGAAATGAGAAACTTGGTGGCCGTGTAAGAAGACTTATCTACCAACATAGAACTGGAGTCGTCAGTCGCTGGACACTGAGGGAATTTCTGAGGAGGGGATCTGAGCACCTATGGATATGTTCGGAGTGCAATGATGATGACCCGCAAATAACTCTATAACTCAATAACAATGCCTCCAGGTAGTTTTAATTGTTCTGTATTTTTTGGTATAGTGATTTAATTATAAGTAAATATTGTATCTGTATCAGGAAGATATGAAATGTGATGGACGGGGAGAGAAAAATATAAAGACAGACTGAGAAATGAGAGATTGATAGGGAGATAGTAAATTAGGAAGATGAATAGAGAGAAGTTATAACAAAGAACTATTAAATGAGAAAATGGTGTGGCAGAGAAGAGTGGTGGAGAGGTCGGATAAAGTAAAGAGGGA
The DNA here is from genome assembly GCA_032433765.1 of Megaustenia siamemsis. Taxonomy (NCBI): domain Eukaryota; kingdom Metazoa; phylum Mollusca; class Gastropoda; order Stylommatophora; family Ariophantidae; genus Megaustenia; species Megaustenia siamemsis. The sequence continues at coordinate 125,754,125 of JAVIAB010000051.1, read as the reverse complement.
TGGAAGTGAGAGTCAAATGGAAGGAGGGAGGCAGAAGAATGCAGAAAGAGGTGGAGGATGGAGAAGAACAATGAATAACGAAGTGAACGAGGTAAAAGAAGATGAGCAAAAATTTAGAGTGAGAAAAGGAGAGATAAGAAGATAAATTTAAAGAAAAAAATAGATAAGTATAATGAGAGAGAGAGAGAGAGAGAGAGAGAAAGAAAGAGAACATACAAATCATAAGATAAAGAAATGAGATAAAAGAAATGTAAAATGATAATAAATGAAGAATGAGAAAGAAAGAGTAAAATGTGTGTGGCGTACACTGATAGTTAATTGCTGATGATACCTGCCGCTGGAATTCTACACATGACTTGTGGGTTACAGGGGTCGATCTCATTCTGGTGATGAGAGAAGAGGTTGGGGACCGCCCCAAGAGGGGACACAGTCAGTGGTTTATTCATTGGCCGGTGTTGACTACGACGTGAGAGACAGTTGTGCAGTGTTTTCTACTTGATGGTATCTTCCAGTGTCGGAATTAGTCTAAAATGATTTCATTTTGTAACATTTTACAGCTGCCAGCTTTACTTAACGAAACTCAATTAAACGAAACAGTTATTGATTTGTGTTACATCGATTATTAGAGCTTAAGGGATTTTGGTAGTCCACTGAACATTATTTGTTTATATTTATTTGTATGATTTTAATTTTGTAAGAAAAATGTTAACAGTAAAATTATAAAGCGTCTAGTTACTTTTGTAGTGGTTGATAGCTTGAATGGGATATCGTTCATATTTTGTTTATTCTACATGGAAATTATGCATGTTTGCATCGTTGCAACTTTGAAGGTGCTCATGAGCTATCACGCAATTTTCGGGTTCGATTCTCATGTGAGGCGATGGGATATTTGTCATAGTAACCTCTGAGCTCAAGGTAAATTAGATCGACTGCCCAGTTCTATCAAAGAAGTGCGATAAAAGAACGTAGTGTATTCATTTTAGGCGCATTAAAAACACAAAAAAGGGTAGTTAGTATGCCACCAACTTAACTAAATAATACAAACAAGTGATATTTTAACTATCATTTAAATGATACGAAAAACAATTTGATAAAATAATTTCATGAACTTTCGCTGTTTCTGTGGAGTTTTTACACAGTGCTAACATCATCCTGTGTGATTGAGAAAGAGAATGAAACCCTAAAGACTAGAGGATAGCGACCAAGCGTTATAATAACGCTTTTGTAAACTAGAATATCATATATTTATTTATTAAGGATTTGCGAAGAAGATGATCATGTATCGTAATTTATCCTGTATTTATCCGACTATTGTTGATAACATATTTTCTGCTGACGGTCTATGCGCCACAATGTAAAACTGTCTAAATATCCACTCTAACGGTTTCTTGGCTTCAGTACTTTAGTTGCTGACAAAAGAGGCTTCATTTCGCGACCTGCGACATGAAATTACTTACAAGATTACGGTTTATGTTGTGTTTGTGATGTTTTCTTCATTAAGGGTTCCCTCCATGTCTTTAGGAAAATGAGGGATAGAATGTCAGTGTCCATATTTTTTCAATGACCATAACTAATTTCATTGGTGATGTGGTTGATATCACAAGGACTGTCCTACTTTCCCAGGAAATTTCCAAAACATGTAAGGCTAGGTTAACCTAGGAGCCGGGAGCCGCGATAGCTCAGTGGTTAGTGAACTGAACTACAAATGACAAGAGGTAGGGTTCGATCCCAATCGACGACTTCCGGTTCACCCAGCTTTAATGGGTACCGGATTTTTTCCCCGGGAAAGTAAAGCGGCACGGGCGTAATACCGACCACATTACCTCAAAAATCATGTGCTGAAGGCCTGTATAATTTAGGGTCACTAACACCATAATTCATATACGCCGCTTGGCGTGACGGGGGTACTTTACGTTACTTTACTAACCTAGGAAACAGTCAAAGTGCCGTTAGAATATCGGAGGTTTGTCAGAATGATTTCAGGTTACAACAAATGTAATACAAGGATGTGTCCTCTCACCACTCCTCTTCATTATATATATATATATATATATATATATATATATATATATATATATTATAAATCTGGAAACAACCAACAATAAGGAGAAACCAAATAAAAATTTACAGGTAGAAAATTTCAACATCAACGAGCTACTCTTCGCAGATGGCCAATGCCTAATATATGAGGATGAAAAACTGCTACAGCAGCATACAACATTTCATGATAAAAGTTGTGCAAACTACAGTAAGAAAATTAACACAGCAAAAACAGAGGCTTTGAGAATAAGCAAATTAAGACACCCACTAAACATTAAGATCAAAGATAAAGAAATAAAACAAGTAGAGGAATTCAAGTATTTGGGCACAATGTTTACAGAAGATGGAAAACTAGACAGAGAAATTGACATGAGAATACAAAAAGCAAATGCTGTCACATACCAGCTTTCACCATTGCTAAGACATCCAAACATTTCTATGCCAGCTAAACAACAAATAATAAATAACATTTTCATACCAACTTTATGCTATGAAAGTCAGACATGGACTCTTTCTAAATCACATTTACGAAAGACCAATACATGTGAGATGCGATGCCTGAGAAAAGTAACAAACAACACAAGAAGAGATAGACTACCAAATGAAACCATAAGGAAAATAGTAGGAATAAAACCCTGCCAAGAATATATAGAACAACAACAACTTAAATGGTTTAGCCACCTGGTCAGAATGAACCCTTACCAATCACCATCAAGGACGTTCTTCTCGAGAATGCATGGAAAAAGACCAAGAGGAAGACATAGAAGAAGATGGATAGATGCAGTGATAGAGACATGTAACAACAAAGGAAAATCACTAATTCAGACAGTTCGTGCAGCTCAAGAACGACAAATGATATAAACCACGACACCTTCTAGGTATCAGTGAAAAGAGAAAAGAAGAGGAAGAAAACTAACCTAGGAACCATGTTTGTGACGTTTGTTTTTGCTGCTTTTTTTTAACAGTACAAGATAGCCAGTCCCATGCCGAACTCTCCTCCTTAGTCACTTCTTATGAACACGTCTGGTAGGAAACAGCGCTACAATTCTTTACTACCCTTTCGGGCCCTGGCAAAATAAAAGGATGGAAATGGCAGTACAGATCACTAGCGTAGAATTATGGAAAGTACCAGTATAATTTCAGCGTACAGAGAGATACACCGAAGACAATGACGCTGAAAAGGAAGCCAGCTGAGAGTATCACACGACAGACCCTTCTTTGGAATCCATAGGAGAAGAGACAAAGCGGAAGACCAAAATATTTTTTGGAGAAGACAGTTAAAATTAGAGATGAAGATGATAGGGAAGACATGGAATGATCTCAAAAGAGTGGCAAGAAACAGAAAAGCTTGGAAAGTGTTTGTTGAAGATCTATGCTCCACAGGGAGTCGGAAGGAAGAAGTAGAAGAAAAAAAAAACTTATAAACCGTCGACCGAGATAGAATCCGACCTCTTTTCTTTATGCTGATCTTGTATCTTTTGCAAAAGAAAAAAGTAGCCGTAGCTATTGTTAGTCTGGAGAGACGATGACTTTAAAGCTCGTGTAACAACCTTGCCAGACGCTGTATTTTTTTCTTGCTTTGTTGCTCATCTATAATCGGCAACATTTATGAGACCACCTGGTTTCAAGCCAGCGATTACTGTCTGCCTCCAGCTAGATTTGCCTGCAGAGAACTCTTCCGAGTCAATTATGTTCATATTAAGCTTTCATCAAGTTATGTTTACATACGACTTTGTAGAATTCTTTGGTCTTCCTTTATTTCTTTCGATGGAGGCTGTCTCTCCATATAGCATGAGTTCGAGAATCCGTCCATTGTGCATTCAGCATATATATGTAGGCTGGTAATTGCAGTCGACGGTGTCTGCAAGATCTAATCCCGCTTAGCCCACCAGCTATGTCCATCACTTCATTGTTTGTCACTTTATCTCTCTTTAGAATATAAATAATTTATTTAAATAATACAACAAAATAAAGACCATTTATATTTATAGCTTAGAAAATCAAAAATAGTTATGTAAATCTTTAATGACGCTGCAGACACATTTTCTTCATTCCGACTACAATTCAAACACATTACAATTTTTAAGTATGTTATTAATATTTCAATTATTATTTATATTATTATTTCTATCTATCTATCTATCTATCTATCTATCTATCTATCTATCTATCTATCTATCTATCTATCTATCTATCTATCTATCTATCTATCTATCTATCTATCTATCTATCTATCTATCTATCTATCTACCTATCTATCTATCTATCTATCTATCTATCTATCTATCTATCTATCTATCTATCTATCTATCTATCTATCTGTCTGTCTGTCTGTCTGTCTGTCTGTCTGTCTGTCTGTCTGTCTGTCTGTCTGTCTGTCTGTCTGTCTGTCTGTCTGTCTGTCTGTCTGTCTGTCTGTCAGTCTGTCTGTCTGTCTGTCTGTCTGTCTGTCTGTCATTCTGTCTGTCTGTCTGTCTGTCTGTCTGTCTGCCTGCCTGCCTGCCTGCCTGTCTGTCTGTCTGTCTGTCTGTCTGTCTGTCTATCTTTCGTTCGCCTGAAGCATTGTCTATATCTACAATGTCATTTTCTGTATAAATGCTACTGTCTAAATTCTTGCAGTGGCCCATATAGTTTTGTCTGTAGTATTGTATCTATGAGCCAATGGATTGTCAGCAGTCTACTATATTCAGTGCAGTCTTGAAGTATGTGTTCAGCAGTCTGGGGCGCCTGTCCACATGTACAAGTAGTTGAGATGCCGATCTTGAATTTTGTATACATGTGATTATGGAGTCGATTGTGTCCTTTTCTGAGGTATATAATGATAACTTGTTCACATCTATTCATATTATGAAAGGCATCCTGATTTGGGGCTTGTGGTCCTCTGATTGATTTGATTATCTGTTTCTTATGATGGTATGTAACCGGTGTATCTAGTTTTGTGCCTGCTGAACCTTCCTTTGCCAACTGATCCACTTTCTCGTTTCCTGGTATTCCACAGTGAGATGGGATCCACAGCAGGGCAACCCTGTGGTGCTTGCAGAGTTCAGTCAATAAGATCTGCAGATGTGGTAATTTTCTGAATTGTAGTGCCTGGAGTACTGATCTTGCATCTGTCAAAAATACTACAGGCTGTGGGCTAAGATTACTGTTCAGTAGTTATTCTATTGCCAACTTTAATGCTTGCATTTCTGCATCATAATTGTGATAATATTTCCCTGTTGCTATTTTATTCATATCCCTAGTGTTATTTGGGTACTCTATATATGCATCTGCTCCCCCATTCTTTACTGCATTCTGTGCTGATCCATCTGTGTACACAAATCCATAGGTCTTGTGAGTGTTCTTCATCCAGGAAACTGAGAGTTATTGTTTTACGCTGTAGACCATTCTGTTCCTATTTGTCAACTATTCCTTTCACTTCTATCCGTATTTGTATTGACAATCCTGATTCTTCTGTCCAGTGAGTCTGTTTGGTATGGGCAGTAGGGGGTTAACAACTCTTGGCATGTCTAATGTTTGTCTACAAATACGCTTGGCTTGGTGTATACAACTGCTTCTCTTATGTCGTCCCAATGCAAAATTTTGGAATCGGTCCTTCATTGGATGTCTCGGCATGCATGGCAGTTTTTCTGCCTTTATCAGCAACGTTGTGTTCCTCAGCTCTCTCAGTGCTGGTATCCGCCACAATTTCTCCATCTCCAATATTGGTGTTCTTTTCATGGCTCCTGTGACCCTAAGTTCCTGGTTTTGTACTTTTTCCAGTTCTTGCAATGTGGTGTTTGATGCTGAGCACCATGCAGATGATCCATATTCTAAATGTGGGCGTATACTCTGTTCGTAAACTTTACTGAGAATTTTCCCACTAGCACCCCACGTGGTTCCACACAGCTTTCTTAGAATAGCCAACTTTCTCCTTGCTTTTTGGGTTGCCTTATTTATCTGCTGTTTCCAAGATAGTTTGTTATCAAATGTAACTCCGAGATACGTAGCTTGTATGTCTTCTTTCACAGGCTCATTGTAGATGGCTCCTGCTTTTTGTTTTGAGGAGAGAGTGAAAAGTGTAGTGTTGCATTTGTCTGTATTGATGCTGATACACCATCTATTTGTCCATGAATTCAATGCATTCATAGTTCTTTGCAACAATTTGGAGACCACTGTTGCATACTTCTCTGTGCACCACATTACCAAGTCATCTGCATACATTGCCACTTTGATATCATGTGGTAGTTCAGTAACTAGGTCATTGATGTAGATCAGAAAAAGTGTTGGAGATAGTACCCGTCCTTGTGGAACGCCCTGGCGCAATAAGACCTTCTTACTCTTAAGACCATCCAGTTGCACTCTGGCTCTCCTGTTATGCAGGTATGCTTTGACCCATTTGTACATCCTGCCATTTACTCCATAGTTTCTCAGTTTCTTCAAAAGCCCTTCCTTCCATACCTTATCAAATGCTTTCTTTAGGTCTATCCATGATGCTAGTATCAGTTTCTTTTTTTGAAACGCATCCTCAATTTCCTGGGAAAGCTAGATTGCCTGATCTTCGTAGAGTAACACTGTCTAAAGCCTGCTTGTTGTGGCACAAGGAGACTTTCACTTTCCAGGTACCACTGCAGTCTGAGATTGATTATACGTGCCATTGTTTTACACAAACAGCTTGTAAGGCTGATTGGTCTATAGCTGGATGTCATTGAACCATCTTTTCCTGGCTTTAGTAATGGTATCATAATTGCTTCTCTCCATGCCTGTGGCAGTCTACCTGTGATCCATCAAATGTTGTAGATCTGCAGTAGTTTTGCTTTAGCTGCAGTTCCCAAGTTCTTAATCATTTCACTGGACACCCCATCACTGCCTGGTGACTTTTTTAATTTTTATTTTGTATATTGCCAGCTCTAGCTCTCTTTGTATAATTGATAGTTCCATGACTTCATGTGCGGTCTCTTCTTGTCTTGCATTTTGTTGTTTTAAAACGGGTCTCTTGCTTTTCTCTAGTCTAATTTCAATACTATTGTCATTTGCAAAGGAGTCTGCAAAGTGATTTGCTGCTTGCTTACCTGTTATGATATTTCTATCCTTCTTCAGTGTAATTTTGGTGTTCCTTTCTGTACCCTCATCATTCAGCAGGTTTAAAAGCTTCCACACTTTTCTTGTGTCTCATTCAAGATTCAAGGACTCTGTTTTCTCTTTCCAGTTTCTCCTTCTGGCCTGTAGTTTAGACCATTGAAATTTGCACACCACAATGCTGATAGTTATTGTGTTTTTTTCTGCTTGCTTTCGAGATATTTCCATGCCATTGTGCAATTGCTCTTGTTCACTATTCCAGTATGGTTTGTAGTGTTTCCGTGGCCCTCTAGGTATTGTTTCACTGGCAGCTTGTATTATTAGTCTGCTGAATTCATCAACTATTTTGTTGATGTCTCTGTCTGTATTTAGATCTTTAGTCAGTACACTGGTGTAGTGTTGATACATTTTCCAGTCTGCCATTTGCAATTCCATCTGGAGATAGTGTTACTCTCCCTGGCGGCCTCATTTTGCACCACTAAAAAGATTGGTCGGTGGTCGCTGCCTCCAAGTTGTTTCCCAACAATACGTGTGATATTCCAATCCAGGTCTGGTGAATAGAAAGCAAGATCTGGTGTAGATGTGGTATGCCGTGATCTGGAATAGAATGTTGGTGGATCTGTTGTCTGGTTTAGCAGTATAAGCCCATTGTCGTCCTGCCAATTTTCAAGTTCTTCTCCTCTCCTGTCCATATGTTCATAGCCCCAGCTCTGTGAATGGCTGTTAAAGTCTCCACATACAATTATTCTTTCTTTTAATGGAATTGTGTCTAGTACTAGTGGGCGGTCGCTCGGACAGTAGTAGTTAAGTAGATGAAAGTATTTTCTGTCCTGAGGTGCAGTATTTGATATTTCCCCCAATCCATATACACTTCAAGCTGACATGCATTGATGTTGTTTTTTACAAGTGTCAATATTCTGCCATTTTGTCTGTTTTTTTCTGTCAGATCGGTAGCACTGGTATCTCCTAATCTTCAAGGCTATGTCGTTATTTAGATGGGTTTCCTGCAAACAGCATATGCTTACTCGTTCTTCATAAGGATATTTTCTAACTCTATCTTTTTACTGTACCCATCTCTTTTGCTGTTCATGCCTTCAGCATTCCAGTGCATTATTTTGAGTGGTCTTATTTTGGATTGGCCAGTAGCTCTATTATCTCGCCCCCTGACTACACAGAGCGGCTGAGAAGGACATCTAGTAATAGAGGTTGGGCCCTTTCGTGGCTGAGTGTCCGGCGCTGCACCTGCCTGAGTGTCCATCACAGGGCGAGTGCCACATCGATTCGTAGTTATAGACATACTTCCCATTGGCGTGAGTGCGAGACATCCTGATTGTTGTGCGCTTTTTGGCTGGTTGCCTCCGACTTCAGCACTTAAACTTGCTAGAGCAGACTGTGGTCTTACTCGAGTGTAGGAAGGCCTGGCCAGTCTTGGTTTTTCAGTCCCTGGTGATTGTTAGGCCCCATTCCCACGACAAGGAGCTGGCCTTTGAGGGGATTTCTATTATTATTTCTATTATTACTATTATCATCATTATTATTTCTAAAAAATCACCAATTTAATTGGTTGACTATTTTCTATAATTTGTAGCTGTTTGGTTTCTTTTAGCATTTAGGAAGTTTTATTTTGAAATCTAATTATTTTTAAAATTGTTTTTGTATTAAGCATTTATTATAAAATATGTGGTGTATTGTGTTGCCAATTATCTCGAGCTGGCAAAAATCAATTTGTCAAAATATTTTGTCGATTATAAAGAAACAAAGAATAATAATTTTAACTAGCTTTTGTTCTTTTTTTCTCTTTTAATTTTGATTTCCTTTCATTTTGACCTTGACAAGCAACTATTCGTAATTAGTTTTACATGAGGCTTCAATGAGCATCTTAATCATCAATTTATGAAGATATCAGCAATCTCTGCATGAAATCAGACACGGGCTAAGAAAAAAAAAGTAAATATCTTTTAGTCTTTCAGCGGCTTCTTCCTCATTGTGGAATCTCTAGAAGTGAAAATGTCGACTTCTTATCAAAAGATTGGAAGAAGAACGACTCAACTCTGTCATTAATTGTATTATCAAGAGACAGAAATCTTACTTTACAAACTATATTAAACAATTTAATAGAAACAAATATCTTAACCAAATACTTCGATTTGATAAATACCAGGAAGCCATTATATTTCAACTAGCATTACGCCATGGTAGAATGAAAGACGACTTTAATCGATTGGACGTCTTTGAGAAGTATCGAGTGATTACCATCGGAACATAAATTCAGAAATACTCAACCATGTCAAACGTGCTTCAGAAAGGCAGAAACGAAAGGGAAGTTATGGTATGCACATCCGACCAGGAATAAACTGAGAAACCGAAAGCTTTAACTTTAAATCATCCGCAAATCAGATGAAGACTACAACCTGAACGTTGAATTTTTTTCCCCGTTTCATTAACTAATACCATTGTGCAGATTTTTTCCCCGTTTCATTAACTAATACCATTGTGCAGATTTTTTCCCCCGCTCAAAATAAAGTTTGCCGTGACCCTATCATCCCATCCCATGAAGTAAGAAAAACCGTAATCAGGTCTCTTATAATCTGGAGTGCTTACGTTTCTTGATATTATAATTATCAAATTACATTATTATATTACATTTATCAAACAAAAATACAAATAGGAAAAAGTGAACCGTGAAGATTAATTACATTAAAGCCCTAATAAAGGAGCTCCCTAATAAAAGCAATGATATGATGTATAAGTGTACGCTATCACAAAGTATACAATTTTTATTATTTAAAAAATATTATTTTATTGTTTACTGTTAGAATATATATATGTTGTATATATATATATATAGTTATGCATTTTCATAATTTAATAACAATATGGAAATTATATATGACTGACAATTTCTCGCTTTCTCTCAGAAAATTTTTACCTAAACATGTGCGGCCTACACCTTAGTACCATATCATCCCTGTAATCGGAGGGTTTCCACTAGAATTCCCGTCTCTTATCTGATAACAAAGAATGACCTCTCTCTCTCTCTCTCTCTCTCTCTCTCTCTGCGATCAAGACTCAATCAGAGTAGGATTCCGGACTTTCTCATGAAGTCAGCTGTCTGTTTAAGTGAATCGATTGCCCCATATAGCTTCTCTTCCCGGGAGGTGGTTGTGGACCACATTGCTCTTTTTCAGGACTGTGTAGTCTGATTGTTAGAGCTTGTTTTTTGTGGTATATGCCTTCCGCATTCCAATGTATTATATTCAGTTGTTTCTTGAAGCCTTTCCGGTCAGCGATAGTTTCTATAATAATTATAGTATGTTTGATCAGTTCTGATTTATTACTTGTTAAAAAAAAACGTTGCTCTGTGTTCTGCGCCAGCGATCTCAGTACAATGAAGGTACTCCGCTACACCAGCTCCCTAGGGTAATTTCCGAAAACTTATGAATTGTTGTGAAGATAGTGGCTGGTTTAGAAATTGTACTTTCCTTTTGAAATTTGACCAGAACAGAGGCTTACGAATTACTCTATTATCTCCTAGGTTCTTTTACGTGGCTAACTCGAACATGGGGCATTATTTTTATTGTGCGTCTTTGATAAGATTGTGTACTCCATCTTACATACTTATTAGTGGAGGATTAAAACCCATCACCTTCAAATGTTTTCCGAACAGGAAACCTTCTAAATGTAAGAACACAAAAACCTTTGGCTACAACACTCAATGATAATCTCAGTTAAAGTATATGTATCGCACACTTCTTAAAGTTAAAGTTTGTCTGAAAAAAATGTTCCTCACATTCCAAGTCCGGCTTGCTGCAGGAGCTACTGAGTTAAGTGTTATGTGCACACCGTGAGTTGTGCGTCTCATCCGTTTTGATCGTGTTTCGATATCCGATTGCTTACGATGACTGATGTATGACAGAGAACATAAGCTGTGTTCACTTTCTGTTCGGTTTCGCCTTATGTCTTTTGGCGTGCTGAGACTGATATGATGGGGATTGCAGCTACCTTTATTTGTTTGGGAGATGAGATACTAATTCGGATGATTCCACTGGCACCACCGGTTGAGCAATTATGGATTTTAATTATTTTGCAGTGATACCGAGGACTTCCATAAACATAACCATATTTCTTCTTGTTCTCTGTCCACTTTTTCCTTCCAGCGTAGAGGAAAAGTGGATTGTTCTTGAAAGTGTTCATTGGGTCGTCACACTCACGCGCTTTGTCTGAAGTCAGATGTTGCATTTGCTCATCTTCTTGGAGTGCATTCTCTATATATTCTGTTGTAGTTGATAATCCATGTTTATAGCTGGATGCTGCGAGTAGTAATATAAGGTCAGGGTGAAGCGGATTTGCAGTTGAGCTATATAAGAATTAATCTGGTGCAATACAAAGAAATATAGCAATTAATCTGGTTTCTGGAGCAGCCGTTGCCTGGTACAAAGAATGTTAGCTGACCGTATAGTTGTGGTAAGCTGACGTCGGTTGTGAATTAGAGTATTAGTCCAGGGTGTTAGATGACCACCTAATGTCTGGACCTTTCTTCTGTCTCGGTGATTTTGGTACTTACTCTCTCTCTCTCTCTCTCTCTCTCTCTCTCTCTCTCCTCATTAGGATCGTTCTTTAACTTTTGAAAACTGTCTTTCTTCTGTGTTAGTGATACTAATTATCTCTCTCTATATATATCTATTTCTCTCTGTCTCCTATCGCCTCCTAGATTTCTCTCCTACCATTCCACCTTCCTTCCTCTCATTCCCTCTCCTAGTGTTCTGCCTTTCCTCGTATTTTTACCTTTCCTCCTAGATTTCCCTACATTGTAACTATCAATCTTTCCATTTATGCCTATACTCCCCTTTACTCTCCTAGACTTCTCTCTTTCTCTCTCCTAGACTTCTCTCCTACCATTCCACCTCCCTCCCCTCTCTTTCCCTCTCCTAGCGTTCCGGCCTCCCTCGTATTTTTAGCTTCCCTCCTAGACTTCCTTCCATTATAACACTTACTCATTTTCTCCATTTAAGCTTATTATCTCTCCTTCCCTCCCCTATGCTTTTCTCTTTCTCCTCTCTCTCTCTCTCCTATTCACTACTGAACTTCCCTTTATTTTATCACTGTCTCATTCTCTCCATTTATGCCTATCATTTCGCCCTCCTTCTCCGAGACTTCTCTATCTCTCCTCTCTCTCCTATCCCCTCCTAGACTTCTTTCCTATCATTCCATCCTCCCATCTCTCTTTCCCTCGCCTCGCTCAGCGTTTCGCCCTCCCCCGTATTTTTTAGCTTCTTTCGTATCGGTGACCACGGAAGTGACCTTGACCCGGCTTATCGTGATTTATACTGACCGTGTCTGGTAATTAAAGGGAGATAATAAAAAATGGTTCACTGTTATCTAACAAAGATCGATAGTAAATTAAAGAGTGGAATAATTTTATAGTTATTTTTTTATGTGAGTGTAGGGTCTCCACTTTATTGGATCATAGAATGCCTTCCTTCTCTTAGACTTCTCTCTCTCTCTCTCCTATCCCCTCTTAGACTACTCTCCTACCATTCCATCCTCCTTCCTCTCTCTCTCTCTCTGTCTCTTTCCCTCTCCTAGCGTTCCGACCTCTCTTGTATTTTTAGCTTCACACCAGTGTAACACTTTAGTGATTGTAAAGATGGTGGGATCTAGGTCACGTTCTCTTGATCGCTGCAGTAAGTGCATTCGGAATCTGATTAATTTCGGTTTTCCGTTGTTCTTGTCTGTGTTAAAGTAAAAGTGATGATCTTCTTATTACATCTGCACCGCTAAAACGATGTTGTACGCCAGCAACAGTCCCTTTTTTGACAAATTTGTTGTGAATGCGACCTTCCAACGTCTAGACTTGATCTGCGCTTTACGTCACATTGGTGCTGTTCATGGCCGTTGTTGGAATTCCTTGACGCAAGTTATTTCCATGTTACTCATCAATGCAAACTACATCGTGAGCCGCAGTTTTTTTCTCGTTACGGAATTTGCGCAGTGTTTTGTTCGCCTTAGCCTGCTTTTACTAGAGTAATCATCAATCGAAAGGGAGCGAAATTGTGTGTACGACATTTCTTGTGTGCTACGTCCTCGTAATGGTTCATCGTATATCCGTAGACTCTAGACCGGCCGTACGCTAATCATTACGGTTGGTTGTTTGATGTGCGAACAGGATAATCTGACGACTAACTGTGTGTCTATATGTTCGGAATTGGAGTCAACAACGATGGCCTAACATCATCAAGAGCTCTACATTTTTTAAAAATATGACGATCATCATTTTCAAGAGGACTTGAACTTCCGGTATATGGTGGATAGGCGGCGGTAACAATTGAAGGATACGCATGAAAAGTGTTCCTTGTAGCATCTTCCTTATATTCCAAGTTCGGCTTGTTGCAGGAGCTACTGAGTTAAGTGCTCTGTGCACACCGTGAGCTGTGTGTCTCATCCGTTTTGATCATGTTTCGATATTCCAATTGCTTTCGATGAATGATGATATCGTATGACAGGGAACAGTTGGCTGTAATCACTTTCTGCGCGGCTTCGCCTTATGTCTTTTGGCGTGTGCTGAGACTGCTATGATGGGGACTACAGTTACCTTTCTTTGTTTGGGAGATGAGATTCGGACGATTACGTTGGCACGGGTGGTTGAGCAATTATGAATTTTAATTCGTTTGCAGTGATACCGGGGCCTTCCATAAATACAATAACCACGTTAGCATTGAATATCAATCCTAATAATAGTTAAAATACACACTTTAAGCAAACAATAAGAAAAAAATATGAAAAACGAAGGAATAATGCACTCAACAAGGCTTAATATACCTACTTTAAAAATATTAATAACATTGAATAACTCTTTATCGATAATCCCTAACATACTTACTTTAAGACAAAACAAAAAATATATTAACTTGCAACATAAAATATAGTATCAACACAAATCTCTAGACCTAACAGTACTATGAAAATAATCTATCGTGAATCAACTAAACTTATAACACGAAATCTCTCGTGGTCTACGTTTAAGCATAATCTGGTAACAAATGTGGATGACGTATAAATTAACCAATCAGAGAGTGACTATGACAACATCGACTAACATCTACGATAACCAATTACGGATGAGCATTAGTATGGGTTGCAGAGCAAAAAATTGACTGACAACTGATAAACCAATCAAAGAGGAGCATTACTTTTAACGTGAACACTGACCTCATTTCCCACTTGAAGTACTGTCGAGTCTGTCTCGTCGGTGGGGTCGAGAACAAGGGATGGTATTAAAATATCATCATCCTCCGAGGCATATGTTTCGCCTGTCGGGTCATCAGAGGGGGGGGGGAGGAGAATAATGCGGGTGGTTGGTTAACTGAACTCGGTTTGACATCTGATGCTACACCAGATGAGTTCCATGACATCGATTTGACCTCTGAATGCTCCAATACCAATGTTTGTCACTTCAACGAATGACAGACATTAAAGGTGATCATTGTACGTCAGAAAACTTAGTGCCAAAGCCCAAAAAGCTAATCGCAAACTCAAAATAGTTAGACGCAAAGATCAAAATGTTATAGCTATACCCAAGAAAATCTTATACCCACAGTCGGAATTTGGCAGGCGACGACTTTTGAATTAGAACAGGACGACATTTGAATTAGCAGAGGTCGGTTTTGTATTGACAAAGGACGTGTTTTATTGGACTGAGTTAACAGACGAGTTTGAGATTTTTATTCTTGTACTTATCCTAACTTCTTTAAATTTCCTTATATTTGTCACTTCAACGAATAACAGACAATATTAAAGGTGATCATTGTAGGTCAGAAAACTTAGTTTCAAATGCCCCACAAAAATTAGTCCAATAGAGAAAGTAGACTCGAACCTCCCCCCCCCCCCCCCCCAAAAAAAAAATGTTACATGTTTACTCAAAAACGTATCCCTAAACTAAAAATCTTAGACTGTAAGACCAAAAGCTATATCCAAAGTGCAAAAACATAGTCCCAAAGGTAAAAAAATACAAGCAGGTTAACGCCCGTAACATGTCAAGCCCCTGTCAAAACCACACTAATAGAAAATACTACTCATGAAGGTTACACCTCAGACATAACGCTACTAAAAGAAAATCGTACTACACATCATGAAAGTTACGTCCCTGCTATAACTCTACTAAAAGAAAATATTACCAAACACGAATGTTACATCTCTGACATAACGCTACTAAAAGAATGTCGAACTACAAATCATGAAAGATGCGCCACACTCATAACTCTACTAAAAGAAAATGCTACCCCAATCATTTTGTATTTATGGATACGTCTATGAAATCGTTAAAAAGAATTTAATTTAGCCTATAGGCTTACCGAAACTTTATGTTAGATATCCCCATATACATTTTTTCTTAAAAATCATTTGATGTTTCTTACCCCCAACAATTTTTCATGGATACACCTTTGAAATTATTATAAATTAAATTTAACATCTAGGCTTACCCCAAACTTTACTTTCGACATCCCCATATCAAGAATTTTGCTTAAAAAATAAATGTTATGTTTTTACCTCAACTATTTTTTAATGGATACGCCTATGAAATCGTTAAAAAATTAAATTTAACCTATTGACGTACCCCAAACTTTATATTAACCCCCCCCCCCACCCCCAACACATAAAAAAATTGTGTTAAAAACAACTAAAAATTAGTAGTGTAGGAGGTGAATAATATGGTTCCGAACCACCCGAATCGGTGGTCATTGACGCTCCGGCGGTTGTAGTCTTTTACATAGGGAAATAAAGCGCGTTTAGCGATTTTTCAACCGCTAAAACACTGAATTTTCCACCTCATACACCACTAATTTTTAGTTGTTTTTTACACAATTTTTTTTATGGGGATGTCTAATATAAAGTTTGGGGTAAACCTAGGGGTTAAATTACATTTTTTAAAAATGATTTCATAGGCGTAGCCATAAAAAAAATGGTCGGGGTTAAGAAACATAAAAATGATTTTTTTAGGACATTTTTTTAATATGGGGATGTCTAAAATAAAGTTTGAGATATGCCTAGAGGTTAAATGAAAAATTTTAAACGATTTCATAGGCGTAGCCATAAAAAATGGCTGGGGGTAAGAAACATAAACATGTTATTTTTAAGCAATTTTTTTTAAATATTGGGATGTCTATAGGTTAAATGTTTTTTAGGAATTTTTTTGGCGTAACCATAAAAAAATTATCAGGGGTAAGAATAATAAAACTGATTTTTAAAGAAATTTTTTGATAATATAAATACAAAATGGTTGGGGGTACCATTTTCTTTTAGTAGAGTTATGAGTATGGCGTAACGTTCGTCATTTGTAGTACGATTTTCTCTCTATTTATTAGCGTTATGTCAGAGATATCTTCGTGTTTAGTAATACTTTCTTTTAGTAGAGTTATAGCAGGGGCGTAGTAATGAAGGTGTGGGTGAGGGAATCTAATAATTGAGGGAAGTGTGAGTGAGGGAACCTGATAATTGAGGGATGTGTTTGTGAGGGAGTCTGGTAATTGAGGAATGTGTGAGCGAGGGAAACTGATAATTGAGAGAAGTGTGGGTGAGGGAATCTGATAATTGGGAAAGTGTGGGTGAGTAAAGTAAAAAAAAAGTAAAGTATCCCCGCCACGCCAAGTGACGTATAGGGAATATGGTGTTAGTGGCCACAAATTTTACAGACCTTCGGCACATGATTTTTGTGGCAATGTGGTCGGTATTACGCACGTGCTGCTTTACATTCTCAGAAAAAATTCCGGTACCCATTAAAGCCTGTGTGAACCGGAAGCCGTCGGTTGGGATCGAACCCTACCTCTTGTCCTTTGTAGACCAGTTCACTAATCACTGAGCTATCGCGACTCCCCCAGTGTGGGTGAGGGAATCTGGTAATTGAGGGAAGTGTGAATGAGCGAATCTGATAATTGAGGGAAGTGTGAGTGAGGGAATCTGATAATTGTGGGAAATATGAGTGGGGGAATTTGATCATTGAGGGAAGTGTGAGGGAGGGAATCTCGATCATCGAGGGAATGTAATAGACAAAATACAAACACTTTGAATCTGAATGTTAACTAAAAATGTTATTATTAATTTAATTGTCGAGTAAAAGAATTTAATTATTTAAAGATCTGACCACTAGAAAAGGGCAGAAATATGTAGTTAATACAAAATGTTATAAATTGCTAGAACATATTTTATTTAATAATTTCAAGAAACTACAATTGAAGAGAAGGGTATTGTTAATTTGATTTCTGACCTGAAACTGGCAAATAAAAACATGAAAGAGAGCTTCTTTTGTTTGTAAAATGTTTATCATAAACTATTCAGTTATGTGTGAGTTTATTACAGATACATTAATTATATTGTGAGGAATATTCGCAATAGGGAAAGACATGTAAAATATTGTGTGGGCATTTCTTGACCTTTCCTGAGTACACCAGAACAGAATACAACTGTAAAAGACTGCCTGCGTGGATTAAAAATCTGGAGGGCAAGCTGAGAAACAATGTCTGGTTCTGACCTCTCTGTCAATGAAACAGGTAATTATAATGCTTAAGAGATATTACCCAGTCTCAATGAAACAGGTACTTACAATAAAAATAAAAAAAAAAGAGCCCCGTCACGACACGTGGCGAATAGGGAATATGATTTTAGTGGCCATAATTGTTTTAGACCTTAGGCACATGATTTTTGGGGTAATGTGATCGGTATTACGGCCGTGCCGCTTTACTTTCCCAGAAAAAAATCCGGTACCCATATAAGGCTGGGTGAACCCGGAGCCGTCGCTTGGGGTCGAACCTACCTCTTGTCCTTTGTAGTCCAGCTCACTAACCACTGAGCTAACTCCGGCTTAGGTAATTCCAAAGCGTAAGAAAAATTACCGACTCTCATTAAAACAGCTAATTCCAATCTATCTATCTATTGACCTTTCGAGCCGTAGCCGGCCCCTAGGGCGTAGTAGACCAAGATACTCCTTCTCTTGTCTAAATTGTTATTCTAGCAGTTTTCAATTCTTGTAAAGATATTTTATGAAATCTCGCCTTTTGTCTTTGTTCTGTGCAAGCAGCTCTATCTCATTGAGCGAGCCGATTCCTGCTGCTCTTGCCTCTCTCTCATCAATGTTCTTCTCAGTGTCTCTCTGGGTCTTCCTCTTTTCCTCTTACCTGTTGTTTCCCACACGAGGGCTTGCTTTACTATTCGGTTATTATCTCTTCTCATTACATGTCCAACATATGACCATCATCTTTATTACTGAAGATATTAGTGGTTGATTGGCGATTTCTCTAATTTCCTCGTTTGTTTTGAATTCGTTCCACGCTATACCAATTATTTTCCTTAGACATTTATTTTCGAATGCGTTCAACTTTGTTTCTATGTCTCTTGTTGTTTTCCAGCTTTCACACGCATGTGTAAGGGTTGATAGTAATGAAGTACTAATTCCAATGCTTAAGAAATATTACCCAATTCATTGAAACAGGCAATTCCAAAGCTTAAGAAATGTCAAACTATTTCATCTTATTGTGTCTCATCATCATCATCATCATCATCATCATCATCATCATCATGTGCCATACCGGTTGGCGTACGCGATCATGTCCCTCCACAATCTTCTATCTACAGTGCATCGTATCAGTTCTGTTGTTGACTGTTTTCCATGCCATGACACCAAGCTATCCAGTATTTTCTCTCTTTGTCGTCCGCGATCTCTCTTTCCTTTTATTTTGCCAGTTGTAACCAAGTATTCCAACTTTCCTCTTCTCATGATGTGCCCGTAAAATGTTGATTGCTTCTTTGTGATGTTTTTAAAGAGCTCCCTTTATCGTGTCTACTACGGAATTATTATCGTTTCTGTCTCTGCAATTCCACATTAACTATGCAAAGTTCGATATCTGCCAGTATGGCGGGGGACACCTGAGCACACGTCTACCAGTGTGGAAAATAAGAACAAGTGATATGCACACACAATTAAGTCCCTCGGGTCTTCTCTAGAGATATAAAGTTGATGAACGCAAATAAACGAACAAGAGAAGACAGTCCATATTTGTAGGGTGTATGTGGCGAAATGACCGGTTGGAATACTTATTAAGCAGGAAAATATAGCGTAGGAGAGAAGAAGTAGAGAACGGGAAATGATGCTGGTTTGTTTGACAGCATGGCACGAGTAAAATAGCAGTGAAACTGATGTACGATGCACAAGATCACTGGCTATGAAGAGACATGATATCCAGCGCCTGTCGCCGCGGAACGTGGATGAATACATCTTTAGAGTTGTGAAAAGATGCTAATTCAAACTATAACAAACATTTAGGAATCTCTAAAAATTGTTATTTAATCTAGAAAATTTGTTATTTAATCCATGAAAATTGTTATGCAATCCATGAAAATAAATTGTTATTTATTTATTTTGTGCTGATCTGGTTGTAAACAATATTTTCTGGCAACCCTAAGGAAATTGATATGTTGTTTACGTGTTTAAACAAATGTATGTTTCGTTGAAATAACATTTTATTTACTGTTATGCTATAATAGATATGCTATATTAATGTTGAATTGTATTATAGAGTGCAACACTAACAAATACAACGAGAAGTCAAACACGATCCATTTTAAACACACACACACAACCAAATCTATACACATATAATTTAAATGTACTTATATATATATAAATATATATGTATATATATATGTATATAAAATATGCGCAAGTATACATGTATACATATAATTCTTGTTTGTCTGCAGGAAACCGCAGTTATCGCTAACAATCATACTTCTCGTGAATGGAGTTTAAAAATAAATGTAAACAAGCTCATCACTTGAAATATCACGAACTCCAATAACGTCATACAGGGAATGTAGATCCGAAGTAAAGAATGGATTAGGCTATTCAAAGAATCTCGTATTTCAAGAAAATGGAATGAGACAAATTATATAAATGGTCGCGATACACACACAGAAAGTTTATGAATGTTGTAAACAATTTTTATGCGATTCGAGTCATGTACAATTTTTGGGAAAAAGTAATCTTTTGAGATATAAAATATGGACGCACATATTATATAAATCACTATTAAAGTTACAATTTAATGGAATTGAAACAAAGGCAAAAAATACTATTTATAGAAAAGAAGATTTAATTAATATACAACATTACAGAATCCATATCACGACACTCAAGAAAGATCCAGGATTTAGTCCTTCTAAGCAAATGGTTTGTTTGCGTTCGCCAGCTTTCATCTCTGGCGAAGTCTCTAGAGACAAGGGACTGAATTTTGAGTGTTCATCCGTTTTTCTATGGCAGCCGTGAGCACATGGTTCCCTCGCAGCACAGGCAGATAACTCTCTCTTCGGAGACACTCATATATTTTTCCCTTCTATGAGTAATTGACGTTTCAAGCTGGGCCTCGCTGCTGAGACCAGGGGTGGTTGCCGCAGAATGAAATCACAAATAGAAATCACACTGGTATATCTATAATAGATTTCCATCCATCCTAATTTATATTTGTCTACTCGTCATTAATTCGTTCAACAGTCATATCTTTTCAGTCTTCAGTATTTATCTTTTGCAGTTTTAAATTGTAGTTCTACCATTTCAGCTATCAATGTTAGTACTCAGCTCTAAATTAAATGTCTTTACCATATCTGTTTTCAATATTTATGTTTATGTATCACGTATAGCTATTACATATTTTCTTTTGAAGTTATTATATTTGACTTTCGTTAGTTCTATCTCCATTTCTAATACTCGTATTTATCTTTCCGTTTACGGTGTATCTATTGCTGTCTATTACTAATATTTATTTGCTTATTACCTTTCAATATTTATCATCGTCATCAAGTAGCTTAAACTATGTGCAAAGCAGGCTATGGATACCAAGTGGGATGATTTATGCAAAAAAAGTGTGCTCAGAAAAATCGCTAGCCACATTCTGGTGCCTTCATCAGAGCATGAATGGCACAACGCGACACAGATGCATACCAGACTTTCAGAGCATAGACAAGATTCTAGATTCAAGATTTGAGTCACAAGACTACATCCACGCATGTATACTGAGTGATTCGATGAGCATGATAAAAAAAGTGGAGGCGGGCTTTGTACGCATGCAATGGGTAGAGTCGTTGCAGAAATCCAAAATACGTAAGGTCACCTTTGTCTATGTCCCTGGACATGCGGGAGTACGGGGAAATGAGAGAGCGGACAGGTTGGCTAGCTGCGCTGTCGTTGAGGACGGGCAACCGATGGATCGGGCGGACGTCATCAATGCACTCCGAGATGTGGGAAGAGCACAGGACTTCGACAAACACAGATCAACGTCGCTTCTTCGGATGATGGAAATGGGAGTTAAGATGGGCACAGCCAGAAATGAGAAACTTGGTGGCCGTGTAAGAAGACTTATCAACCAACATAGAACTGGAGTCGTCAGTCGCTGGACACTGAGGGAATTGCTGAGGAGGGGATCTGAGCACCTATGGACATGTTCGGAGTGCAATGATGATGACCCGCAAATAACTCAATAACTCAAGACAAGATATGGCACAAATTTGATGAGTGCAAAGTGAAGGCTCTGCTTGCCCGCTACATTTAGCAGACTGACCACAGAAGTGAGGCTGTAAGAATGAGGATACGGAGGTCGCTCTAAGAATTGTGTGAGGATGTAGTGCTGAGAGAAGATCTCACAATCACAACCGATGCCATTCGCACAACACTTAGAGGCCACACAACACTGCTCCTGGTTCAGTTGATGCTCGGTACGACGACATAGGCGATTTAGCTGACAACGACTTGAAAAAACCGGCCAAAGAGTTTAATGTCAGCATTCAGAGTGGTCAGATTAAGGAGGAGTGGCTACACAGCTACTTACTACCGCTACCGAAGCAAACAAGGACCATTCTCTGATCAGTGCATACATAACCATCACGATGAAGAACACTGCGGGCATGCTACTGGAGAAAATAATTGCCATTGTACTCACCTATCACCTTGAATAGATACGCGCATTCCCACCCAAACTCGGAGGTTATAGATATAACAAAGAGACATGGCTCAATGTGCAGTGTTTGGCTATGACGACTTCGAAGGCTTCCACAGACGAGAGGAGACTTGTGCTGCTGCTATAGATCTGGAGGATGCATACAACAGGATACCATTTGAATACCTCATGCACATGCTCCTCAAACTAGCGGTGTACCCCTTCCTCATTAGATGGATCGCTGCAGCACTGTTTCAGAGGATGGTGATACTCAGATGTGGAAGTTGGTCATCCGAGCCAACATCCATTTGTCCAGGGCTGCTACAAGGCTCACCATTGTTACCAGTTCAATTTAACGTGTACACAGTAATGGTCACGTAACAGATGAATTGGGGGGGGGGGGGAGAAGAACTATGACTTTTTCGGACGATATTCTGGTATATAAATAATAATAAAACATCAGCTGAATGGTTCTCCCTTAACGATCATATCGTTAACACGGAAACACCGGTGGCACGAATGAGGGCTGATGAGATGACCAGGGACAGGTTGATGACATACCTCGAGGTTGATGACATACCTCGGAGTTAAGTTTGATAGCAGCCTGTGTTTTCGGTATCACGTCGACCGTGTGATAACAAAATCCCGCAAAGGATTAGTCGTCTTGAAGGTTATGATAGCTGCCAACATCGAGCAGAGGCTACTTACCCTTCGGTTCCAGGAACTAGTCCTCGCACCAATCGAGTATGCCCTGACAATTCTTACTGTCAGTACGACTCAAATTGAGAGGCTGAAGAAAATACAGAATGAAGCTATGGGCATTATCATTGGGTCTAGGAGGAACATTTCCTGTGTAGCAGTGAGGTATCTTCTTGACTTTCCAACCATGAATGACAGAATCAAGATCTGGAGGGCACGAGCATACCTGAAGATTAGTACAGATAAAGAGCATCCATTGCACCACGAGCTCAACACAGGGAAAGGTGTCAGGCTAAAAAGAGGCAAATCATGGGTGGGCCGAGCAGAAAATGTCATCAAACAGGTCTGTGGGCTTACGAATATCAACACTGGCGAGGAGTGAATAACAGGGCCTACGTCATTCAATGGGATATTCTCGTGTATTGTCACACTCGACAGGAAATATAAGGAACTCAGTCGTGGTCAATGCGGAGATCAACGGTCTCATCTGGGATAACACCGATGAGAAAGATTCAGTAATTTATACAGACGGATCTGTAATATGACACAATAGGAGTGCATGGACATTTACAGCACACTCGGCTGGCAGAATAGCAACTAAGACAGTGGTGCATACGTTATGATTTCGAGCAGCATGACGATAGGGGTGGTGGCAGTGACCAGGGCATACATCTGGTTAGAGTCACAAGACTACACCCACGCCTGATTACTGAGTGATTCAATAAGTATGATCAAGACAGCCTAGGCGGTCTCTGTACGCATTGGTTGGAGTCATCGCAGAAGTAACAAATACGAAAGGTCCCTTTGTCAACGTCTTAGAACATGTTTGAGTACGGGGAAATGAAAGAGAGGACACCTTGGCTAGCTGTGAAATCGTTAAGGACGGTCAACCAATGGATCGGGCAGACATCATCAATGACCTCCGAGATGTGGAAAGGCCACAGGACCTCGACACCCTGAGTCCATGTCACTCCACCGGATGAAAGAGATGGGCGTTAAGATGGGCACAGCCAGAAACGAGAACGTTAGTGGGCGTGTAAGAAGTCTTATAAACGCATAACTGGAGTCATCAGTAACTGCACACTGCGGAACAAGCTGAGAAGGGGATCTAAGCACCTATGGACATGTTCGGTGTGCAATGATGATGATCCGCAAATAACTCAATAACTTAATCGAGTAGCTTATCTAATGTAAGACGCTGCATTTTTAACTGCCAGACTGTTTGTTTCTCATTGCCTAGATGGGTTGCTTGCCACAGTGAGTGTGGTCTGTTAGGAGTACTTGATGTCTTGATCTCTTTGTCTTCTTGGTAGCTCCCGTCTCAATTTTTCTAGAACTGCAACCTTTATTTTTGCAATTTCAAACTCATTCTAGTGACTGATATAGCCAAAACATGTTATATTTATTTGCTTGTTTAAATTAACCAGCCAGCTTTTATTTATTGCCTGTTCTTTTTAAAATACGTCTGTTGTTCCTTTGCCTAATCAGGACTTCTGAAAGTTTCTTCTATAGCATGTCATCTCTAAGGGTCTAATTATATTTCCAGGATCGCACGTTATTTGAAAAAAAAATACACCCCCTGAAAAACTCACACCAGATAAAACGATTTTGTTTTGTCATTGACGTTATTTTTATTATAGTTACAGATATCATAAATTACATTATAATTTCTTTATTTTCATATTATTTATATTTGCACATCTCTCGCCATTTTAAAAATAAAATAGATATCATTCTATGTATCTACATTTCTGTCTGTAAATATAAACTTTCTATAACCAGACTCCGGTTAAACTTTCCCAGCTGTCCGCAGCTATTTTTTTTTAAATCCTGTTTTCTCGCTACAATAATACACTGGCCAAAGAACCCACCGCTAAACCATTATTTATGCTAGAAGATAATAACAGTTGTGAAGCTATTTCCTCCCCATAGGAAAGCACCGCTCAACTACGTGTCTTGCGCACACGTTACCAGAATAATTTCAACATTAGACGGTATACTAAAAGTCAAATTAGCATAGAAGATGTGTACTTAAGGAAGGAAGATTACTCTCTAAAAGCTCATTATCACAGTGACTAATAATACTAATGACATTGTTTATGTCTTCACATCTGTTTTTGAACCATTGTCGCATCCCTTATTTAGGCTTTAGTAAGACCGCGATGAAAGAAACAAAACTATATAATTCAGTGCAGTTCAACAACTGTATTTTATTCAAATTTGTAAAGAAATCTATTTAGTAAAATTTGAGAAACTTTTAGTGTTTGTCTTTAGAATACACTAACAAATTATATCTGCATACCGACAAAATGATATTTTGTTTCAAATGGAGAGAGAGAGAGAGAAAGAAAGAGAGAGAGAGAGAGAAAGAGAAAGAGAGAGAGAGAGAGAGAGAGAGAGAGAGAGAGAGAAAGATAAAATCCCATCATGCGAGTATGACGAATAGGGAATATTTTTCTTAACTTTTATACCTTTTTACATTGGCACTATTTGGAGTAATGTGGTCATTCCTACGTCTTTCCGTCTTTCTTTCCCAGAACAAAATGTGGTGTGCCCATTTACGTTTGGAGACCCTAGAAGCCGATCGTTCGATGGAATTAACCCAACCTCTTATTCACTCACACTAAACCAGTTCACTGCTTCGCCAAGGCTCTCAATATGATTCACTGCAGTTTTATTTTCTTCGACAGTCCATGTAATAGGCTTCTGTTGCGCTGTGTCACTGTTTATAGAGAAGCGTGATATTAATGCCTTTCGACACGATACATAACACTTTATCAAAGCATATTTGAAAATGTGGGTGAGGTTTCATATCATTTTTTTTTAAAGGTAAATGTATGAGACTTGAATCAGCGTCCCAACACGCGGGATTTTACCCATACGTGCTCGGCCGCCCGTCCAGAAGTGTTCGGAGATTCCTGTCTAGTGTCGCCTCAAGCATCGTAGCTGATGAATGAGGCGCCATTTTCTTCTTAGATATCCACAGTCTTCCACAGAATTAAAAGGCCAAAACAGCATGATGTTGGGGATGAATATATTTATTTTATATTGGGGGCCTCGGTAGCCTGGTTGCTAACACTGGGCCATCGGCGTTCGGACAACCCGTATTCGATTTTCGCTGGAAGCAGCGTGAATTGTACTCGTGGTTGGAAAAAAATAATATACCCGCGGTCGACCCAGCCGCTGGCAGAAATAGGTACAAGGTAGTATTCTGGGAAGGTGAGGAATGCCGCCTCGCATCGTGAGTTTCGATGATGCTTGAAGCGACATTATCAGAAGTCGCTGAACACTTCTGGATAGGCGGCCGAGCACATATGGGTGAAAAACTAGCGTGCTAAGACATCGATTGAAATCTGGTACTTTACCTGTACTTTTACCAAGATTTATTCTCTCCACTGGTTTGCTAACCGTGGCGCTAACAGTCGGATACTAGCCGCTGACAACTGTGTTGCTAATTTGCTGATCTTGTTGCTATTTCCTCAATGTGAAGCACCTCAAGATGTTACTTCAAAAACTGTTCTAAGATCTTTTCCTAAAATCAATGCATGTCTGTAAGCATTTGATATAGGGTGCGCTATTTTCTATTATGTTCTTTTTTCATTGAACGGACTTTTATTAAGTCATTTTAAAAATGTCCCACAATTATTTATAACTCACAATCGACTTACGTCGACCTTGCTTTATTGATTTGTTTCACGAAGTTTAATTTAAGAGTTTCACAATTGTAGATTTTAGAGATAGAGGGAAGCAATGAGAAAAAAATATCAGACAGCTTAAGAGAATGGCTTCGCAGATGGCCAACAACAGAAATGATAAATAACTGTCAAGATAGAAAGTTGTGGACAGACATGATAACCTACGCCAGCAGGTTCGGTACTTGATGATGATGATGAGATTTTAGCACACTAATAGCTCGATAGACACCTCCACAATATAATAATGTATTACATCAAAAATGTCTGAAAGCCCACAGTAAAGAATAACAGCCAGAAAATCAAGCCAATTTTTTTGGTACCTATTAATAAAACTAAGTAAGACACATAAAATGATCACTATTGTGTTTTGTAGAATATTTTAGAATAAAGAATTATAAACTTATTCTTTACCAGCCATAATCATCATCATCATCATTGAGTGCCGTCTCCGCTTCGAATGTTGGCTACCATGGAGCGCCATTCCACTCTGTCTCTTGCTTTGATGGTGCAGACTGTCATAGGTTGACTTGTTCATCTTTTGATGTTACTCGTCCATGTTAGTCTTGGTCTGCCTCTGCCTCTTTTACCTGTTATTTTCACTTCCAATATTACTTTTAGTAGGCTGTTGTGTCTTTTAACATGCCCCCAAAAAATTTCATTTGTCGTGTTCTAGTTGCGTTTAGTAGTTCTCTTTTCATTTTTAGTTGTTTTAAAACTTCATCGTTTGTTTTCTTTTCTTTCCATCCAATTCTTCCTATTCTTCTATAGATCCACATTTCTTTTGCTTCCTGCAGCTTTTTAGTCTTTATTAGTCATTCTCTTTATTTCTGTGTGCATCCCTCTTAAATTTTGTTTACTTTCCACAGTTTCGACTTCTAGACATCTTTGGTTGAGCTTGTCCTTTTTTGCCTTTTTGCACATTTTGTGCATTTCATTATAAATTTCTTAGTATCTGGCAGTGTTCTTCGCTTGTTTTCTTTCTTCCATTTTTTTGTAAGATGTCAGTTATCCATTTTTGTTTTTTGTTACTTTCCTTTTTGGATAAGGTGTTGCAGGATTCTTGTATGCTGTTTTTTATGCATTGCCATTTAGTTGTGACATTTTTTTCAGGATTTTCTCTTCTGTACTGCTCAACCCCTTTTTCTAGCAGCTTCTGATATGTGTTCTTTACTTCTACAAGTTTTTTTTTTTACATCTTTCTGATTTAAAGCTGTTATATCGATTGGTATTGCTGAATTAGTCTTTTGTTTCTCTCTTTAATTTGATTTTCATTTTAATCATTACAGGATTGTGATCTGAATTAATATCTGCTCCAGTATAGGTTTTGGCTTTCTTGACACTGATCCAGGATCTGTCTTTTATCATTATGCAATCTATTTGATTCCTCTTTCTATCTCCAGGGCTTTTCCATGTGTATAATTTCCTTTTCTCTTGCTCAAAGTAGGTGTTACATATTATCAGCCTGTTTTTTCTTCACAAAATTGAATTAATCTTTCTCCTGTTATTTTTTTTCCTAAACTATGATTTCCTATAATGGTCTTATATATACCTTTTCCTACTTTAGCGTTCATGTCACCCATTACGATCAAGATATCGGAAGATTTCACTTGCTTCATAACTGTGTTTAGATCTTCATAGTATGCTTCTAATTGTTCATCTGTATAGTCTTGAGTAGGTGCGTATGTCTGTATTATTGCTATGTCAAATGATTTTCCCTTAATTTTTTTAGCCAGCCATATATATGTATAATAAATATCATCAGCAGTGAAATTAATATGCAGTTAATTATTTAAAGAAAGATTGTTTGCAAGTGAATATTAATAAATATCTTGTATCTAGAGCAATATGCTTCTCTTCAAACTAGCGGCATATAAATGAAAAACAGACTTTATACGATAGCTGCCCTCATAACACGCAACCCACTCATTTGCTCGTCGTCGACAGTTATCACGAGAATAATATCATGTTATCTTTTGTCAAGGCATTAATCATATAAGAATGTTAGTCCACACTGCAAAGTGGTAATCAGAGACACATATAGTGGTAATCAGAGACACATGTGGATGAAGTGTATTGAGAAAAATAACCTTGAGGTACATATGTTCATATAATGATACTGTTATGCAGGAAATTAGTAAAATGTTTTATCTTCTCAACATTCCTGTGTGGTGCAGAAACATGGACATTAGACAAGAAAACAGAACAGAAAATAATTGAAGCCTCTGAAATGTGAATTTATAGAAGAATGGAAATAATTGGATGGAAAACAAAGAAAAATAAAATATTAATTTTTAAAACAACTAAAATGAACTACAAAATACATTTCAAACAAGGCAAATGAGATTTTTGAGGAATGTTAAAATACACAGCACAGTGGCCTACTAAAATGAATCTTGGAATTAAAAATACAAAGTAAAAGAGGCAGAGGTCGACCAAGACTAACGTGGACAAGTAACATAAAAAGATGGACACGTCAGCCTTTAACAATCTGCACCATCAAAGCAAGAGACGGCGAAATGGCGATCCATGGTTGTCAAACTTCGATGCGGAGACGGCACCAAATGATGATAATGATACGCAGGAATGAAGAACGGATGGCTGTTTGGATGGAGCCTGTTGTTTTCTGAGCACTGGTTCGATTCCTGGCCACGTCATGATTTCTTGTTGTTTTCTGAGCACTGGTTCGATTCCTGGCCACGTCATGATTTCTTGTTGTTTTCTGAGCACTGGTTCGATTCCTGGCCACGTCATGATTTCTTGTTGTTTTCTGAGCACTGGTTCGATTCCTGGCACGTCATGATTTCTTGTTGTTTTCTGAGCACTGGTTCGATTCCTGGCCACGTCATGATTTCTTGTTGTTTTCTGAGCACTGGTTCGATTCCTGGCCACGTCATGATTTCTTGTTGTTTTCTGAGCACTGGTTCGATTCCTGGCCACGTCATGATTTCTTGTTGTTTTCTGAGCACTGGTTCGATTCCTGGCCACGTCATGATTTCTTGTGGTTTTATTAGAGATGAAATACATTTATTCCTTGTAAATCACGTGACGACCATAAAGTGGCATGCGGGTTCTATACTCAAGGTGCTAAAGAAACCCAGTTTGAGGTGAACCCATGCAACTGGGATAGAACTCGCAAATATAATTCCTGTTTTTAAACTTCAACATTAACCAACGTTGTTGACTACTACTTAAACAATTTTGTGGTCATGTATTATTGTGTACTATTAACAGCTTCTCCATGTTGTGCAACTTTCTCTAAGTTAATCAGACACGTTTTATTTTAGAACGATAATCAAGATTGACTACTCTGACCAAGTTAACACAATTATTTCGGGGTTGAAGAGTTAAAATGTGATTATTATTGCAAAGAGAAAATCAAACGATTTTTTTTTTTGTAACGACAATATAATTGTTAAGAAGAGGGACACAGTATAAAGTACTTATAGATAAGAATTAAACAACTGAAATATTTTAGAGGTAACAATTAAACAAGTTAACTATTTTAGAAATAAGAATTAGACAACTAAAAGTTTTGAAAGATAAGAATAAAACAAGTTAAATATTTTGAGATGACTAATAAAACAAGTGAAATGTTAGGGATATTGAGAGGTTTCACAGGGGTAGATATAGGTCATACTGGAGGACGCTGCTGAAAGTAAGGTGGAAAAAGACAATAGTGCAATGAGGGAGAGAGCAATATCTACAGAGGGACAAATTGTAGCTTGTCAGCTTGTCAGACTGTGGTAAAGTCTTTGAAGTTGAATATTTTTTTTTATTCACTACAATTAACATTCACTATCATGGAAACTGCACATAACATCAGCTCCATGGCAGTCTTAAGCAGTTTGTATTGATACATAGATTGGGTGTGTTTTAGTCACATAACCGTACCCAAACAGTGTATACTCACTACAGGAATTTGAAATAAGGGTTTCTCCCTCGCCGTTATTTTTTCTCAAAATCTGTGATTAATCAATTGCAGAACATGTATCAAGTGATGTGGTCCTCCCCAGGAAACGAAATACTGCTCTCTGTGTTAAACAGTCTGAACATATCCACAACGTTGCCGTGAACATTACCTTACCCAAATTATGAGAATTAATTGTTTTTAGTGCTGGCATATTTAGACGTTAAATGTCGCTTAGATCATGGTGCTAATAGAACGGCTTCCGAACTTGAAGGACGTTGTAATCATGCATGACGTATTCATGTACTTAGTACTCCAAGTGATACAATTCTATATATTTATATATATATATATATATATATATATATATATATATATATATATATATATTCTCCTATTCTTTCTAATGTATACATCTTAACACTCATCCTACCTCCCCTCATGTAGCTTTCTTCTTTTTTCATTTTCTACATCCTACTTTCTTCTTTTCTGTCCACCTCTCCATTCTTCTGATCAAGTAGTTATAGATAATTGTGTTTCACCGTTTGTTTTCGTTGTCCTTGTACTCTGAAGAAGGCCACAGGCCGAAACGTCAGTATTGTATTGTGTTCCTCCCTTGTAAAGCTGTCTTCATACCTTGGAGTGTTTAACACTCCCCACCACTGGCTCCTTGCTACCAGCTTTACCGCAGCACCGCAATTATTTGTCTATTCCCTACTTAGTACTCCCATCAAATCACTTAAATAGTTCCATGATAGCTCATACCCCGTTCATGATCACAGAGAAATCGTGATGTATGCATCTCGTATCTCCTGCAACAAGCACTAGAAACATGTAACAACATTTTAACACATCATTTAAGATTATCTCACTATAGCCGAGGAACCAAAACACCGCCAAATTTTATTCAATCAATTTTTTTACTGCTAAGCTTCCTTTTACCTGCTCCACATGAATTGGGAATTGAAAGTTTATTGCTTGGCTCAAAGTTATTTTGTGGAGAAATATTACGCCTGCTATAGTCAAGTTGCTATTGGCGCATTAGGTCTACGAAGTTCTCTACGTCATTGTTCCCTAATCCAATCCCGTGACACATTTTTTCGTATTCATTAAAAAAAAGTAAAGATCCCCCGTCACGCCAAGTGGCGTATAGGAAATATGGTGTTAGTGGTCATAAATTTTACAGACCTTCGGCATATGATTTTGGGGTAATGTAGTCGGTTTTACGCCCGTGCCGCTTTACTTTCCCAGAAAAAATTCGGTACCCATTAAAGGCTGGGTGAACCGAACCCCGTCGGGTTCGAACCCTACCACTCGTCCTTTATAGTCCAGTTCACTAACCGCTGAGCTATCGCGGCTCCAGTTTCGTATTCATAGTTAACATTGTTGCAACCAGTCTTGGCGTTTCTCTGACAAAATATCAATATTATTGACAGAGTATTTATCAAGGATTGCCAGCAGCTTGTTGTAGAATAGCTTCAGTGTCATCCTTTTCGTTTACTGGTATTTAATTCTTGCTAGCACTGAAGGGTTGGTGTCACTATTCTTAGACTATGAGTTTTCCATGCAACACGTGATCTGTATATTGTTTCATTCAACACAACTTAAACCCAAAGATTATGTATGCGGTACAATTTCTGTACAAAGAACAAGACATCACATCATACAACAAAGAAACAGATTTCACCTCAGTGCAAAATAAAGACAAGTGGAACAATATTAAAACAGGTAAATGAATTTAAATATTTGGGAACTTTGTTAACCTCAGACGGAAGATGTACAAAAGAGTGAGATGCAGGATGGCTCAGGCAAAAGCAGCTTTCCAAAAAATGAGAAAGATACTAAGCAACCCATTTTTGACAATAGAAACAAGAAAAAGAGTTCTTAAATGTTATGTAGAGCCAGTCTTGACATAGGATGTGAATCATGGACAATAGGACAACAAACACGAAAATCACTGGAGTCTGTAGAAATGTGGTTTTACAGAAGAATGTTGAGAGTATCATGGACAGCTAAGAAGAGTAATGAGAATGTTATGAAAGAGGTCAAAGCAAAAAGAGAGCTAATTTCCAATATTAGGAAGAGACAATCATCATTTTTAACCATGTAATGAGAAGAGAACAACTGGAATATATTGTAAAAACTGGAAAAATTGAGGGACGAAGAGATAGAGGGAAGCAAAGAGAAAAAACAACAGACAGCTTAAGAGAAAGGCTTGGCAGAAGGTCAACAACAGAAATGATAAATAGCTGCCGAGATCGAAAATTGTGGAGAGACATGATCACCTACTCCAGTAGGCACGGTACTTGATGATGATGACATTTTTTTTTCTCACGCGGTGAATAGAACACATCACCTGTATTCAGCCTAATCTTTCTGGAGCGTGTCCATTTCGCAAATTCCAAGTAGTGTCAGGTTATAATTTGTCCCTTCCATTCCACCTTGAAATGTTTTAATGGGTTCTTACCATCTATCATGGAAGCACAGTTCATGTATTTGAGATCAGTTCTTTTATTATTATTTTAAACAATTTCTAAGATCTGCTGAGGAGTTTCTTGATGAACTGGGCAGTTACGGCGGCAATGCCAGTGCAATCGCACTGAGTGTACAGATTATTACTTGTATTTTCCCCGGAAAGAAAAAAAAAATCGTGACCACGCAGGTAATCGCCCGCAAGTAACAGATAAAGGACACACCTTTTATTAAACGCGACCACCCGCTTGCCATGTGGGATTGTGATATTAGATAAAGTATGAACCCATCCAATCTTTGCCAAAATTGTCTCCAATAACTACATTTACGAGCCACCTACAATTATCTAAAATAGCAACAAATAAATGCAATCTAATGGGAATAAAATAATTGAAAACAGTATAATGATCTCTTGTATATTTCAAATTGTTTTGTTTATCTGTTTATTTGATCTGCACCCTGGGATAAAATTGATTTTCTTGTCTAAAAGAAAGTTCCAAAAATATATAATCATGTATTGGAAATCCCCCACAAGCTGTACTTTAAATATGAATACTTTTTAAAGATCTGTCTCGTTCTATATTACATTGTTGTAATTATCGATTGTGTTTTTAGTGAATCAAAAATGTGCTTATATTGATGAAATAATTAGAAAGCTTTTTTTTCCCTGTTCTATTTATATACTAGTTGCTTCTCCTAATGAATCGACTATAGATAAAGATATAAGGATTATATTATTTCACCATTTCACAAACGTAATTTCTTGTATTTACGAAATACAAAAATTGCATTTATAAAACAGCGAACACAAATGAAAGAAAACAACATCAAAACCTTATTTTTGCAGACGCCCAAGTAATTACGCAATTAAATTACTATATAAAAAAAGTAAAAAAGTAAAGTACCCCTGTCACGCCAAGTAGCGTATAGGGAATATGGTGTTAGTAGTGACCATATATTTTACAGACCTTCGGCGCATGATTTTTGGGTAATGTGGTCAGTATTACTCCCGTGCCGCTTTACTTTCCCAGAAAAAAATCCGGTACCTAATAAAGGCTGTGTGAACCGGAACCGTCGGTTGGGATTGAACCCCACCTCTTGTCATTTATATTCCAGTTCACTAACCACTGAGCTATCGCGGCTCCCTAAATTACTATATAGCAATAGATTAAAATCAGCATAGATAAAACATAATTGACGATTATAGTAAACACAAAAATAAGTCTTCCTGGAGACCAGCAATGA
The DNA here is from genome assembly GCA_032433765.1 of Megaustenia siamemsis. Taxonomy (NCBI): domain Eukaryota; kingdom Metazoa; phylum Mollusca; class Gastropoda; order Stylommatophora; family Ariophantidae; genus Megaustenia; species Megaustenia siamemsis. Next base: position 125,720,031 of record JAVIAB010000051.1, on the reverse strand, counting down.
AAGCAGACTTGAACACTTTTGAGGAATTAAAGTAACCAAGAAGAGAAAAAAAATGAACAAAGATATCTCTCTTTCTCTCTCTCTCTCTCTCTCTCTCTCTCTCTGCGATCAGGACTCATTCAGAGTAGGACACCAGACTCTCACACGAAGACAGCTGTCTGTTTAAGCCTGTTAGATCTACTCCGCCTGAATACCTGTTAAAACGTTGCACTGTGTTCTGCGCCAGTGGCCCAGTGCATCCGATTTCAGCCAGCATTTTGTTCAGGTTTGCTTTCCTTAGCCTTACATTGTCCGCAATCTTCCTGCACAAAGATCTATAAATGATGTCAGAAAGTAAACCAAATAATTGGACAGGTGATTCCAGTATTACATAATATACTTGTCATATAAAATACACACAAGAGCAAAATGTAGCACATTATTCCTTTCAAATCTCTATTACCAATGAGAGACTTGCTAACCAACAGCCAAATATAAGAATGAAAAATCGTCACTGTGGAAATGAAATGCCTTAGAAGAATAATTAAGGGAAAAGAAGCAACATAATCAGATAGTTGAGAGATAAAGTTAAAAGAGTTGCGGTAGCTCTAGTGTTGAATCACATTAACAGCTGCACATTACATGATCTGGATATGCAACACTATCAGACATCATCTCCAGAGAGAGGGGAAAAACACACTGAAAAAATACGGAAAGAGGAGAAGATAGATCTAGAATATGTAGATAAATGGAATACAGAACATTTCGAGATGCTTCATGCTTGAGATATGAAAACTTCATTTTTCGACATCGAATAGTAAGACTGACCAAGGGAGATATTTGGACATGGGGAAAAGACAATCTCGGGGTAGGTGAAAGGCTAACAAACTCCTTTTATACAGAGAAACATGTGTAGGAAAGTAATATAATTTGCACTCTGCCCGTCTTTTCAACTGTAGTTCATATACATTCATCATTGCATTCGAATAATGTCTTGATTTTTGCAATCTCTTTTCCGGACCACGTATAATAAATATCTCGGCAGAGAGGACGAGCGAGTCCTGCAAGAGGGCGAAAGTTGTGTCGTTTCAGAAAAATAACTATATGACTTCTGTATTGATATAGATTTAGCTGCTCGGTCAGTGACAAACTCTTCCATATTCACCGGCCAAGGCGTGTTTAACTTATTAAAGTGGAACACGAGGAATGATCGATCTTATAGAAATTGATTTCTACGAGTCACGAGAACAAACAAAAACTTATCATAGCTCATCGTGGGATTCAAATTGAATATTTTGTTAGAGGACAAAAACCTAGCCTCACGCTACATCGACTTCCGCCTTTCCTCCTGCAACATCCTCTCATTCAAATCTTAGCTCAAACTGATCAGTTTGAATTTGGGTAGAACTGCAAAGCTCTCATTTCCTGAAAGTCAGACACTGAATGTTTTCGATGTTTTGCAGTCAATGACAGTTTTGCTTTAGTCTGAGGCATCCTGTCCTGTATTTTCTGTTTACGCGCATAGTAAATATTTACGAGTATTTTTTGTTTGCACACTTCACCCATTGTTTAATGTATTTTTAGATTACTCACTTCATCTGTTGTTTTGTGCATTCATAACTGTATGTCTTGTCCTTGTGTCTTACTGCTTGTACCGAGAGTCTTCGGTAATGTTTTAGTAACGCGTTGGTTGGAATATAACATGCAAATATGTGGGTTCAAAGTGCTCCCCAATATAGCCAGGTTTAAACAAATAGAATGGGTATCAAAGCTGGCTGACTTGGGAGAAAGTGCCAGTCAGGAAGAACATTGGTCCCGACCTCACCTCAAAGTTTTATATTCCATATTTCACTCGGCTGTGATAAGAGATGTTTACGTAGAATCTCAAATACAATCTGGAAAGAATGCATTTCCAACGAAGTGATTGATAAAAGATGAATCTAAACAAGAATACGTGTCGAGCATCATAAGAAGGCGTTGGAAATACACTGGTCATGTGTTGAAAATGAACGAAGAAAGCGTTCCCCACCAGGTATTCATGTGGAAACCATCCAGTAAAAAAAAAAGAAGGGAATCCAAGAGAGTCGCTACGCATAGCAATTAATATGGAAGGCTCAACCATAGGGCTAAGAAACAACCATAGGGCTAAGTAACAACCATAGGGCTAAGTAACAACCATAGGGCTAAGTAACAACCATACGGCTAAATAACAACCATAGAGCTAAGAAACAACCATAGGGCTAAGAAACAACCATAGGGTTAAGAAACAACCATATAGCTAAGAAACAACCATAGGTCTAAGAAACAACCATATCCCTAAGAAACAACCATAGAGCTAAGAAACAACCATAGAGCTAAGAAACAACCATAGGGCTAAGAAACAACCATAGGGCTAAGAAACAACCATAGACATACAAAAACTAGCAGCAAATTATCGATCGTGAAGAACTATGAGTTCCGCCCGATGTGTTGTCTTCGGCTCGAGAGAGAATGAATTAAAATGACGTAATATATAGCACGGCCTCCTAGTCGCGCGTGCGGTCTCCCAGTCTCGTGTTGTTGTTCTCTCCCCTCCCCCCAATTCTGCTATTTTTACCCCTCCTCCCTCCCCCATGGGCCATATGGCTCCGGTTAAGAAACACACGCTATAAAGATCTATCCTAGATTAATCATACACATTTCTTCTTCTTATTTATTGTTTGTAGTTATTTGTTCCGTTTTGAAAATATTGATATTTTTTTTTTCGTTTCCTCTATTTACTTTATCCATTACTATCTCTAGAACGTGTCCACTTTTGTACAATGAACACGCGCCATTTTGTATCCACATTAGTTGCTGATCTTGTAATCTCTAACTTAAATTGTCTACAGATAATACTATATAATTAGGGGGCCTCGGTAGCCGAGTTGGGAAAACAACCCGACTGGGCTATCGACGTTCGGACAACCCGTGTTCGATTCCCGCTGGGAGCAGTGTGAGTTGTACTCGTGGTTGGAAAAATAAAATACCCCCACGGTCGACCCAGCCGTTGGCAGAAATGGGTACCAGGGTATTACCCTGGGAAGGTGAGGAATGTTTTCTCGCATCTGAGCACATATGGGTGTAAACTCGCGTGCTAAGACGCCGGTTCAAGTCTCGTACTTTACCTTTACCTTTACCTTTACAGATAATACACGGACAGAGATAACGAAAACTAACAATATTTACGAAAATGGCGTACTAAAAGCTACAAATTATAACAGCACACACAAACATTTGCTTGCTTGCGTTCACCCGATGACTAAAGTATTCTAGAGTATTCGTAGACTGTAGAATTCCTCTTCGTCATCCGCCCTTAAAGGACGTTAAGTGGGGTGTCTGCGTTGTGTTGTGGTTTGCAGTGTAACTGTTATATTTGCGCCTTTCGGCCCAATACATCCGACTTCAGCACGACACAAACATTTAAAAGGAGAGTTTTGTAAGAGTTGATTCTGTAAATTGCTTGTGTCTACAGATAATACACGGACAATGAGATAAGAAGATAACGAAAACTAACAATATTTACGAAAATGGTGTACCAAAAGCTATAAATTATAACAGCACACACAGACATTGAAAAGGGAGAGTTGATATAATGGGATTGTTAGAAGTGAAGAAATTACAACGACCAATAGCGTCAGAATTAGCTACTGATCCTGGAAATGGAGATCACAGCTGCTGCGTTGCGCGTGGGGGATGTCACAACTGTTTTTGATAGCTGTCGCTCAAGTGTCGGACAGTCCATCCAATTAACACACGCATTGGTTATTTTGCTTTTTCTATGGAGTAGGTTGAAACAGAGTTACAGAGCACCATGAAAAGGAGCAATATTTCAAAGCACAGTTTTGAAACTGGTAGAGTTAAAAGATGTGACTGAATAACAATATTTGGACGTTCCAATTTATTTTGTTATTGCGGATTAAAAATTGTGTTGATGGTCGAATGGTAATACAAAGCTGCAGTGATGAATTATATAAGACAAAACGAATATGATGTCTTTAGTCCTGTCTCTCATAATAGAAGGAAAAGGTATGTGTTAGCACTCGGAAAAAAATGACAAATAAACAACAGAAAAAAACAAAGAACAATATATGGTCCGAAGCAGAATCGAACCCGTACTCCATGGCACTGCGCCTTGCCATGAGAAGCCGAACGCTTGGTACACTGCCACTCATCTAATTAAAAAATTAGCTATTGTGAGCAGTGTCTTACACGAAGGCGTTCCCATGACTATAGCATATGTGTTAGCACTCGGAAAATTGTTCTTTGTTTTTTTTCTGTTGTTGTTTATTTGTCATTTTTTCCGAGTGCTAACACATACCTTTACCTTCTATTATTCCCTATTATCGAAGCTTCCCTATTTAATAATATATATATATATTTTTTTTTGGTTATGGAAGGCCCCGGTATCACTGCAAACGAATTAAAATCCATAATTGCTCAACCGTCCGTGCCAGTGGAATCATCCGAATTACTAACTCATCTCCCAAACAAAGAAAGGTAGCTGTAGTCCCCATCATAGCAGTCTCAGCACACGCCAAAAGACATAAGGCGAAACCGCACAGAAAGTGAACACAGCCAGCTGTTCCCTGCCATACGATATCATGATTCATAGTAAACAATTGAAATATCGAAACATGATCAAAACGGATGAAACACACAGCTCACGGTGTGCACGGAGCACCTAACTCAGTAGCTCCTGCAACAAGCCGGTACAGTGTAAATGTCGATGAAAATCTAACTACTTTTGTGCTAAAGATTAATTGACTTTTTGTTGTACCGAGGTTACTTATATCTGTGTCCCAGATAATCATTGACTTGTGCCTATATAAAAACTATGTACTTACGATGTTCATTGTGATAAGTCTTTACTCTTTGCTATATGTATGCTACTTGTGATTAGTCTTTACTCTTTGCTATATGTATGCTACTTGTGATTAGTCTTTACTCTTTGCTATATGTATGTTCATTGTGATTAGTCTTTACTCGTTGCTATATGTATGTTCATTGTGATTAGTCTTTACTCGTTGCTATATGTATGTTCATTGTTAATAATATTTATTTATTATTATTTGTCTCCAGTATATAACCACTGGAAACTACTATTCGTGCAGTTTCGTCCAATAAATGTTTGTCTGCAACACCAGTATTCAGCCCTATTGGGAGATACTTGCCTTAATAGGAAAGTACAGAAATACAATTTCTTTTCCGATCTGTGGTCGTAACCCTATGCTATAGTCATGGGAACGCCTTCGTGTAAGACACTGCTCACAATAGCTAATTTTTTAATTAGCTGAGTGACAGTGCACCAAGCGTTCGGCTTCTCGTGGCAAGGCGCAGTGCCATGGAGTACGGGTTCGATCCTGCTTCGGACCATATATTGTTCTTTGTTTTTTTCTGTTGTTGTTTATTTGTCATTTTTTCAGAGTGCTAACACATACCTTTTCCTATTATTATTCCCTATTATCGACTCGGAAATTTCCCTATTTAATAATATTTATTTATTATTATTTGTCTCCAGTATTGAATAGTTTACATAATACTTGAATAAGACTTGATCCCACATTTCCTCCTGACAGACTTCAGAATTGGGAAATGACGGTAAAGACAATAGGCGTGGATAAAGACAGTTACAGCTAATGTAGTGAGTGAGCTGTGTTTTTCTTCCGGATTGTGTTTCGATGTTCCGTTGCTTACGTTGAATGATGATATCGTATGATGAAGGACAGTTCTGTTGTGTTCACTTTCGGTGCGATTACGCATTATATCATTTGGCGCGTGCTATAGCTGCTATGATGAGGACTGCAGCTGCCTCTCTGTGTTCGGATCCTTGATTGAGATATGTTAATTCGGATGATTCCACTGGCCCTGTCGGTTGATCAATTATGGATTATTAATTCGTTTGCAGTGGTACCGGGGCCTTCGACTAACTATAACGTAGTGAGGCAAATACAATATTGTTACAGTTTTTCATTGTCCGAAAACACAAAACAATGCCTGTCTGCACTGACGTCTTATACAAGCCATTGACATTCCTATTCTCTGCTGTCTGAACTACTACGGACAAGAGCTGGTGTTAGATCCTGATCAACGGCTTCCAGGTTCACTCAGCATTATTTTGGTCTCTGATTTTATCATCATTATCATCATGTGCCTTACCGGTTGGCGTAGGTGATCATGTCCCTCCACAATCTTCTATCTACAGTGCATTGTATCAGTTCTGTTGTTGACTGTTTTCCACGCGATCACACCAAGCTATCCAGTATTTTCTCTCTTTGTCGCCCGCGATCTCTCTTTCCTTTTATTTTGCCAGTTGTAACCAAGTATTCCAACTTTCCTCTTCTCATGATGTGCCCGAAAAATGTTGATTGCTTCTTTCTGATGTTTTTTAAGAGCTCCCTTTTTGTGTTGGCCTCCTTGAAAACTTCCTCACTGGTCTTTTTATCTGTCCGGGGAACTTTCAACATTCTTCTGAGAAATCCCATCTCTGTAGCCTCTAATAGTCTTTTCATTTGTTTGTCTGATTTTATGGGAAATTACAAAGGCACTGGCGCAATACTGACCACGTTACTCCAAAAAAAATGCGTCGAAGACTCATTTACGAAGACGTTATTGTCACTAACACCATGTTTTCTATACGCTGCGTGGTGATGGGACTCTTTTCTTCATTTGTCACCTCAGCTAGGAACGTCAAATGTTGTCGATCACTTACAAGAAGTTAGATCGGACGTTTATCGAAATAGATATTGGAAGCTCAAGAAAACAGATTTGAATGATTAGAAGTGGCAACATTAGAAATGATCGTATACAAGAAGGGATCAGGATAGAACAGATATTAAACTACATACAGAGCCAAACCAATAAAATGACGTGCCTTCGTGGAGAGAGTGCACTGTAATTCTTTGCTATAAAAGGCAAATGCAAAGAGAAGAAAAAAAAGTGCAGAGCTTGAGGCTTGCCCGGTATACGAACAAGAAATATGCATAGAACTGCATGAAGTGAAAGAGAGATAAAGAGAGAGAGAGAGAGAGAGAGAGAGAGAGAGACAGAGAGATATATGGAAAAATAACAAGAACATAGTTTCTTTCTCAATAGTCCCATCACGTCGACCTCTTGGTATTGGTTCATTTCCTTCGATCTTTGGGAGAGTATCAGAGAGAGAGAGAGAGAGAGAGAGAGAGAGAGAGAGAGATAGATAGAGAGAGAGAGAGAGAGAGTAAAGATTTAGATGGAGGTTGATGAGCCATTATTTGAATTTCATTTCCAATGCGCGAAGTCTTATCTATGCGATGTCGTCGCCATGTGAATTGTCGCAAATACTTCCCAGAATATGTTCGCGTTATCGCTGTTTTATGATTATTTTTGCATAATCGCCATCGCTGTTTTAACATTTTCTGCACATCCTCGTTATCGATGTTTTAAGATTATTTTTGCATATCTACGTCATTGCCGTTTTCAATTTTTTTTTTTACATTTTCTTGTTATCGCTGTTTTAAGAATTTTTGCATATTCTCTTTATAAATAAGAGACGATATCGCCACACAGAAGAAGACTGTTTCATACCTATACCTGGACACATTAGTTGTGCTATTTTATTTAAGAGCATTATCTAATTACTGTGACCATTTCCCTATTTCATTATTAATTTGTTTATATTTGTTTTGAACATTCATGATTTAATGTTGTTCAGTTCTTGCAGAGAGTCCTGCAAAGTGGGGATGGACCAGCAAGGTGGTTGCAACCCATGTCATCGTGATGGTGGGACTCGTGGCCAACTCTCTCACCTTTGCTGTCATGAAAACCCCAACACTTCGCTACAAATCATACTCTCATTACCTGAGTGCTCTGGCAATCTTTGACAGGTAAGTGACGTGTATGTCACAGGTAAGTGACAGGTAAAATAATATAACTTTTTCTGAAATATTGATGTTCCTTGCACTACGGGAACCCGGAAGGTGATCAGTGCATTTCCGTAAATGGCAACGAGTATGTCTGTATATGGTGTCTGATACTTGGCTATTTATATACATATTCGTGAGGGTGTAATTTAATCTATCTATCTATTGTCCTTTCGAGCCGAAGACGGCACATAGGGCAGAATCACAATCTCAAAAACAGAAATCTTGCGTGCCAAAGTGGCACATATTGCAGAGATCACTGCTCTAAAATATATGGCGCAGTTTCCATAACAATACTTTTTACAATGACAGCTTGTCAACCATCTATCAAACTCCTTAGTCGCCTCTTACGACATGCATAGAAGGTCACAGTGTCCCTATTAGTAATTTAATAGTCTTCTCAAATTTTGTTCGCGATAGCTGTCAAATTCTTACAAGTGAAGGCACATGATCGAGTAAAACTGAAATTAAAAGTTGATTCATTCTCACGACACCATACGAAAGCGTAAAATAAGACAATAAAGCTTAACGCACACGAATAAGAGAGAAACACGTAATAGACGAGATAATAACAGGAACATTACTGTCAGATCGTGTAAGAAAGACAAGTGGTAATGAATTACCAAGATTTAATGCACCAACTAAAACTCTATGCGGGGATGACATTTTGCATGGTGTACCTTGACCCATTTCTCTTGTATATGCACTGTTAGATTTATAACTCTTAAACTCCGGACCAACGTCTATAACTATCAGAAAGTATCATTCCCGCGCCCCCTCCCCCATTATTATATCGAGTATGCCGTGCACGATGCGACAGCGTCAACATAGTTTACCGATGTATTTTGGGAAATGCTATGACAAGTGGTGAAGCGGATCTGAGGAATTCCTAACCGCAACGAAATTGGTTCCATGGATGAACAGATTATTGTCTTTGTCAATGAAAAGGAACATCAACAATCAGAGGTTATTGGGGGAAGCTGGTTGCTGTCATCAATATTGCCATAACAACCCTGAGAACTACGAGACAGGAAGAAAGAAAGAAAGGAAGTATCATCATCATGTTCTTTATCTTCAGGTTATCCCCACAATCATTTATCTCCACAATCATTTCTCTTTTGAGAAAATCAAAACATGTTACAAGAGGAAAATAAATTTGATGAGGCCAAAATAAAATACATTACCAAGTTAGGCGTTTTCTCTAAACGATGAAAGGCAACAGGGATAATGAGAAATAGGTAAAAAAAAATTACGCTCTTTCTCTTGTCAAATCATTGATGCTTTCAAAGTGTCTTTTACCATTGGTTACTAAATTGATAGTTTATATTTTATGTACTACCTGTTGGAATTTTGTCTATATCGCTTTAGCTTTACTGTAATTATTTTCTTGCATTGTCAATTAACCATATTAAATCATTTGATTTATTGGCTGTTGTTATACAAAGATTCGTCTCAGAGAACACATGCCTTTTTCAACAACTGACATTCAAATTGTTTGATCCCAATTGTTCACATAATCACAGAAACATATTATCTTTGATAACTACAAGGATAAGCAATCGAAACGATTCATCTTGAACGAACTTGCTTGTATTTCTACTTGACGTCTTTTCTTCCCTAAGCAGCAGTGGCGAAGTGATTAGTGAGCTCGCCTAAGCTACTGACTATGTGCGTCCGAGGTCAGCTCCCTGATGTGGCGAATATTTGCTCTGACTAGCCTGACCTCACTGTTCACTAAAGCTCAGTAAATCGATGCCGAGAGTTTCTCTGGAAAATTAGAGCTCCATTCATAAACGTATCAATGATCATTGACAGATATTGGTACTTATAGTATCGATGATCATTGACAGATATTGGTACTTATAGTATCGATGATCATTGACATATATGGTCACTTACAGTTGATCATTGTATTGGTACTTATAGTATCGATGATCATTGACAGATATTGGTACTTATAGTATCGATGATCATTGACAGATATTGGTACTTATAGTATCAATGATCATTGATAGATATTGGTACTTATAGTATCGATGATCATTGACAGATATTGGTACTTATAGTATCGATGATCATTGACAGATATTGGTACTTATAGTATCGATGATCATTGACAGATATTGGTACTTATAGTATCAATGATCATTGACAGATATTGGTACTTATAGTATCAATGATCATTGACAGATATTGGTACTTATAGTATCGATGATCATTGACATATATGGTCACTTACAGTACAATGATCATTGACAGATATTGGTACTTATAGTATCGATGATCATTGACATATATGGTCACTTACAGTACAATGATCATTGACATATATTGTTACTTATAGTATCGATGATCATTGACATATATGGACACTTTTAGTATCGATGATCATTGACAGATATGGACACTTACAGTATCGATGATCATTGACAGATATGGACACTTTTAGTATCGATGATCATTGACAGATATGGACACTTTTAGTATCGATGATCATTGACAGATATGGATGACATTGACAGATAGTATCGATGATCATTGACAGATATGGACACTTTTAGTATCGATGATCATTGACAGATATGGACACTTTTAGTATCGATGATCATTGACAGATATGGACACTTTTAGTATCGATGATCATTGACAGATATGGACACTTTTAGTATCGATGATCATTGACAGATATGGACACTTTTAGTATCGATGATCATTGACAGATATGGACACTTTTAGTATCGATGATCATTGACAGATATGGACACTTTCAGTATCGATGATCATTGACGGATACGGGCACTTACACACTACATGCTCTCCTCCGTCTCTGTCGCCTTTCAGCATTGACATAAACTGGTGTGATCAAGTGAAAGTTCTTGTGTGACTCCTGTAAAGTTCCATTCGTTATGTCTGTTGTTCCATTGATCCATCATCTTCTAAGTGCACGTGTGCATTTTTCATCCACCATTTTCTTCTTGGATTTAGAACTCTCTGAGGGATGCTGTCTGGTGGTGATTGTGTTACATGTTCAAGCCATTTGATCCGTTGTGTCCTGTTATAATCCAAACACTTATGTTCCTCTGACACTGTTTCTTACGTCATCATTCAAATTCTGTCGCTGTATGAGTCATTCTCTGTTCTTCTAAGAGGTTTTCTTTTTTCTCTCATAATTAATGTCTACGTTTGAAATTGATACCAGAGTGCTGGGGAAAATATCGTGCTCTCTTTTTCGCATGTGATGATTAACGTTTGTTCTAATGCAGGAGTATTAGAGCTCCAATTACAATGGAATCTCATGTTTTTTACATCTCTCTGATAGTACAATTTGGAACTCTTAAGATATTTTGAGTAAAATATTGGACTCTGTATAGGTTTATCTGATTCAGAATTCTGAAAGTAAGTTCACGAATGTCACGTGATCAGTCAAAGGTTGCCAATTTGGCCTTTTTTTTAAGTAAAGAATTGCACAGGAAGCAACAAGAGGTGGCTGGTGAACTTTCTTCAGTTGAGGGGAAGAAAACAATGAATAAATGGAGCATTGTTGCAGTAGACATGAAAGAAATTTGTCATGAATCTGGAGTAAAGAACATAGTTTGGTATGGTAAATAGCATTACATCATTGCTGTAGTCAATAAGGGCGTCAGATGTTTAAATAAAATGTTCTTGACAATTTTCGAAAATGAAACAAATCGTAAAAAAGAGACAATTGACGTTTTATAATAAAGTCCTAAAAGCAAGTATGTTCTCAATTTCAAACATCTTCTAGAGCAAAGAAACACAAATGACAGAGAAAGAACACCAGAAAGGTTTTCTGATGGTTACATGAGAACTGACGCCACTTCCAATGATGATGATGATGACTTTATATTTACACAATTAATAAAGGGATGCTAAAACGTATACTAAAATATCTTACCGAAGTAATGATGTAGTAATCTTGATGCTTGGAGGTCGCTCAACCAAACGCTGAAAGACAATTTCATTAACTTAATGTTACGTCAACAAATAATACATCACACTTCTTAAGTTAAACTAGTACCCCATAGGCTTCTTGTTTGTACTGATCAGGTCCACATTGATGTAGTCATTTCTAGACTCAGGTTGATTTCTAAGATATTTGGCAATTATTAAAGAGAAAGATGATAATATGTTCTTCAACACCGCTGATGGGAGCACAGTACAATACACAACTGATTATACATACAATTATTACATAAACAAAACACAAGTCAGTAACCAACAAAATCTTGGGGGCATAAGCAATAAGAAACTGGAAAGAAAATCAAATATCTGAAAGATATCGATAATAAACGATAAAACAGAAAACAAAAGAACTGTTTTGATGACATTTGAATATCTATGAAACTTCGAAGAATAGATGGAATAAGTAAACTCGCATGGACGCCATTTGATATATCAATCATCATTAGACAACACTCTATATCTGACAGAAGAAAGAGGAAATCAAAGCAATGAAAAAAGAATAAATAAAATAAACGCGATTACAATCAAATTAACAATTCCACACTAGACTATTTACATTACCTCAGTGTTGCTAGTGCCACTTTATGTCTTCTCCATTTGTCTACTCCACCACGGTGAAGCGAAGTTGCTTCTAGCACTTCTTAATTTAAATGCTCAGTATTGTCGTTTGGCTTTTTTCCCCCACAGAAGACGTGAGCATTTTAAATGAATGATTTCTTTTTTATATTTAAAAAACATGACTTCTGTAATGAAAAGTTGCAGCCTTGTCAATGGTTTCAATGTTTAGTTCCGGCATCGTTTTCTCACTTGTTCTAGACTAGCGTTTCTCAAACTTTTCACTACCGCGGTCCTCTTCCTACCATATGTTTTTGTAGCTCTTCCCGACGTTCTTTCGTAAATAACTATTAACATGATTATTTACAAACAGATCGTGTTATATATCTTGTATTTGTGACGTCCGAACCTTTCATCCAACGACATAATTCCAGATCTCAGATACGTTGGCGGTACAGGCCTCCTCTCCAGAAGTGCAGAAGGATTAAAAGAGGCAATTGAGTGTGTTAAAAAAAACAAAGAGAAGAAAAAAACTTATATTTAAACATGCAGAAACATTAGGTAATGTCCATTGACAAAACATAGCCAACACAAGATCATCATCATCAGCAATGAGGAACTTGAAATTGTAACAACCAATGAATATCTGGGGCCTGTTGCAACTAACAATGGAGACTTCCAGAACAAGATGAAAAGAAGATTAACAATAGCAACACAAACATCATAAAGAACATGTGGCACAATACCAACAAGACGGTAACATTAAAATTACTGAGGGCGTGTATCTTCCAGATAGCAACATATGGCTATGAATCATGGGCAATCTCACGAACAGCAGTAGAGGGAAATTGATTTATTCTAAACAAAATGCTTCCGAAAATTCTTTAAGATACCTTGAATAATGCAAAAGAGCAATGAAGGCATACTAAAAGATTGAAACATTACCAAGAACTGGCTTATAAACACTATTCTACAGAGGAAATTATAATACAATGACCACGTCAAAAGGCACATCGAGCTGGAAAGAACATTAATGGAAGTTATGGTTCCTGGGCGACGTATCAGGAGTAGACAAAGAAGAAGGTGATTTCAAGACATTAAGGAGATCTTAATAATCAGCACAGAAGTGCTTGGAGATATGGCTAGAGACAGAGATTCTTTCAGAAGGACTGTGGTGAATACAACGTTTTGCAACGAACATACGACCTGATGATGATGATGATGATGATGATGATGATGATGATGATGATGATGATGATGATGATACATAATTCAAAATACAGTTACGTAGAAAAGTGCGTTTAAATTATTTCTGCATCAAATGTGATCCTCGTGGTTAATGATCTGAAACAAAGCTTTTTTTTTTTCTTAAATAACTGGTTAGATTGCTGTGAGGGATAATCGAAATTCACCTCTGCTCTATTTGACAATACGATTTCATATTTCACTGAGTAAATCATATTTTATTTTATTTTCTATAAATTATTTTTTTTTAAACGACAAGGTTTCGGGGTTCTCCCATCCCCTAAAAATGGATATTTGAGATTTTTGTGGAAAATAAAGCTCCGTGACGTGATTCTCGCGACATAACCCCCCAAATGTGCCGAGGTCATAGAAAAATAGGATCATTAACACCTTATGTGTCGTTCTATGCGTATAGTAACCTATCCTGAGTAAATAACCAACCCGACTGAAGCCTATTTCCACCAAATAAGAAAAAGAAATTGTCAAGAAAAGTAATTTTGCTTTATCCCAAAGGTGTGGATACTTTTCAGACATTGTATTCTTTATCCACTTTATTTTTTAAAATTTTTATCCATTTTATTTTATTTTCTAAAAGAAAGAGTTTTTTTTTTATTGCAAGTCACTAAAGATTCCGTGTCAAGCTGCAGTTCTATAAGAGCTGTTTGCAAAGGAACATCAGTGTCAACAGCATGCACAGAAACCGCTAAACAACAAAAAATAAAATAAAAAACTGACGAAAACATTGTTCTTTTAATATTCAGGTTGACAAACTTGCAAGACAAATGTACTCTCATTGCACACATTGCACACATTGTACACATTGCACACATTGTAAGGGATTAAAGAAAAGAGTACGGCTAGGTTGGGCAACGGTCATGTGAGAGTGGAGGGAAACAAAAGAGGGGAAAGGGGGGGGGAGAAGTATAAAAGGTCAACTATGTTGCCGCAAAGATCAAAGGCGATCCTTCCATCCTGGGTGATCATGTTTAAGTCCGCCAACACATACTTTTGATATGCGCTTGTCATAGACGCCCTAATGAAACAATTCTCTGAGTGGAAAAAAAAAAGATATTTTTTGCCTTACATTCTACAAACATGTCTATCGCTATGCATGACTCCCTAGTCTCATCCATGTCCCCCCACCCCATCCCCAATACGGCATTTGTGCCTGTAACATTATGTCCCCCCCCCCCTTCTTTCTTCCAGGAAATCACGTAGCCCCGGGTTGAGAAACTCTGCCCAAGACTAATTCTTCTTTCCTTCCTCATTTACCTTTCAGCGTCGAGGGAAGATATAATTTGCTGTCTTTTGCTCTTCTGTTCACCTCTGCTACTGTTACGTTTCCTAGTGCTTCTAATATTCCGTCAATCTATCTTTTTCGTGGTCGACCCTTGGGTCTAGTGATCTCGCAATGTTTATTTAGGACTCATTGTTTTGTGTTTTGATCACTCTGCCTTGCCACGTGATCAAACCTTTTTATCTGTTGTTTCTTTATATATTCTAACGCGGGGGTTGTTTCTAGTTTTTTTTCCCTCAGTTCTTCATTTCTGATCTTGTCTCTCAAGCTGTTTCCTGCCATTCGTCTAACACACTTAATCTCAGCAGAGGTTATTTACTTGTTGTTCTTGTATCTAGGGCCCAGGACTGACATTGGTAACACAAAGTTAGAATGAAGATTGCACTGTAAAATGCCTGTTTTGCCTTAAGAGTTATTTCCTTGTTGGAAAATTGTGGTGATAGCTGTCCGATAATTGACAAGATTTGTTTCATTTTGACTCTATTCCTGCTGTTTGTGAATTGTCGTTTGTCATTTGGCTTCCTGGGTTTTTAAATTCCTTACTTGTTTTAGTTGTCTTCCGTCTATAGTTATGTTGGTGCTCTGTTTCTCGTTTGCGATGTTCATGATTTCTGTTTTGTTGATTTTCATGTTGTATTTTGTTCCTGTGCTGTTGAGTCTATGTAAGAGTTCTTGTAGGTCTTCTATTTGTCCATGTATTAATCCCTGATCGTATGCAAATAGAAGCTCGTTGATCTCCTCTGTTTCCAATGTGTTGGGGTTGGGGGGGGGGGGGTAGATTAGACTGTAATATATTATCGAAATCTTCATAAGTTCTAAATAAGTTAATTAATTAAATGAATTAGCTTTTTTGGATTCACAATTGACGATGTTCTTAAAAATAGTTACCGAGTCACACAATTTCGTACATTTGGTCCAGGTGTAGTACAATTGTGAAAATATGAATAATTGAGATGAACACTTGGAGATCAAGGTGAGATGCCTTGGATACTAATCTCATGAATTTTTTTCACGGTGACAAAAGAACAAATGAACGATCGTCGTATCTTGAGAATGGAATAATTCAAAGGGTGTGTTAATAAGTCAATGTTCCCTACACGCATTGATAAGTATATGTGATTTTGGTGGCCAAGTTTTTAGGACCAAACACATGCTACTGAGTAGTGTGGGCAGTATCAAGTTAAGTCGCTTTTACTCTCCCAGAAAAATTTCTGGTACACATTTTTAAAGGTTGGGTGAACCTTGAAGGTTCAATTTAAAAAATCCACACATTGAACACAGTCACTTCTGATGAGTGAGCGAATGCAATAATCACTCTGCTACACAGGCTCCATATTTTGTTGTTAGTGTCCCCATACTTTTATTTGTTACCATCGACATATTGGTAGTGCGGCTAGCAGAAAGTCATATCTTTAATTTCAACAAAATCATAACACAATTTATAAATAACACATGTCTGTCAAAGCCTCTATAGTACAAGGCACGCTAATTGCACGAAACCTTCAGCAGTATATTAAAGTAAGTAAAAAGTAAAGAGCCCCGTCACGCCAAGTGGCTCATAGGGAATATGGTGTTAGTGACCATAATTTTTACAGACCTTCAACACATGATTTTTGGGGTAATGTGGTCGGTTTTACGCGTGTCGCTTTACTTTCCCAGAAAAAAAATACGGTACCCATTTAAGGCTGGGTGAACCGGAAGCCGTCGATTGGGATCGATCCTTACCTCTTGTCCATTATAGTCCAGTTCACTAACCACTGAGCTATCGCTGCTCCTTCGGCAGCATATTTTTCACACCTAAATAACGAGTTTTTCATGAAAAAAAAAAATATTCTGTACCCAAAGAAGGCTGGGTGTTCCTTGATCGGTCGATGATATGAGTTCGATAAATAAAAAGACATAAGTACACACATACTACACATGGAAAAATCTACAAACAACAAACGAAAAAACGTTAGGTAACAAACAAAGCAAACCAGACTGGAATCCCTGCGCTTTGTAACAGCGCCTTGAAGTAGAAAAACTTCCACGTATTGTCAACATGTTGACCTCCAAACAGGTCATTTTATGACACGTCATTTGCGTGGCATGACACCAGGGGCTGCTTCCGACAGTGGGAGACGTCTATCGACTTGGTGGGATATTTACCACCCGCCCTAACCTGGGCAGCCCCCAGCCAATAACTCGTCATGGCCTGCTATCGTTATGGGTTGTTTTGGGGATTAGGGAAAACCCGAAAGGCTGACTGTGATCATTGAATCAATCCAGAGGAAGAGGTTTGTTTACAGCACTCGGAAAAAATGACAAATAATCAACAACAGAAAAAATATGGACCAAGGCAGGATCGAACCCGTACTGTGATCATCCAAGCCTACCACACAAGAGAAATCAAGAATCAAGGAATTTCAATTAAGACTGGGTTACTGGAACGTCCGCATCATACAAGCTGACCTATCTAACAATATGCTGACCATAAACGAGGTCAGAATGACAGCCATTGATTGATGCATATCCCCTTATGATTAAAGAGAGTCACAGATCCTAATCATCATCATCGAGTGCCGTATCCTCATCGAAGGTTGGCTACCATGGAGCGCCATACTGCTCTCTCTCTTGCTTTGATAGTGCAGATTGTCATAGACTGACCTGTCCATCTTTTGATGTTACTCATCCATACTATTCTTGGTCTACCTCTGCCTCCATTACCCTGCATTTTCCCTTCCAATATTAATTTTAGTATGCTGTTGTGTGTTTTAACATGCCCCCAAAATTTCATTTGTCTTGTTCTAATTGGGTTTAGTAGTTCTCTTTTTATTTTTAGTTCTTTCAAAACTTCATCGTTTGTTCTCTTTTCTTTCCATCCAATTCTACATAATCTTCTATAAATCCACATTTTACTCTCTTTCTCATTTTTATTGACATAGATTTGTTGCATAAGATATTTTTAACCTTCTGAAATGCTATTTTGGCATGAGCTATTCTGCTTTTTATTTTCTGTGGTGCATCTCCCATCTGATGTAATTATTGTGCCCAAGTATTTGAAACGTTGCACTTGTTTCAGATTTGTCTCGTTTATTTTTATGCTGCATGATGGTGGTGATTGTTTCTTCGATATAACCATTACTTCTGTTTTCTTACTATTCAGACTGAGACCTTTCTTATTGCTTTCTTTTACTATTATGTCTATCATTTCTTGTAGTTCATTCTCTGTCTCTGCTATTAGGACTGTGTAATCCGCATATCGCAAATTATTTATGTTGTGACCGTTGACTTCAATTCCTTTTTTGTCTACTATTGATCTAATAATATATTCGCTGTAAAGTGAAAACAAATCCGGCTACAGAACACATCCTTGTCTGACTCCTTGCTTTATATATTGGAATTGTCCTGTTTGGTTGTTAATTCGTATAGCTGCTGTTTGTTGCCAGTACATGTTTTCTATGATTCGCAGATCCTTGCCATCAATGTTTAATTTCTCCAGCATATCGATTATTTCCATATGCTTTACTTTGTCAAATGCTTTCGTGTAGTCTATAAAGCACATATATAGATCTTTCTTTACCTCTAAAGATCATTCTATCAATGTTCTTAAGATGTATCTTGTATTATTGGTGCCCTTTCCTTCCACAAATCCACATTGTTCCTCTCTTATTTCTGGTTTTATTTTGTTCCTTACACGTCTCATGATTATTCTTAGTAATATTTTTGTCATATGGCTCATGAGACTAATAGTGCGATGGTCTTCACAATCAGTGGCTCCTGACTTCTTCGGTATGGCTACAAAGATAGATTTTAGTAGATCTTCGGGTATGTGTCCAGTGTTATATATGTCATTGAATAATTTTGTTATGACTTGTACTCCCAGCTCTCCTAATGCATTTATCTCTTCGATTGTTATATTGTCAGGACCTGGAGTTTTGCCTCTTTTCATGTGTTGAATTGCGTCCTCCACTTCACTCTGCATTATTGGCGGTCGTGTGTCTTCATTTGAATTGTTTAATTCTGGTCTTTCATCATCATAGAGTTGACTGATATATTCTGTCCATCTTTCCATTGTCTTCTCCTGTCCCATTATTATATTTCCTTCCTTTGATTTCACACATCCTGAACCTTTGACGTCTTTTCTTCCTGTTAATTCATTTAACTGATTGTGCATACATTTTTAGTCTTTCTTTTGTTGTTTTTCCATTTCTTCACATTTCTGTTTTAACCATCCTTCCTTTGTTTCACTGCACTTGTATTATTGTGTATATATAACCATTTTAGAACAGTTTCCGTATTTGTTTTGCCCTGAGGAGGGCATGAAGGTATCATTGATACTCTAGGTGGTACTCGTACTCGGAGTCGCTGAAGTGGGCTGGCTGGTTATGTTCGTCATCGACATCTAAGCCGTCCTACCCCGTATGGTAGGTTGTGTTTGTCCATTGTTGTTCGTTCTGTGGAGGTTCGTGTGTTGGTTTTGTGTTGTAATTCTTCGTTTCTGTGAATTTTTTGCTTCTAGGCTCATCTTCTGAATCTGTTGATGTGGGCATCTGGGCTTTTGTTCTGGACATCTGATGATGCGTGGGTTCGTTCGTTTTTTGTTCTATCTTCTTTTGTTAGGAGCAGCGTTTCTTCTTAGTCGGTGGTGGAAGTGTGTCGTTGACTGATGCTTCTGCGGTTGTTGTCATGAGATCGTTGGTCTGCACTGGTTTTATAATGACTGGTTCCTCGACTGTCGTCTGCAATCTCAGGCCTGGCTTCTTGGGGCACCGGTTTTACCAGTGTGTGTCAAGTCCACAGTGAGAACATCGTGTTCTCCTGCCTGGCATTCACTTAATGGTTTCATCATGCTCGGGATTAACCTGCACTCCTAGTGGGACCGCCGAACTTTGAGTCAAGTGGGATGTTCTCTAAATGCAAGAGAGCTACAGCTGAAACAGGGGAAGAGTTGTATTTCTCAGTCGTTTAACATTGCAGGATTAGCTGAGGAGGTGGTGTGAACACGTAAGGGTTTCTTGGTTGATGTGCGATGAGGATAATCTGCCGACAAAGCTAAACTTTCTTTTGAACTTCCTTTTATAACATTTTCTTCTGCCCTTCTTCCTCGGTTGTTTTCCTCCAAAAACTCAGTGGAAATATGAGCTAAAGAAAGTCACAACAAACATGAGCTAAAGAAAGTCAGTTCAAACATGAGCTAAAGAAAGTCAGTTCAAACATGAGCTAAAGAAAGTCAGTACATATATGAGCTAAAGAAAGTTAGTACAGTACAAATATGAGCTAAAGAAAGTCAGTACAAACATGAGCTAAAGAAAGTCAGTACAAACTTGAGCTAGAGAAAGTCAGTAGAAACATGAGCTAAAGAAAGTCAGTAGAACATGAGCTAAAGAAAGAACAAACATGAGCTAAAGAAAGTCAGTGGAAACATGAGCTGAAGAAAGTCAGTAGAAACATTGAGCTAAAGAAAGTCAGTAGAAACATGAGGTAAAGAAAGTCAGTAGAAACATTAGTTACAGAAAGTCAGTAGAAACATGAGCGATAGAAAGTAAGTAGAAACATGAGGTAAAGAAAGTCAGTAGAAATATGAACTAAAGAAAGTCAGTAGAACATGAGCTAAAGAAAGTCAGTAAAAGATGAGCTAAAGAAATCGGTAGAAACATGAGCTAAAGAAAGCCAGTAGGAACATGAGCTAAAGAAAGCCAGTAGGAACATGACCTAAAAAAAGTCAGTAGAGACAAAAGCTAAAAAAGTCAGTTCAAACATGAACTAAAGAAAGTCAGTACAAACATGGGCTAAAGAAAGTCAGAATAACATGAGCTAAAGAAAGAACAAACATGAGCTACAGAAAGTCAGAACAAACATGAGCTAAGGAAAGTCAGTACAAACTTCAGCTAAAGAAAGTCAGTAGAAACATGAGCTAAAGAAAGTCAGTAGAACATGAGCTAAAAAAAGAACAAACATGAGCTAAAGAAAGTCAGTAGAAACATGAGCTAAAGAAAGTCAGTAGAAACATGAACGATAGAAAGTCAGTAGAAACATGAGGTAAAGAAAGTCAGTAGAAACATGAGCTAAAGAAAGTCAGTAGAAACATGAGCAAAAGAAAGTCAGTAGAGCAAGAGCTAATGAAAGTCAGTAGAAACATTAGGAAAATAAAGCCAGTAGAAACATGAGCAAATGAAAGTCAGTAGAGACATGAGCTAAAGAAAGCCAGTGGAAACATGGTCTAAAAAAAAGTCAGTAGAGACATGAGTTAAAGAAAGCCAGTACATACATGAGCTAAAGAAAGTCAGTACAAACATGAGCAAAACAAAGTCAATTGGATCATGAGTTAAAGAAAGTCAGTACAAAAATGAGCTAAAAAAAGTCAGTACAAACGTGGGCTAAAGAAAGTTAGTACAAACATGAGCTAAATAAAGTCAGTAGAGACATGAGCTAAAGAAAGTCAGGAGGAACATGATCTAAAGAAAGTCAGAAGAAATATGAGCTAAAGAAAGTCAGTAGAACACGAGCTAAAGAAAGTCGGTAGAAACATGAGCTAAAGAAAGTCAGTAGAGACATGAGCTAAAGAAAGCCAGTAGAAACATGAGCTAAAGAAAGTCAGTCACAAACATGAGCTAAAGAAAGTCAGTAAGATCATGAGCTAAAGAAAGTCAGTAGGAACATGAGCTAAAGAAAGTCAGTAAGATCATGAGCTAAAGAAAGTCAGTACAAACATGATCTAAAAACTCAGTACAAACATGAGCGAAAGAAAGTCAGTAGAAACATGAGCTAAAGAAAATTAGTAGAAACATGAGCTAAAAAAGTCAGCACAAAGATGAGCTAAAGAAAATCAGTAGGAACATGAGCTAAAGAAAGTCAATACAAAGATGAGCTAAAGAATGTCAGTAGGAACATAAGTTAAAGAAAGTCAATAGAAACGTGAGCTAAAGAAAGTCAGTAGAAACATGAGCTAAAGAAAGCCAGTAGAAACTTGAGCTAAAGAAAGTATGTAGAAACATGAGCTATAGAAAGTCAGTAGGAACATGAGCTATAG
The DNA here is from genome assembly GCA_032433765.1 of Megaustenia siamemsis. Classification (NCBI taxonomy): domain Eukaryota; kingdom Metazoa; phylum Mollusca; class Gastropoda; order Stylommatophora; family Ariophantidae; genus Megaustenia; species Megaustenia siamemsis. Next base: position 125,698,043 of record JAVIAB010000051.1, on the reverse strand, counting down.
AAAGTCAGTACAAAGATGAGCTAAAGAAAGTCAGTAGGAACATGACCTGAAAAAAGTCAGTAGAAACTTGAGCTAAAGAAAGTCAGTACAAAGATGAGCTTAAGAAATTCAGTAGGAACATGAGCTAAAGAAAGTCAGTAGAAACATGAGCTAAAGAAAGCCAGTGGAAACATGGTCTTAAAAAAAGTCAGTAGAGACATGAGCTAAAGAAAGCCAGTACATACATGAGCTAAAGAAAGTCAGTACAAACATGAGCAAAACAAAGTCAGTTGGATCATGAGTTAAAGAAAGTCAGTACAAAAATGAGCTAAAAAAAAGTCAGTACAAACATGAGCTAAAGAAAGTCAGTACAAACGTGGGCTAAAGAAAGTTAGTACAAACATGAGCTAAATAAAGTCAGTAGAAACATGAGCTAAAGAAAGTCAGGAGGAACATGATCTAAAGAAAGTCAGAAGAAATATGAGCTAAAGAAAGTCAGTAGAACATGAGCTAAAGAAAGTCGGTAGAAACATGAGCTAAAGAAAGCCAGTAGAAACATGAGCTAAAGAAAGTCAGTAGAGACATGAGCTAAAGAAAGCCAGTAGAAACATGAGCTAAAGAAAGTCAGTGCAAACATGAGCTAAGGAAAGTCAGTAAGATCATGAGCTAAAGAAAGTCAGTAGAAACATGAGCTAAAGAAAAATAGTAGAAACATGAGCTAAAAAAGTCAGCACAAAGATGAGCTAAAGAAAGTCAGTAGGAACATGAGCTAAAGAAAGTCAATACAAAGATGAGCTAAAGAATGTCAGTAGGAACATAAGCTAAAGAAAGTCAATAGAAACGTGAGCTAAAGAAAGTCAGTAGAAACATGAGCTAAAGAAAGTCAGTAGAAACATGAGCTAAAGAAAGTCAGTAGAAACATGAGCTATAGAAAGTCAGTAGGGACATGAGCTATAGAAAGTCAGTACAAAGATGAGCTAAAGAAAGTCAGTAGGAACATGAGCTAAAGAAAGTCAGTAGAAACATGAGCTAAAGAAAGTCAGTAGGAACATGAGCTAAAGAAAGTCAGTAGGAACATGAGCTAAATAGTCAGTAGAAACATGACCTAAAAAAAAGTAAATAATTTCTCCACAGTCTGGTCCTAATAAGCCTGGAAATACAGTACGTGAACGAAAGTCTGGAACATCCAGGTCTATTTTACACCTTTTCGGATTATGCTTGCAAGGTTCGTATGATTGACAGGCCAATTGTGTTTATTTAAGTTAAAATAATTCATTTTGTTATAGCATGATTAAATGTAAACATTCACACTATGTCATAATATAAAATAATAATGCATATATTAACTCAATATATAAGCTGATGTATGTCTATTTAAATATAGAAAAGTACAAGAAATTTGAAGCTCATGACAATTAACAGGACCACCAAAATCTCAGAGATAGCAATCGCAAAATACACTGCAAATTAAAAATCTATAAAGTTATTCATAAACAACAAAGAAGAATTTTGCTTTATTTGTATATATACATTTAAAGTCTGTGTCTCTGAGTCACTTAAGAGAACTATTTTCTACACGTGTATTAATCAGTGTTATCTTTGTGCATGGTTTTATGTTTCTTTACTGCCGTATTTGTTTAATTTGGGTGAAAGATGTCCTTGATTTATTTATTCTCTGCTTACAACTGTTTCCACACAACTGTTTCTACACAAGGTAGGTCAGGACTAACTTATGGTCAGGTCAGGTAATTTTACCTGCTACTGTATGCAGTAAACAGTACAACCTGTGGCTGCTCTGCTAGCTTGCTGATACGCACGAGAGAGTAAAAGGCTAAGGGAGGGTACCCCGAAGTAAAACAACCCCACAGCCTTGTGGGTGAAACTTTTTAGTTAAAGGCTAGCGGAGCCAACCGTAAACAAATCAACAGAAGGCAATAGGAAAACACCGTCGTAACTTCTTTGTACAATCATGAATCGCCACAACAATTAAAATCACGACAACAACGTTAAGGGGGATCCAATGGAAAATCCTCGTTCGGTAAGGGACATCATGTGCTACAGGTGATACCCAATCGTCATCAAGCTACTGTAAGCAAAATAAAGATAAAACAAACTCTAAAGATAGGTACCTGGAATGTGAGAACACTCATGCAGAAGGGTAAACTAGAAAACATCAAACAGGAAATGAAAAGAATGGATTTAGATTTACTGGGACTTTGTATAATGATTTACACCGGATCAGGGGAGATGTATTCTGATAAACATAAAATAATCTATTCTGGAGGTACTGAACACCAAAGAGGAGTAGGTATCATTATGGCTGCAGAAAGAGCAAGAACAGTGAAAGGCTTTTACCCAATATCTGACATAGTCATTTTAGTGAAATTGAATGGAAAGCCAATAGAAATAAATCTTATACAAGTTTATGCACCAACAGCAGACAGTCTAGAGGAGACAACTGATAAATTTTACGACGAGAGTAATGAGGCACTTCATGAATGCAAACCACATGAAAACACCATAGTTCTAGGGATTTGTAACGCAAAAGTAGGAAAGGAAAGAGTTCAGGAAGTAGTTGGTCATTATGACTTAGGCGAGAGGAATGAAAGAGGTGAGAAACTTATTGACTGGGCAAGAACACCCAACATGATGATAGGAAAATTGGTTTAAGCAACTTCCAAGACGTCTGTGGACATGGAAAAGCCCAGGAGACAACGCACGTAATCAAATTGATTACATAATGATAAGCAATAGATTTAGAAACAGTCTGGTGTGTGTGAAAACTAGACCAGGGGCAGATTGCAATAGTGATCATGTACCAGTTGTGGGAAAGCTGAGAGTAAAATTAAAAATAACAAAACGAGCCTCAATTAACATCAAGTTAAATTTAGATTTACTCAAATCAGATAAGAAGCTGCAAGACAAATATAAAATCACAATTCAGAACCGGTACAATGCAATAGAGAAGATACAAAGCATTGATGAACAGTGGGAAATGCTAAAAGAGTAAATGCAACTAACATCAAAAGAGTTCATGCCACCAATGAGGACAAATTCAAGAAAGAAATGGATGACATATGACATTTTGCAGCTAATGGATACAAGAAGAAGAAATAAAGCAAATAATGATGAGGATAAGAGATTAAATAAAGAAATTGTAATAAAATACAATGAAGCAAAAGAAGCATGGCTAAAAGAGAGATGCAAAGAGATTGAAATGCAACAAAAAGGAGATGCTAAACTTACACAAATACAAACACATTGAAAAATTAACCGGAAGAAAAACGCAATCAAAAACTGGATGCTTAAGATCAAAGGAAGGAGAACTGTTGATTGAACAAGAAAGCATAAGGGAACGATGCACATAATACATTAAAGACCTTTATAATGATGAACGAACAGAAGTAAATATTAAGGATAATGGAGAAGGACCAGAAATACTCAGAGAAGAAGTGGAAGACGCATTGCGCAATATGAAAGCAGGAAAAGCCCCTGGACCAGATATTATAACTAAAGAAGAGATTGAAGCCATGGGTGATTTTTGAATAGAATTAATAACAAAAATATTGAATGATATCTACAACAGCGGATATATACCAGACGACCTGCTCAAATCAATATTCATAGCCCTACCAAAGAAATCGGGTGCGAATGAATGCGACGATCATCGCACAATACGCCTTATGAGTCACATGACTAAGATATTACTAAGAATCATCATGTGAAAAGTGCGAAACAAAATCAGTCCAGAAATTAGCGATGAACAGTGTGGTTTTGTTGGAGATAAAGGAACAAGCAATGCCATTTATATCATAAGATCTTTAGTAGAAAGAGCCATAGAGGTGAAAAGAGATCTATACCTATGTTTCATAGATTACACCAAGGCATTTGACAAAGTAAAGCACCAAGAAATAATCAATATTTTAGAAAGCATAAACGTAGACAGCAAAGATCTAAGAATAATAAAGAACATGTACTAGCAACAAACAGCGGCCATAAGAACTGGAAACCAACTGGGAATGTTTCAAGAAATAAAACAGGGTGTTAGACAAGGTTGTGTGCTGTCAATAGATTAGTTTAATATTTATAGTGAGATTATTTTAAGATCCATAAGGGGCATGCCTGGAATAACAATTGGAGGTCATAATATAAATAATCTAAGGTATGCTGATGATACAGTATTAATCGCTAAGAGTGAAAATGAGTTACAAGAAATGTTGGACATTATAGTGAAAGAAATAAAAAATAAAGGACTCAGCCTTAATAGCAAAAAAACAGAGGTAATGGTAACAACAAAGAAAAAGACATCACCTCGGTGCAAAATAAAGACAAGTGGAACAATATTAAAACAGGTAAATGAATTTAAATATTTGGGAACTTTGTTAACCTCAGACGGAAGATGTACAAAAGATGTGAGATGCAGAATGACTCAAGCAAAAGCAGCTTTCCAGAAAATAAGGAAGATACTATGCAATCCATTTTTGACAATAGAAACAAGGAAAAGAGTTCTTATATGTTATGTAGAGCCAGTGTTAACATATGGATGTGAATGAAGGACAATAGGACAACAGACAAGAAAATCACTGGAGTCTGTAGAAATGTGGTTTTACAGAAGAATGTTGAGAATACTATGGACAGCTTAGAAGAGTAATGAAAATGTTCTGAAAGAGGTCAAAGCAAAAAGAGAGCTAATTTCCAATATTAGGAAGAGACAATCATCATTTTTTGGCCATGTAATGAGAAGAGAACAACTGGAATATATTGTAACAACTGGGAAAATTGAGTGACGAAGAGATATAGAGGGAAGCAGAGAGAAAAAATAACAGACAGCTTAAGAGAATGGCTTGGCAGAAGGTCAACAACAGAAATGATAAATAGCTGCAGAGATCGAAAATTGTGGAGAAACATGATCACCTACGCCAGTAGGCCCGCTACTTGATGATGATGATGTTTCTACACAACTGTTTCTACAGAACTGTTTCTACACAACCGTATAAAGAAAATTCTAAACATCAAGATGAGGTGAAAAGATCAGAGATAAGGAAATGTGTGAAAGAAAAAAAAAACAAGGGCAAATCGAGCAAGATTACGAAAAGAAAGTCAAGATGGATTGGACACAGACTAAGAAAGTTTGATTTCGACAGAAAAACAGACACTATCATAAAACCCAAAGAGGAATAGAAAGCTAGGAAGGGCCAGTAATACACGGAAAAAAAGAAGTCATTGACACAGTTAAGAACATTGTCCTAGACTGGAGAAAATGTCCAAGATCACGGGAGAGAGGATGGGCGGTGGAGATGTAACTTTCCATGGCAGCCTATGTTACAAAAAGAAGTATAAAGGCTTTGATGAATTGATTGAGCAAGGAAGAAACTTTTCTAGCACAAATTTATAAAAGACATCATCATTACTGAGTGCCGTCTCCGCATCGAAGGTTAGCTACCATGGAGCGCCTTTCCACTCTGTCTCTTGCTTTGATGGTGGAGATTGTCATAGATTGTCTTTTTATATTACTAGTCAATGTTAGGTTTGGTCTGTCCCTGCCTCTTTTACTTTGCATTTTCCCTTCCAATATTATTTTTTAGTTGGCTGTTGTGAAAAAGACATATACTGTTGATTTATTTCAGCTAGCACAAGTGAACCATCTGTGTGAGGGAGGGGACAAGAGGGAAATACACCTTTCTAATAAGCATTGGTTCTTTGGTTATAGAAGGCCCCGGTATCACTGCAAACGAATTAAAATCCATAATTGCTCAACCGCCCGCGCCAGTGGAATCATCCGAATTACTATCTCATCTCCCAAACAATGAAAGGTAGCTGTAGTCCCCACATCATAGCAGTCTCATACACGCCAAAAGACTAAAGGCAAAACCGCACAGAAAGTGAACACAGTCAACAGTTCTTTGCCAAACGATATCGCCATTCATCGTAAACAATTGGAATATCGAAACATGATCAAAACGGATGAAACATACAGCTCACGGTGTGTACAGAGCACCTAACTCAGCAGCTCCTGCAACAAGTCGGACAATGTATCAGATACTGCTTCCATGATAAGCAGCCCAGATAGATATAACAAGATCATGGTAAAAACAACAGGTCTTTTAAGCTGAGATAGCTCAAGTCTTGAGTATTTCAGTTTAGAACTTACACATGAAAAGTCTGGGGGCTCTAGCTGGAAACAAAATGTCTTAATTTACAAGAAATGCTGCAGAATATAATAATCCTTCAAATATCCTCTAAGCACAAAGAAATCAGCTGAGGTATTTTAATGGAAGTAAAAATAAATGAAAACCTGCTGGAGTACTCATTTAAGCTAAAAAAGCTGACATTTACTGGCCACATCAACGTCATATTTGCTTTGAAAGTTCAGTAATTTAGATTGTTGATCATAGAAGACGGATAAGTGTGGTAATCTAGAAGAGGATGGACCCTAGACACTAAGGATTCCTTTCAGATTACGCTCACTGATGCAGAAAACACAGTTAGACAATGAGAAACATTAAAATTGACAGCTAAAAGGAACACGTTAATCCACTGGATATGTTGGATGCTTATTACACATGTATTTATGTGTGTGTGTGTTTGTGTGTGTGTATGTGACAATAATACTATTGTAGCCATGTAGAAAACAGAAGCAAAACAACGTTATTTTTCTTATTTTTTTTCTTAGCAATACTCAGGCAGTGGGGTTGTGTGGGCTGCCAGGGCACGGGCGTCAGTTATTTCACTCCATAACCTACTTTTTAGAATGTATTTTTGTATGGTTTTTCATTGAAATCTGCGCTTCTAAACAAAAATTGCAAAAGAATCAAACAAACGCCCCTCAGATGCCCCCCACGCTGTGCCAATGTATGTGAGGCTAAGAATGTAGAATTTGCACATACAGATCAGCTTTTGTATTATTATAAACTTGTAAAAAAAAAAAAAGAATGCATTAAGATGTAACATAAACACAATTTTTTTTAAACATCTCCCTTTGTTTCCATTTATCTTGGCGGCAGATTTTCTTGTTTGGAGATGCCGTCTGTAATTTGATGTCGTCATGGTTGATTGCTGTCATGGCGATGGAACGTTTATGTGTTGTCTGCATGCCATTTAGACGGAACATGTGGTGCCAGCAGCGTGGAGCTGTCATCATTATCTTCGGCCTTTTTTGTGCTTTATCCTGCACTCAGATGTTCAGGTAATAATTTTATTGATAGTTTCATAATAAAAGATGCTAACGAAGCCAATGAGATAATGTGGGGATACAGATTATGTGACACAGGGAGGGAACTCTGATTTGACATCTTTGTAATTGTTACTTATCCTTCTACTTATCACATTGATGTTTTTAACTGCTTTGGAAGTAAAATTCTTTGATTTCCTTTCTGTGAAAGTTTACAATTAAATTACGTCATCTACGCCTTTGGGACAGGCGCACTCAACTTTGTCAAGGCAATGTTTTGAGATCGAGATTGTCTTCCTCTAATTGATCACAATTTTGAGATTGTGATTGTCTTCCTGTAATTGATCACATTTTTGAGATCGTGATTGTCTTCCTCTAATTGATCACAGTTTTGAGATCATGATTGTTTTCCTCTAATTGATCACAGTTTTTGAGATCACGATTGTTTTCCTCTAATTGATCACATTTTTGATATCGTGATTGTCTTCCTCTAATTGATCACAGGTTTGAGATCGTGATAGTTTTCCTCTAATTGATTCGTCTTTGAGATCGATTATCTCTTCCACTTGTTATCTCTATTTTGAGATAGAGTTTGTCTCTCCTTCATCAATCCCTGTTTTGATATAGAGTTTGTCTACCCATTATTGGTTTCTATTTTGAGATCGATTTTCTCTTTCCCTCATAGAGTCCCACGCTTTTGCCTCGACTGAGTAGTGAACCTAATAGCCATAGAAACAGTTGTTATCGCTGACCATGACACCAACAATAATTTGTGAATCCTTTATTCGTCCACTGCACTTTGTCCTCTTACCTTCATTTCTGAAACCACCTACGATCCAACCTTCCTCCACACAGCGCCTTCCCCATCCACTTTTGCACAATCTTACTGGCTAAAACTCCAGACAAGTCACGTTTTTTTTCCAACTTGTATCATGCTCTATGTCAAACAGAAATAACAAATACAAGTCTTGAATAAACACTCGGAAAACCACACGAACAAAACGGAAGGGAAAAAAGGCATAATTGGTTTTCTAGGTAAATTACCGAGCTCTGATCCAGTCTGATGTTTAATGTGGGTATTTTTCTTTATAAAAGTTATTTCTTATTTTTGTGTGTGCTCGTTTATTGAATACCCGTGTATGTTTGTTTGACTTATATGGAGATTATATTTTATTTAACAAATATTGTTGCAATGGCAATGTCCTCCAATGGGATATTACAATAATAGATCCATTAATAGTAACGGGGAAAATAATGTAAATTGTCATGAAGGAAGAGTGATTATTATTATAGCTATTGCATTGTTCATATATTCTCTTTAACACAAAAATTAAATCTGAAGTAATTATGTCTGTACATACGTTCACCATGGACAGCTAAGAAGAGTAATGAAGAGGTTCTGAGAGAGGTCAAAGTAAAAAGAGAGCTAATTTCCAATGTTAGGAAGAGACAATCATCATTTTTTGGCCATGTAATGAGAAGAGAACAACTTGAATATATTGTAACAACTGCAAAAATCGAGGGACGAAGAGATAGAGGGAAGCAAAGAGAAAAAAAAATAACAGACAGCTTAAGAGAATGGCTTGGCAGATGGTCAACAACAGAAATGATAAATAGCTGCCGAGATCGAAAGTTGTGGAGAGACATGATCACCTACGCCACTAGGCTTGGATAATTGATGATGATAAATACGTTCAGACAGGATATGTAATCCTTTTATCATGTGAAATATTTGTGTTTATTTATTAGCAATCCTGCATCTTTATGCCAAAATATTCCTCGTTGTCCTGCGCTATCCTGTTATCACAATGGCAGTTGTATCATTTATAAACAATATTCAAATCAAATGTACTATCAACACTTACGTATGCGTGTGAAAGCTGGAAAACAACAAGAGATATCGAAACAAAGTTGAACGCATTTGAAAATAAATGTCTAAGGAAAATACTTGGTATAGCGTGGAACGAATTAAAAAAAACGAGGAAATTAGAGAAATCGCCAATCAACCACTAATCTCTTCAGTAATAAAGAAAAGACGATGGTCATATGTTGGACATGTGATGAGAAGAGATAATAACCAAAAAACAAAGCAAGCCCTTATATGGGAAACAACAGGTAAGAGGAAAAGAGGTCGACCCAGGGAGACACTGAGAAGAACATTGATGAGAGAGGCAAGAGCAGCAGGATTCGGCTCCCTTAATGAGATAGAGCTGCTTGCACAGAACAGAGACAAATGGCGAGATTTGATAAAATATCTTTAAAAGAAAACCGCTAGAACAAAAATTCAGATAGGAGAAGGTGTATCTTGATCTACGCTCTATGGGCCGGCTACGGCTCGAAAGGTCAATAGATAGATAGATGTCCAACTGTTTTATTTATAAACCCTCTGGCTATTTGTATGTCTAATATTGTTTCATTTATAGAGATTGTTATCTTCTTCTTTTGGTATATCTTTGACACAATCTGACAAACAGTCAGTAGCTTTAAAGTTTCTGCACTTTTGCACTGCCGGTGGCTATCCTTCGCAGCGTCACCCAAGTCTGAACTATACTATTCAAGTCTGTTACTGTCAACCTAGCGGTTTCTGATATGCTCCTTTCTCCTTGACCATCCACACAGAGTCATTTGCATGGCAGTTTAATTAACATTATTTATGGGCTGAGTGATCTAGAAGTAAGACATCGATCGCTAAACCGGAAAGTCCCGGGTTTGAATCCAACCTGAGTCACTGCTAACTTTTCCATTGGAATCTGTGGTTTCTTCGGACATCTTTTGTGTTCCGACAGTGTGATCCAATGTCTAGCCTTCTCTAATAACAGCAAACATTATTTGCACATGTTAAAGAACCGTTGGCCAATGGTCGAATATAAAACAATGACTACCGAGGTGGTCCGGGTAGATAATCTTATTATATAAACATCAACCCAATTATCCCATCCAATTTCAAGTTTTTCGCAAGTGATATGGAGTTTCTTGCAACTTCACTGCTTTCAGCAAATCATTTCAGGGGAAGAGGTATGTTTACAGCACTCTAAAAAAAATCACAAACAATCAACAACAGAAAAAAAGAGCAATAAATGGTCCGAAGCAGGATCGAACCCGTATTTCTCAGCACAACACACTGTCACGAGAAACTAAACGCTAGAGCACACGGCCAACTCAGCTATCTAAAAAGAAAGCTATCATTGGCGATGTCTTTCACACATGTGTACTCATGAATATGGGATAGGTTTATGAACACAACTCGGGAATAAATGGTGTAGTGTATTTTTGCTTCTAAGACAAGTATCTCCAGGAAAAGTAGGGCTGAATACTTGCATTTCCAGACAAATAGTTATAGGACGAGACAGTACGAATAGTAGTTTCCAGTGGTTTCACCAGCGTGTCGTAGCACATGCGGCATATTGCGAGAGGTGCTAGGTATGTATTTGATCACCGTGGAGTTGTCGGATTTGTAATATGTATCTATCATTCGAACTAAGTTATACTAGATCTCATCTGAGAACATGACATTTTCAGATCCAGCATCTGCCAGTTCACGCTGTGAGCGTTTCTTGTTGGCTGCGTCTTTGAGCAGCTCTTGCCTTGTTTTTCCTTGGCCAAAAAGTGGTGAGATATTTCCTCGAGGAGTTTATTTGAAAAGACGAAAGTCTACATGTTTTTTTTTCCTTTTGTTCAAATCAATTCTTTTGTCCAAATGTACCTGCAGTACCAACAATCTTTCATACTTTACGGATTTGTAAATGTATTTTTAATTGACACCACCCTCCACCCCCACCCTCCCCAAAAAGACATTGTTGATATCTTGTCTGTCTCCTTTCCAAGGATGGCTACGATTATTGCTGCTAATTGTTGCTTTCCTAGTTTGACAAATGCATTGTTTGTTGAATCTAACATCATTTGTCTTTTATTGTTAAATTCCGTGTCTTTTTAAACGTCGATTTTATTTGTGCAATCCGTCTTTCTCTTGAACATGCTGATAACAACGACATGTTATTAACTTATTCTATTTATCTTCCATCATTGATAACAGTGTCCATATTTTCTCTTTAGTGCTATCCTCTGTTGTTGATCTCATTATCAAATCTACACAATCATATTTAAGGCTCCGGTTTAATTTTTTTTCTTCAAAGAGCTGAAAGTAAAGTAATTCCTCTCAAGTTATAACAGCCAAAGCTGTCTCCTTTTATGGCAACTTTATAATGCACAGCTGCATCCATTTCTAGAGCTGCTGTCTTTGTTAAATTTGTGAGAAAAGTTCCTGCAGAATTTCATCTTTTCGTCGAAAATGCTGGATGTTTAATTTAATCATATAAAAGATCATATCTGTTGTGTAGATATCGTTACATTTATAAACATAATCTGTTTTCGTACCTGTAGCGCAAATAGTATTCCATTTCTTAAAAAAAAAGATAAATGTCCTTTCTTTCTGAAAGCAACATCAATTATTCTTTTTATAGTTCTGACATTTTTCTGTACTTTAAATGTTATGCTGATTATAAATAATAATATTTTATGTTTGACAGCGTCATTTTATTTGTTGTTCATATGTCTATCTTTCTATACATAGAATTATGTTTCGTTTAAAGACGATTACATATTCTATTAATGCAAAGCTTTGTACGTACTTATGTTAATTTTGTTATAACATGTACTCATGAAGCATTTCGTGTTTTGCGATGAAATAATTGATAAATCTGTAGATGAAATAATCAGTTGCTAAATTTGCATATAAATTAATCACTTTATATTTTTGCATATGAAGTGACCAGTTGCTATTTTTGCAGCTAATGTAATCAGTTGACCTATTTTCAGATTTGTTATGGTTGAGAACCATGGCTATCAGTGTGAGGGCTCATCAGAATATCTTTATTTATACGTCCCCCTCCACATTTATGTTTATCAGTTTGCCCTCCTCTTTATTACACCAGTCCTCATCGTAATCATCTGTAACACTGGCCTGCTCATCCGCATATTCAGCGTAGAGAATGCTACACAAAACCTAGATTCTTCATCAACACGTTTGGCAGGTGAGTACTCTTAAATAGGTCAGTTTAAACTTTTGCACCAACATCCCATAACGGCGATGACACCACAATACTAACATACATTAATTGCAAGAAGCAGAGAGGCCTTTAGAGTCAACGAGCCAACAAGCTTTCATTTGCAGACGATCAGGCACTAATACATGGAAAAATAGAAGACCTACATGAACACTTAAATAGACTTAACAGCACAGGCACAAAATACAACATTAAAATCAACATCAACAAAACATAAGTTATGAATGTCGCAAAAGAGAAACAGAACATCGACATAACTATAGAAGACAGGCAACTAAAACAAGTAGAGGAATTTAAATACCTAGGAAGTCTAGTGACAAACGACAATTCACAAATAGCAGAAATAGACTCAAGCTGTTAAAAAGCTTGGTAAAGCATTTGACAGCTATCACCACAATTGTCCAACAAGGAAATAACCCTAGAGGCAAAACGGGCACTATACAATACAATCTTCATCCCAACGTTGTGCTACCAATGCCAGACCAGGACCCTAGATACAAGAACAATAAGAAAAATAACCTCTACTGAGATGAAATGTGTTAGACGGATGACAGGAAACAGTCTGAGAGATAAGAACAGAAATGAGGAACTGAGAAAAAAGCTAGGAACAACCCCCGTCATAGAATATATAAAGAACAGATGAAAATGTTTGGCCACGTGACAAGACAGAGTGATCCAAACAGAAAAAAAACCAGCCCTAAATAAACCTTGCGAGAACACCAGACCCAAACCACAAAAAAGATGGATTGACGGAATATTTAGAAGCACTAGGAAACTTAACAGCAGCAGAGGCGAACAGAAGAGCAAAAACTGCAAATTATATCTTCTCTCGACGCTGAAAGGCTAATGAGGAAGAGAAGTTGAAGAAGAAGCAGAAGAAGAAAGAAACAAAATTTCGGCAGACAACAAAATATTTAGTCTTTCCGAGGGCAACCTTCATTGGATACTACTTGAGTATAATAATAATCAAATTGTATGGAAAACATTTTAGGCGAAACCGACGTTTGACCTTTATAGCTGTTGGGTACAAATAATAATACATAAATATTATTATATGGGGAACTTCCGAGGCGATAATAGGGAATAATCTTTATAGCTGTTGTTGTCAATAACGTATTTGGCTGGCAGCTCTTTTATTATGTTTTTTTTTTTTCTCGGCGGACTCAATTATTGTTGCCACAATCTTGTTTGTTCATTGGCGACGACAACGGCGACATCATTATCTCCTAGAGTGCATTCGGAGATACTGATGGAGCCAATTTGATCCATGAGTACATATATAATGAATATGCAACGTTGTGAACAACGCTTATTTTACAGAAAATGCAAATGATCACGTTTTTATCGTGATGATCTTCACATTTTTAGCTAAATTATAGTAAAGATTGTCTTCGTGTTATTTTAGCATTATTTCCAAGGTCACTGATATTGAAAAAGTGCATTATGCCAACACACAAATTGTTTCACGGAGTAAATGAGCGCATATCGTTATCATCATCAAGTACCGTGCCTGCTGGCGTAGGTGATCATGTCTCTTTACAACTTTCGATTTCGACAGGTTTTTATCATTTCTGTTGTTGACCCTCTGCCAAGCCATTCTCTTAAGTTATCTGGTATCTTTTACTCTTTGCTTCCTTCTATCTCTTCGTGCCTTAATTTCCCCGAATCAATTCAGAGGAAGAGGTATGTTTACAGCACTTGGAAAAATTGACAAATAATCAACAACAGAAAAAAATATGGACCAAAGCAGGATAGAACCATACCTCTTCCTCTGAATTGATTCGCTGATTATCGCATCGGAAGTTTCCCTCTATAATAATATTTACTTATTATTTTTTGTCTCCAGCCTAAACCACTGGAAACTACTATTCGTGCTGTTTCGTCCTAAATGTTTGTCTGCAACGCAAGTATTCAGCCCTACCCTATCCGGGAGATATCTGTGACCTTATGCTATAGTCATGAGAACACCTGCGCGAAAGATAATGCCTACGAAGCTAATTTTTTAGTTAGCTGAGTGGCAGTGTTCCCTAGCGTTTGGCTTTTCTTGGCAACGCTGTGCCACTGAGTAGGGGTTCGATCCTGCTTTGGTCCATATTTTTTGTGTTCTTGATTATTTGTCAATTTTTCCGACTGCTGTAAACATACCTCTTCCTCTGAATTGATTCGCTTAATTTCCCTGTTTATTACATTATATTCCAGCAGTTCTCTCCTCCTTGCACGGCCAAAAAATGATGATTGTTTTTTCCTAAATCTTAAATTAGCTTTCAATTAGCTTAGGCCTCGTTCAGAACGTTTTCATTACTCTTCTTAGCTGTCCATGATATTTTCAACATTCTTCTGTAAAACCACATTTCTACAACCTCCAGTGATTTTTGTTTATTGTCCTATTGTCCGTGGTTCACATCCATTTGTTGAGACTGGCTCTACATAACATTTAAATAACTCCTTTTCTTATTTGTATTGTCAAAAATGGATTGCACAATACTGTCCTCATTTTTTGGAAAGCTACTTTTGCCTGTGCCACTCTGTATCTTACCTCTGTTGTACACCTACCATCTGATGATAACAATGTTCCCAGATATTTAAATTCATTTACCTGTTTTAATATTGTTCCACTTGCCCTTTTTGTGGATTGCGGTGATGTCTTTTTTTGTTGTTACCATTACTTCAGTCTTTTTGTTATTAAGGCTGAGAACTGTATTTTCGCTTTCCTTCACTATAATGTCCAACATTTCTTGTAACTCATTTTCACTCTTAGCGATTAAGACGGTATCATCATCATACCTTAGATTATTTATATTATGACCTCCGATTGCTATTTCAGGCATGCCCCTTATTATTGATCTTAAAATAATCTCACTATACATATTAAATAAATCTGGTTACAACACATCGCCAATGATAGCTAATTTTTTTTAGTTAGCTGAGTTGGCAGTGTTCCCTAGCGCTTGGCTTTTCGTGGCAAGGCGCTGTGTCATGGAGTACTGGTTCGATCCTGCTTCGGACCATATATTGTTCTTTGTTTTTTTCTGTTCTTGATTATTTGTCACTTTTTCCGAGTGCTGTAAACATACCTCCTCCTCCTATGATACCCTGACAGCACACAACCTTGTCCAACACTCTGTTTTATCTGTTGAAACCTTCCCACATATCGTTATATATTCTCATAACTGGAATGATAATTATGAAGGTCATTACCAAACAAGCTTATAACTAGAATGAGAATTATAAAGGATATAACATATACTCATATCTGCAGTGTCTCATATCAAGGATGTTCTAAACGCTGCTGTTAATTTTAATGTCATATCAGCAGTTTAAATATAGATAGACATACACGTTGCAGCTGTTGTGAGTGAAGACAATCAGCATGCAGCAACATTGTATTCATTCTAAAAAGGACATTTAATGAGTGCTCTCTTGTTATGACACGAACAAAATATACATTTTCTGGCTTCATTGATTATTAAACATTGTTTTATATAATAACAATAATAGATAAGAAAGAAATAATAATTATGAGATTAAATATTTTTTACACGACAAATTCAACACTTTCTTGTGATGGGGAAATGAAAGAGCGGACAGGTTGGCTAGCTGTGCTGTCGTTGAGGACGGGCAACAAAAAACCGGGCGGACATCATCAATGCCCTCCGAGATGTGGGAAGAGCACAGGACTTCGACAAACACAGATCCACGTCACTTCTTCAAATGATGGAAATGGGAGTTAAGATGGGCACAGCCAGAAATGAGAAACTTAGTGGCCGTGTAAGAAGACTTATCAACCAACATTGAACTGGAGTCGTCAGTCGCTGGACACTGAGGGAATTGCTTAGGAGGGAATCTGAGCACCTATGGACATGTTCGGAGTGCAATGATGATGACCCGCAAATAACTCAATAACTTTCTTGTGCAAAATATTCAAACTTCCACTTGACATTTTCTTGTTTATTGGCGTTTTGTGTGGATATCTATCAGAGAAAGTATCTACGTGTTCTGTTTATGAAAAGAAGTAATGAGTTAGACAAATAAAATACAAACTGATGAACAGCAGTGTAAAGACCGTCACATAATCTAAAACATGGCACTGAAAGATTTTGCTGGCCTGTTTGCGGGTATTGAGGATGTCCTCTGAGTCGGGTGAAAACACATGACTAGCTTGTATTGGATCGTGACAAGTAACACTTATTTGTTTTTGTAAAATTTATTATCTTTCCAACTTGAGGTATTCTCGTATTATTCTGTTTTATATGTTTTCTTGTACTGATTTAAAGTGTAATAATAATTATTATTTGGTGGTAAATGAAAGGTTTGGCCCATGTGGCTACTGGGGTTCTAATCCTGGTCAGGAGAAAGAATAGAGTCACTTCACTTGCCTCGCGTGTAGGAAGAGTCGACAAAGGAGGTTGGAGGATATGTTAACAACATGTCATCAGTAACAAAGATTCTTTAGGCTACATAAACACAGACAAGGAAGTCAATTAATCTATTCTTAGAAAAGGAAAGGACTCTGAAAACATAGAGTATTATGTCGTGCAGTAAAAACCACAAGTACGATGATATCGCAACTGCGTATCAGAAAACCTTTCACCATAACATGTTGGAATATTCGAACAATATGTTAGCACCAAGACGGCCTTTATAGTCAGATAAATGAACAGACACAAAATATAGTCTTTGAGCTGAGTGAAACACATTGGATAGGAACAGGACGATTAAAGGTCATCAGTTGGTGAAATTATAACCTTTTCATGACACAGACCCAGATGTCACACATCACGAGGGAGTGTCTGTAATGTTACTCAAAGCATCCCGAATGTTGTTGATGAGTTGGGAGGCAGTTTATTCAAGGATATTCACAGTCTGATTCTTGACGAAAAAAAGTACCTTTAAATTAACATATACAGGTTTATGCTCCTACACATGATGAGTGAGACAGGTTTATGCTCCTACACATGATGAGTGAGACAGGTTTATGCTCCTACACATGATGAGTGAGACAGGTTTATGCTCCTACACATGATGAGTGAGACAGGTTTATGCTCCTACACATGATGAGTGAGACAGGTTTATGCTCCTACACATGATGAGTGAGACAGGTTTATGCCCATAAGGTTGATGATGATTGAGACAGGTTTATGCTCCTACACATGATAATGATGAGTGAGACAGGTTTATGCCCCTACACACGATGATGATAAGTGAGACAGGTTTATGCCCCTACACATAATGATGATGATGATGAGTGAGACAAGTTTATGCCCCTACACATGATGATGATAAGTGAGATAGGTTTATGCCCCAACACATGTTGATGATGAGTGAGATAGGTTTATGCCCCTACACATGATGATGATGATGATAGGTGAGACAGGTTTATGCCTGCCCCTCCACATCATGATGATAAGTGAGACAGGTAAATGCTCCTACACATCATGATAATAAGTGAGACAGGTTTATGCTCCTACACATCATGATGATAAGTGAGACAAATTTGTGTCCCTACACATCATGATAAGTGAGACAAGTTTATGTCCCTACACATCATGATGATAAGTGAGACAAGTTTATGTCCCTACACATCATGATGATAAGTGAGACAAGTTTATGTCCCTACACATCATGATGATAAGTGAGACAAGTTTATGTCCCTACACATCATGATGATAAGTGAGACAGGTTTATGCTCCTACACATCATGATGATAAGTGAGACAGGTTTATGCCCCTACACATCATGATGATAAGTGAGACAAGTTTATGTCCCTACACATCATGATGATAAGTGAGACAAGTTCATGTCCCTACAAATCATGATGATAAGTGAGACAGGTTTATGCCCCTACACAATGATGATAACTGAGACAGGTTTATGCCCCTACACAATGATGATAAGTGAGACAGGTTTATGTCCCTACACAATGATGATAACTGAAACAGGTTTATGTCCCTACACAATGATGATAAGTGAGACAGGTTTATGTCCCTACACAATGATGATAAGTGAGACAGGTTTATGCCCCTACACAATGATGATAACTGAGACAGGTTTATGTCCCTACACAATGATGATAACTGAAACAGGTTTATGCCCCTACACAATGATGATAAGTGAGACAAGTTTATGTCCCTACACAATGATGATAACTGAGACAGGTTTATGCCCCTACACAATGATGATAACTGAGACAGGTTTATGCCCCTACACAATGATGATAACTGAGACAGGTTTATGCCCCTACACATCATGATGATAAGTGAGACAAGTTTATGCTCCTACACATCATGATGATAAGTGTGACAAGTTTATGCCCCTACACATGATGGTGATAAGTAAGACAGGTTTATGCCCCTACACATGATGGTGATGAGTGAGACAGGTTTATTCCCCTAAACATAACGACGAAGATGAGTGAGAGAAAGATGAAACCTACAACAAAATTCTGAAGAGATTCTCGACCATCCCTGGTAGGAAAACATACAACCATCCTCACTGCCGATTTCCAATATTTTTGTTGGCTCCTGATGTGCGTTTGTTGACTAAAATATGTTTGCTGGTTACGAGTACACATTTGTTGACATTAATAGGAGTTCTTGCACTTTTCTTGGAGAAACATGACCTGTTCAGCCACAGATTATGCCCCCTACATACTATGCCCCCTAATATTAGACCAAAATTGCTACAAAAATTGGTAGTCAGAGGTACGCTTTTTTAAAAATTGTAGTGTTATATAAGTTTTATGCATTCAGACTTGAAAGTGACGCATAACTTTACCTTTAACATTGCAACAATGAACAGATCAAAGTGTATTATTCATTGCGTTCATAGAGATACAACCGGGGGAATAGTTTGTTTGCTATTTCCATTTATTACAAAAACTCATTTTGTTTGTTGCGTACCTTGTAAAGTTCTTTATAACATTACGTTACGTTACATCATATAACGCTACATTATATTACGCTGCATTATACTATATTACACTACACAATAAACTACACTGCACTATAATGTATTATATTAATTATATTATGTTATATTACATTACATTACATTACATTACATTACATTACATTACATTATATTATATTATATTATATTATATTATATTATATTATATTATATTATATTATATTATATTATATTATATTATATTATATTATATATATTATATTATATTATATTATATTATATTATATTATATTATATTATATTATGAAGAAACGTTACTTTACATTACCTAATATACTTTTTATTAAATTCATTGACGTTATTGCATTGTTGAATTGCATTTTAATGTATATATATATATATATATATATTATTTATTGTATTTTTTTCTTCTTTTTTTTTACACATTTTTATTTATTCTGACCTACAATTTTCTTCGATGATTCTTTTCTCCTCATTAATTATATTTTTTAATTTAATTGATCTCTTGCTCATTGTCAGTTCTCTCCGAAACCTCTCATTGGACACGAGACAGAAAACCGTTGACAGAACGTCACGGCAATGAGGAAATGTCTCAAACACATCAGAAAGAAACAATGGCGATACATTAGCATCGTTAAGCCAATTTGGAGAATGATAAATGTGTTAAAAATAGAAACATTATTAATAGAAAGAAGTGTACTGAAAGGAGAGTTTATTGATTAATCCGAACAAGAGATGGACAAATGAAGTAAACTAACAAAATTAAAGACAGGAAGTTCCCAAAATACATTTTTTTATGGCACTGTTCATTATCATATTATATCGTCTTCACGTTGAAGGTTGGCTACTATGGATCGTTATTTCACTCTGTCTCTTGCATTAACAGTAGAGGCTATCATTCTCCTATAGACTTCAGTTATTATCAGATTCAATTCAGAAGAAGAGGTATGTTTACAGCACTCGGAGTGCTTTAGTTAGCTGAGTGGCAGTGTTCCCTAGCGTTTGGCTTTTCGTGGCAAGGCGCTGTGCCACTGAGTACGGGTTCGATCCTGCCTTGGTCCATATTTTTTTCTGTTGTTGATTATTTGTCAATTTTTCCGAGTGCTGTAAACATACCTCTTCCTCTGAATTGATTCACTGATTATTGCCTCGGAAGTTTCCCTCTATAAAAATATTCATTTATTATTATTTGTCTCCTGTTATCAGATTCCTTTAGTCTATGTTTGCACCTACCTCGATTACTTTTTAGTTCTCCCTCCGAGATAAAGTTCAGTAAGTTATTGCGCGTCTTTACGTGTAAAAAGTAGTTTCATTGAGTTATTGTGTTATTCATTTTAGTAATTTCAGTAAGTAAGTTCAATTAAAAAAAACTTCATTACTTTTTTTCCTGTCCTCCCACCGTATTCTCATTCTTCTGTAAATGAACATTTCAAGGGCTTCAATTTTCTTTTTTTTTTCCGTTTTAAATAGCAGCGTTTTCATGCCATTCGAGAATGTTTTAAAATAACTGCACTTTTGGAATATATCCAATTTCTAGAGCTTTGCAGGGTGTGGTGGTAATAATAGGACAGGAGATCAAAATATGCAGTCGCCACGAGTCAGAGTTTTATTTCACCCCGTAGATATTAGACCTTCCAGGCATGTCGTAAGAGGCGACTAAGGAGGTTGATTGATGGCTTGAGACGCTATCATTGTGAAAAAGTATTGCTATGGAAACAGAGCCATAGATTTTAGAAGCAGCGATCTCTGCAATATGTGCCATTTTGGCCCACAAGGTTTCTGTTTTTGAGATTGTGGATCTGCCCTATGTGCCGTCTTCGGCTTGAAAGGACAATAGACAGACAGACAGACAGACAGACAGACAGACAGACAGACAGACAGACAGACAGACAGACAGACAGACAGACAGACAGACAGACAGACAGACAGACAGACAGACAGACAGACAGATAGATAGATATTATACTTTTGTTCTAACTGTTTTTTTCGAGCACATCGTGAGAAGAGGAAAGTTGGAATACTTGGTTACAACTGGCAAAATACTGGGAAGGAGATATAGCAAACGAAAATGAGAGAAGATACTAAATAGCATTGTGCTGTAACGTGATAAAATAGTCAACATGAGAATTTATACGATGAAGACAGAGAATTGTGGAAAGACTTAACCGCAAAAGCCATCATATGTGACACATGATAATGATTGCCGATTTTCGTGTTTATATTATTGTGTCAGAGATAGCCAATGCTATATTACGTGTCTGTTTTTTTTTTAATGAATATTTAACGCAAAATATATCGCAGTAATAATGAAGGGTACGATGGTATAAATGGAGCCATGATAGCTCATTGGTTAGTGAACTGGACTACAAAGGAGAAGAGGGCGGGTTCGATCCTGCTCGCCGGCTTTCGGGTTCACCCAGCTTTAAGTTGGTACCGAATTTATTTTTCTGGGAAAGTAAAGCTTCACGGGCGTAATATCGACTACATTACTTCCAAATTAATGCCCCGAAAAGTCTGTAAAAATTATAGTCACTAACACCATATTCCCTATTCGCCACTTGGCGTGACGGAGCTCTATACTTTTTTTTTTTTACAATAGTATAAACTGCTAGAACTAGACATTCATAGATGTATGAGGCCAGTGATTGTTCTCTTTGTTATTATCTTTTATATTTCTTCAGGTCAATTATTTGTAGTGCCACTGAGGGGGAAATAGAATACAAGCACATAAA
The DNA here is from genome assembly GCA_032433765.1 of Megaustenia siamemsis. Lineage (NCBI taxonomy): Eukaryota > Metazoa > Mollusca > Gastropoda > Stylommatophora > Ariophantidae > Megaustenia > Megaustenia siamemsis. The sequence continues at coordinate 125,676,168 of JAVIAB010000051.1, read as the reverse complement.
TAAAGACTACCGCACATTTGACTGACTTGGAAAAGCTGTTGTCTTCAGACTTATAACTGCTCATATAAACTGCATAAACGCTTGCTAATACCTTTAGACAGACAACGGTGCATGTGTGGGCTGAATGATCAAACTGCAGAACATATACTTACATACTACAACGACTCCCACATATTTGAATAGGATCTCTGCATTGACGTGAGGACTAAACGTTATTATCAAACCTGTAATATACCAAAAAAGCTCCAGATAACAGTTATATTCATCACAAGCACTTTCTTGATAAACAAAGAAAGGCGAAGAAAGAAACCTCATTATATTGTATTCTAGACTTTCTGTACGTAGCCGATCAAGTTTTCATGGTGTTTATCTTCAGTCTTATACTCAGTCTAATTAATTCTTGCTGTGTTGCTCTGCTTGTAGTTTCGTCAATACTTACTTGATTCACTAAGACATTCTTCCTCTTTTAAAATCAGACGAGGATTTTTGTCAGTAACAGAAAGAGATTGAGAGAGACAGAGAGAGAGAGAGAGAGAGAGAGAGAGAGAGAGAGAATCATGGCATCTGTTTTTATTATACTTGAATTTCAGTCTAGCCCTCAAACTCACATAAACTTTTTTTAAAGTGAGACCCTAATTGATTATCGATCTCACTTAGTTCCTTGATTATTCTTCACTTTGTAAGCGTTTCTAAGTTGATGATCGATCTTCTTGATCAAACTGTCTTAGCTCCGGTGTCATCCACTCTGATGTTTGCATAAATTGTACTTTAAGAAAATCTCCTACAATGTGTGTGTATGTGTGCATTATATTTCTTGTCAAATGTCCATGTTTCTGCACCATATAGGAATATTGAGAAGATGTAACATTTTGCTGTTGTTAGTTTTAGCCCTGGTGTTATTTGTTTTGATGTTAGTTTGTTCTTCATGACAGTAAAATTACTTTTTGCCATTCCTATTCTTTTGTTTATTTCAGTTGTACATTTTCCATCACTGGTTATAGTATGGCCAAGGTAGTTGTAGTTCTGAACTGTCTCCAGGTCTATTCCTTCAACTTTGATATCCTCTTGTGGGTTTTTAGTATTTTCTTTGTTTATGATCAAAGTTTTAGTCTTTTTGATATTCATATCTAGTCCATATTTTTTGCTTATCATGTTTATTTCATTAAGTAATTGTTGTAGATCTTTAGGATTTTCTGCTAGCAGTACAGTATCGTCAGCATATCTTAGGTTATTGGTTACTTTTCCATTAATTTGTATGCCTGGCATCTTTGTGATGTTTCTAATGATTTGCTCAGTGTGTAGATTGAACAAGCTTGGTGATATGATGCATCCCTGTCTTACTCCTCTTTTTATATCAATGGGTGTAGAGTTCTCTTTGTTATATTTTATTATTGCTGTTTGCTCCCAGTATAGATTACATATTAGTCGTATGTCCATGTCATCTAGATGCATCTCTTTTAGGCATTCTATAAGTTGTTTGTGGTGTACTCTACGAAAAGCTTTGGTGTAGTCTATGAAGCAGGCATATATTGTTTTGTTTACTTCTGTGTACTTTTCGATTAATGTTCTCATGCAGAATATGGCTTCTTTTGTCCCGCTATTTATCCTAAATCCAAATTTCTGCTCATCTAATTCAGTATTGATTTTATTCTGAATCGTCCCTTGTATAACTTTTAGCAAGATTTTTGTAACTTATTGTTCTAAAGTCACTGCATTCAACTACACCTTTCTTACAAGAAAGTACTTAGATAAATTTAATGAAGAAATAAGCTCTGAAAATTGCAACAGAACACCTTTGTAGGAGAAAATTACAGAAAAGAACATTGCACTCTTATCTTCACAGTTACTCTCTCAGGAGTTACCAAGAAGTTATGGGGATGAAGATCTGAACAATTTAAGGATGATGTATTACTCTATAATACTTGCCAGAGATGCAGAAGAGGTTTGATTCAGTGGATTCCATCTCATTGCAGCCTGTAAATTATGAGGCACACAAGTTGGATAAAGAGAATTGTAAACTATACCACCAGAAACAAGAATATTCTATATAGAATCATAACGATTTTTCGGGAGCAAATACATGAACAAATGGAATACTACACAAGATAAGAGCTACCAGAAAAATGGCGATCGCTACCAGCTCAATAGAGAAGAGGTATTCCCATTTTTTAGATTCAAACAGACCACAACAGATTGAAGGTATTATCCTTTCAACACCATGTTAATAAAAAGCTTAGATAAATAGAAAATGACTACTAAACATCTGCTACAATCAAGCCCAGCATGTGATGGATAGAGAAAGCTTTTGTGGCAATTACCAGTACTATATCTGGACAAGCTGTATGGGGACATCAACAAATTTTGCCTGACAAATGATTCTTAAACTTATTGATATTGACGTCTGGAGTTGCACAAAGAAGAAAAAGAAGAAAATGAAAAAGCAGTAGCTGAAGAAGAAGAAGGAAATGCACCATAGCATAAATGAAACTCAGTTTTGAGGGTGAGATTTCTTGGCCCAATGTTAGCCAAGAAAACTGTGAACATTCCAACGGAAAGCAAAAGGAAACCATCGCAATTGTAAATAACTAGTAATTATCATGTGTCGAGCAACTTTAGAAACAACTGAGATGGGAAGTCGTGGAGAGACTTGATCACCTACGCCAGAAAATCTGGTACTTAATTTTGATGATGAACATGTCAGGCATCTGCCAGACGAACAAAAGATATTTTGTTGTCTCCTACAGCAGAACGAGTTGTAAACAGTGATTTGTCTAGTGAGATATGACGTGCGCAAACATAATATGACGTGCTAACCATATCGTTCACTGGAGGCTGTAGAAATATGGTTTTACAGAAGAATGTTGAGAATGCCATGTACAGCTAAGAAGAGTAATGAAAACGTTCTGAAAGAGGCCAAAGGAAAAGGAGAGCTAATTTCCAATATTAGGTACAAACAATCATCATTTTTTGGCCTTGTAATGAGAAGAGAACATCTGGAATATATTGTAACAACTGGAAAAATTGAAGGACGAAGAGATAGAGGGAAGCAAAGAGAAAAGATACCAGATAGCTTAAAAGAATGGCCTGGCAGAAGGTCAACAACAGAAATAATATGTCTTGCTCGAAAGTTGTGGAGAGACATGATCACCTACGCCAGCATGCTCGGCTTATGTAGACATAATGTAACGAACTAGACATGGCTTATGTAGACATAATGTAACGAACTAGACATGGCGTATGTAGACATTATGTAACGAACTAGACATGGCATATGTAGACATAATGTAACAAACTAGACATGGCATATGTAGACATAATGTAACAAACTAGACATGGCGTATGTAGACATAATGTAACGAACTAGACATGGCGTATGTAGACATAATGTAACGAACTAGACATGGCATATGTAGACATATGTAACGAACTAGACATCGCATATGTAGACATAATGTAACGAGCTGGACAAGGCGTGTGTAAATATGGTCTGACGATCATGTATGGCCTTCACAGCCTGGTAGTAGCTTACCAGTAATTATTTGAGCAGGAATAATGAGACATGTGTGGGACTTGAAATTAGTGAAAACAAATTAAAACACAGAAATCGAATTGCAGGTGCGCACGAACGAATCAGTAAAGATTAAAGCAAAGCGGTCGGACTGATATATATATATATATATATATATATATATATATATATATATATATATATATATATACATCGCCAGATGCATTGTCTATATATGCAATTTTGTTTCTTGTATAAATTATACTGCTTTTTATAGTTCTTTCAGTGGCCAATATAATTTTGCCTGTAGTGTTGTATCTATGGGTCAATGGGTTTTCCTCAGTGTGCTACATTTAGTGTACAGTCTTTAACTCTTTGCGTACGTTTCGCCGCACAGTGCGTCACTCTCGATTTGATTAGTGTGAATGTCATTAAAGCATATTCCTTTTACATGTCTTATATCACTTGGATATTGGTGAAATCTAATACCTTGTTCAATTATCTAAGAATTCATATATAATATGTTAGATAAATATAAATATGTAGATTGATTCTTAAAACAATGAACAATTTTGTCTCTGAAATCCCTTCTGTTGCGTCGATAAAAAGCGTCCGTAAGGAAAGAGTTAAGTACGTGTTCAGCAGTCTGGGGCGGCTTCACATTTATATTTGGCTGAGGTGTCAATCCTGTTCTTTGTATACATGTGACTATGAGGTCGATTGTGTCCTGGTATGATTGCGGAGTGACATAAAATTAATGTTTCTTAGACTGATGCGATATTAAATATGCTCGACTACATGGACACAAAGATAAATAAACAAAAAATAAACCAAAATAAAAATGTATTTGTCAATGGAGATTCAATATTATTTCGTTTGAGGATTTCATGTTTGAGTAAATCAGAACTTCAGTTCTTAAACCAAGTTATGTTTATGCATCTGAAAAATGGACTTAGTTAACATTTACGAGCTATCAAGCTCTTGACATCACTATTGATTTCCTGTTTGTTTGTTCGAAATTTAACTTTTCACTAAAATTATTTGTTGAATGTCTTGCTTTTCTAATTACGACGTCAGTATTAAATTGCTTATTTGTAGAACTGATGTTATACACGTTTGCTAGATATTTAGCTATTATGTAAATTTAATTCTGGGAAAGTTTGTCTTTCTGTAACATTCATTTTTTTAGTGTCTTTCTAATTGTTGCGTTGTGTGTTTCTTTACTTTAAAATAGCATTATATTTATTTATTTAAAATTTAACATTTTTGTTCCTCTATGAGATTCTGATTTATGTGTGGTTCTTAATCTCAATATTAATTTTCTCTTCTTATTCCAGGGACTGCACGAAAACACAACAGGACTACTCGTATGTTGATAGCCATCTCTTTGACTTATTTAGCCACATCTCTCCCTATTGTGATACTTACCATTACTGTATATTTGTTGCACCAGAGGCTCGGAGATGCTTTTGGCTATACCTTCTTAAGAATCCTGCCTTGGATGCATTTTCTCCAGGTATCAAGGCAAGATTAGTATCCTGGTATGGGTGTTGTCATGATGGATGCATGCAGAGGTCCATGTGACAGTCAAAAGGGGAATATAACAATAAAATGACTTTCAGAAAACCATTGGAGGGAGCCGTGATAGCTCAGTTGTTAGTGAACTGGACTACAAAGGACAAGAGGTAGGGTTCGATCCCAACTGACGGCATTCGGGTTCACCCAGCCTTAAAATGTGTACCGGATTTGTTTTCTGGGAAAGTAAAGCAGCACGGGCGTAATACCGACCAAATTACCCAAAAGTCGTGTGCTGAAGGTCTGTAAAATATAGGGTCACTAACACCATATTTCCCTATGCGCCACTTGGCGTGACGGGGGTAATTTACTTTACCTTTACCATGATTGGTTCCAAGAAGAAAATGAACTGCTAATTACGGTTCTGGATTTTATCCAATTTATGAATGTTCTGAGTGTTTTCCATAGAGCGCAATAATAAAGGCCACATTTCCAGTGTAAAAAGTAAAGTACCCCCGTCACGCCAAGTGGCGTGTAGGGAATATGGTGTTAGTGACCATACATTTTACAGACCTTCGGCACATGATTTTTGGAGTAATGTGGTCGGTATTACGCCCGTGCTGCTTTACTTTCCCAGAAAAAAATCAGGTACCTATTAAACGCTGGGTGAACCGGAGTAGTCGGTTGGGATCGAACCCTACCTCTTGTCCTTTGTAGTCCAGTTCACTAACCACTGAGCTATCGCGGCTCCCACATTTCCTGTGTAGTCGTCACGAATTGATCGGGTCAGAGATGTTATTTAAATTGAACGGAAAAAAAATGTACCCTATCGTGACTCGAACCCACTGACACCTTTTTAGATTGACTGACTCGGGTTGAACAAAGCGGTGATGAAAATAAAAGGTCTTTTGTGGTAAATAAAGTAATCCATTTGTGTGTCAAGAGCTTTACGTGCGTTCCTAGTATTAATCCGCGACTAGTGTTTAATTCATCTAACAGCGGAGCAGTTAGCTTCAGAACGATGGCTTGACTGTTTTTGAGTGTTGTTTTCTATTAGAATGGACATTATACAGTCTGTAAAAACACATTTACGTAACAGTGGAAAATCTGTATGTGAAGAGATATGTCCTGTAGAGTTAGGTAAGGAATAATAAAGGAAAAAGAGAGACCCTTATCACACCTCCAAATGTTGAGAAACTAATTACTCTGTGATTATTAAAGCTAGTCACATTGTGATGTATGACATGCTGTCATAGACAATCTTAAGTGTCTATAAAATACGACTTGAATCTTCTTCAAAATGTTTTTACTTTATTGGTCTATACAATTTGACAAGGTTAAGTTTTTAGAACATATGACTACTTTCAGCCTATTACGTCATGTGACAACCTTAAAAAATCTTTGTGAATATTTTATATTATGGATATGAATACATTAACTGTTTAGAATATGTGGATATTTTAATTTTATAGAACATGTCATTACTTTAACCTTCTAAAACATGTCACAATCTCAAATGTCTAGAATGTGCCAGTTCTTTAACTATCTATAAAATATTTTAGAGAATTAAGTAATCACATAGTCTAGAAAGCAAAAGTAGTCACATCGCCTAGGAAGTCCATATTCTTGATAGTTAGCTTATATTATTTCATGTTGCGATAGTCACATCACCTAGGAAGTCCATATTCTTGATAGTTAGCTTATATTATTTCAAGTTGCGATAGTCACATCACCTAGGAAGTCCATATTCTACATAGTTAGGTTATAACATTTCAAGCTGCGTTAGTCACATCACCGAGGAAGTCCATATTCTTGATAGTTAGCTTATATTATTTCAAGTTGCGATAGTCACATCACCTAGGAAATCCATATTCTACATATTTAGGTTATAACATTTCAAGTTGCGTTAGTCACATCACCGAGGAAGTCCATATTCTTGATAGTTAGCTTATATTATTTCAAGTTGCGTTTGTCACATCACCTAGGAAGTCCATATTCTTGATAGTTAGCTTATATTATTTCAAGTTGCGATAGTCACATCACCTAGGAAGTCCATATTCTACATAGTTAGGTTATAACATTTTAAGTTGCGTTAGTCACATTGTAGGAAACCATTTGTCTATGTACCGCTTCTTTCATCTGTAATTTGCTTTCATCTGTACATTTGTAGCATTTACAATTTGTAGGAAACCGCTTCTTTCATCTGTAATTTATGAATGTTGATCAATTTGTAAGAAAGCCAAAGAATTCACAACACGAAACTCTTTTGTTACTTGGAGCCCTTCGTTTATTCATTCCTCTGTCTACTTATAATTTCATGGCACCACTGATATTATCTACTAAATCTAATTAAAAATTACAATCATCTCATACTCCCTAACCTAGCCTATCTTAGATCCTCGTCCCACGTTCTTTATCTAAACCTTCTAACTACGTTATCGGCCGTTTCCCTACTTCGGTACGTTCCCCATTGAACGCACCAGCCTGACCTAACCTATCTTTCCCTAACTACCGGCCTGTTTACATTCCATTCTTCTATCCTCTCTAATTCTATCTACTTCATATAACGGTTTGTCTCCCTGATGTTGTTCACTCCTCCAGCATGTCTTCTCCCTTCGATGGTCTGGCTCCAAGTGACTAGTCTTCTCTAGTTCCCTTGCAACCGTAACCCCTGCCACGTCATGCCCCTTTCTTTACGTCATTTTCTCTTCTGTATAAGTAAGTGCTTAATTTATATTTCCCTATTCTCTATCTCTTGGTGTGTACTTTCCTTCACACCCTTCCCCGCGTAAGTGCTTAATTTATATTTCCCTATTCTCTACTCCCCGCTATTATATACTCCTATCCGTACCTTCTCTGCATGACACACACCAAGATATGAGCCATGGCCAGCACACACAAGCTAAGATATGAGCCATGGCTAGGACAGAAACACAGCAGAAACACAGCAAGATATGAGCCATGGACACACACCAAGATATGAGCCATGGCCAGCACACACAAGCTAAGATATGAGCCATGGCTAGGACAGAAACACAGCAAGATATGAGCCATGGCTTCACTCCTCATATTCTACATAGTTAGGTTATAACATTTTAAGTTGCGTTAGTCACATCACCTAGGAAGTCCATATTCTACATAGTTAGGTTATAACATTTCAAGTTGCGTTAGTCACATCACCTAGGAAGTCCATATTCTAGACAGTTAGGTTATAACATTTCAAGTTGCGGTAGTCACGTTAAGGTGCTAACACAATCGCTATTTTAAATAGTCAAGGTAGTGACATATTATAGAACATAGGTATATAAAATATGACTACCTTAACAGTGTGACATGTCACTGCTTAAATCTGTCATACTTATCTAAATCTTTTCAAGATTACATGACGACCTTAGCCATCTATAGTTTTACTAAGGTTTGCGGGACGTGAAGGAAATCCCGGTATCACCCAAAGTTTGTCACATCTTCAGCTATGTAAGCTATAGATAGTTAATGTTGTTTTACCCACAACCGCCACTGCGAGCAATACTGGAGATTGCGTCAGAAAATTTAGGTGATTCCTTTCAACACTTGGGCGTTATTAATACTACAGATGAATGTGGTGACGATCATATTTATTTATAATCTAAATAACTTGAGAGATTCCCACATATATGACGATCTACTTAGCATATGTCACTAGCTTAAATTTATAACATGTTTTGCGTTTTTTAGTATATGTTATATCCTTAAGATCATATGACTGGAGAAAGATTAGCACACATAATAACAAAAAATCAAGGAATGGACAAGTCTTGTTTTAGCAGCTCACACACAGCAGCGAAGGATTTGACCTTTAATGGGGAATAGTTTTATCTGTGAGATAGTGCACCAGGCGATTCACATTTTATTTTGTTTTCTTAAAAAAAAAAATTAAATTAAGTATTAATTAGCATTGTCATGATAATATCCACTTTTGCCGGTCACATCATGAGAAGAGAAATGTTGGAATACTTGGCTAAAACAGGTAAAATACAAGGAAAGAGAGATCACGGGTGACAAAGAGAGAAGATACTAGATAGTGTGGTGTCCTGGCAAGGAAAACAGTCAGCGATACAGTTGATACGAAGCTCTGTAGAAAGAATAGTTAACTGGACTACGACCGAGAAGAGGTCGGGTTCTATCCTGGTCAGCGGCTACCGGGTTCACCCAGCCTTAAATGGATACAGGATCTTTTCTGGGAAAGTAAAGTAGCACGGGTGTAATATCGACCACATTACCACAAAAATCATGTGCCGAATGTTTATAAAAACTATGGTCACTAACACCAAATTCCCTCTACGCCGCTTGACGTGACGGGGCTCTTTACTTACTTTAAAAAAAAATTATGGACAGAAAATTGTGGAAGTACATGATCAACTACGCCAACCAATATAGCACGTGATGATGATAGTGATGAGTTATGATAATTTCCAACTGGTAAATTTCCGATAAAATACAGAAGATAATAGAGACAGTGGGAGAGAAAAAAAAAGTGTCTGTGAGAGAGAAAGAGAGAGAAAGATGGATACATTCTAATATATAGCATAAGAAGATGTTTCTAAAGAGCACATTAGCAGTGATTATCGCCATTATAATGAGGGTGACGAAGGTGCATAATTATCTGCTCCTGCCAGGTCAGAATAAAATACAGAGGCCAAGTGAGGATGGAAAAATAACACGTGCTGTGTGAGGGGAGGGACGGGGGGGGGGGGGAGAAGGGGAACCAAATTACAATACAAAGGTTTATCATTAAAAACAGAGACGGTTGAGTGCAAGCGACGGTTTGGAAAAGATTAAAGAATGATATAAGATAAAGTATATAACATGAATGTACTGAGAATTTAGTAAATAAAGCTCACGATATAGATTTCTGCTAAAAGAACTTATGTTAACGAATAAGAAAATGAGATACAGAGGAAGCGACATGCAATAATAAAATCAAATATACTCAAGTTTCAAGGCTTGCCAAATAATTGCACAGATGTCACCAATACTGTCTGATACGGAAATAACCCTTGAGGCAAGACGAGCTTTCTGCAACACAATCTTCATTCCAACGTTGTGTTACCAATGTCAGACGTAGACATTAGACTCAAGAAAAATAAGAGAAATCACTAACACTGAAATGAAATGTGGGATTAATGACAGGAAACACCCTGGGAGATAGATCAAAAGTGAAGAATTAAGAAAATGAAATGGAATAACTCCTACCTTTCATTACATAAAGAAAAAACCAATAAAATGTCCTGACCACGTATTAAGACAAAAAGATATAAATATTAACACAACAAGCCACCAAAAATGGATGGCCAGAAGAATATCAAAACCAATGGCAGACCACGAAAAAGATGAATTAATGGAATATTAGAAATACTGGAAAACATAACAGCAGAAGAAGCAACAGAAGTGCAAAAAACTGCAAAATGGATATCCTCTCTACGCTGAAAGGCAAATGAGGAAGGAAAGAAGAAGTAGAGTATACATATCTGCTAATGTTGATGAACATATTTGCGGTTAATGTTTAATTAATTGTAATTTTATTTTAACAGGCAGTAACAAACATCAATTACGCCTCCAATTTCTTCATCTACATCCTGTCCGGGAAGAAGTTCCGATTAGAACTGAAGAAGATGTTCTCAATTTACAGTGGTAGCAGCTTTCTAATGGGCAGCTCCAGGACTAGAGAAGAGATCCTCCTGCAATCCGTTTAACCCGTTCTAAATGTATTTACCTATTATATGTAGTGGACTTCCAGAGATTTTCACCGAGAAAGGAGAAATTACCCTTTCGGGAGGTAGGGCTATCTTGGTGCACGGACGGTTTAAAAAAAAGGGAGGCGGCACCCAGTGGACTGTGAAATGGACAAGTGAGATTAAGTGAAGGCACGAGTTTACTTGAAATGATCGGATTTTTATTTCCTACCTTTGTGCTGTGAATAAATAAGTGAGAAAGATGAGGTTACGGAAAAAGGTACCTGATTTTTGTTTCATGACCTGGCGCTATGATTACAATACATGAGCCCCGAGATTAATTTAAGATCACTACTTGTTTTCCTAACATGGTGCTTGCAAACAGGGATTCTGGAATTACCTAAAATTATGCTAGACGATATCATTGCTGCTGATATTCTCTATAGCTGCACTGACATTACTTAAAATTACAATTGCATAAAGATTACGTAAGCAGTTTTTATATGTTTTATACACGTTATTACTGTTAGTAAATATGTGAAATTATAATTTAAGTGAGATTGGTAATGTGAATTTAACTTAATTTTGCATATATAAATGTACAAACATTTCATAATTTGCTGGAACGTCTATCATCAGTTTCTCTGTGTTATCAACACAGCAACAAGGTTCAAGAATTGAACAATGAGTTTTTTTTTGCCTAATGACAATCTGATGACCCCATTTGTATAATCATGCCCCTAATAAAATCATCATCATCAGATTGCATGTCTTTTTCAGAAAGTTACATCCATCACAGCCCGTCTGAAAGAGTCTCTCTCTAGCCAGATCTAACACTTCCTCCATGATTACTAGGCAATCTCAGTATTTCCTAATAAAGTACTGATTAATCATTGATTATATCACGGGTTTTGTTTTTTAAACAGGAAAAGGAAAGGAGGAAGGGGCGTTAAAGGCAATTTAATCGAAGTGCAGGAGCCAGCTTATTATAATTTTTGTTTGTTTTATAAAATGGTGTTAGTGTTGTTGACTTATATTGATACTGGTGATATTTATTGAATAAAGATAGTAATACGTGTTAATATATCACTTGATCGATGAGATGTATTAGTGTAATAATTCGATGGTGAATGTGCAAGTTAATAATGTAACATACAAGTGGTATAGATGTGGTGATGTAACAAGAGGTCGATGCATATTTACTAATGTAATAATTTTCGAAATGATGACGTACTTGAGTAACAATTTGGCAATGAATAAATGTTGATGCAGTGAATGCACGGTGAAGACATGTTGCTTATGTGTAATATTTGCGAGGGAAACTGTGCTTAAGTAACAGTTAGATTGTATAAATTTGTTAATATAATAAGTGGACGATAAAGATGTGTTAATTTAACAGTTGGATGACGAATATGTGTTAATGTAACAATTGGGGATGGCGGAGATGTATTAATGTAGCAATTGGAGATGGCGAAGATGTATTAATGTAACAATTGAAGAAAGCAAAGGTGTATTAATGTAGCAATTGGAGATGGCGAAGATGTATTAATGTAATAATTGAAGAAAGCAAAGGTGTATTAATGTAACAATCGGATATGGCGAAGATGTATTAATGTAACAATTGGATATGGCGAAGATGTATTAATGTAACAATTGGAGATGGCGAAGATGTATTAATGTAACAATTGGAGATGACGAAGATGTATTAATGTAACAATTGGATATGGCGAAGATGTATTAATGTAGCAATTGGAGATGACGAAGATGTATTAATTTAACAATTGGAGATGACGAAGATGTATTAATGTAACAATTGGATATGGCGAAGATGTATTAATGTAGCAATTGGAGATGACGAAGATGTATTAATGTGGCAATTGGAGATGGCGAAGATGTATTAATGTAACAATTGGATATGGCGAAGATGTATTAATGTAGAAAATGGAGATGACGAAGATGTATTAATGTGACAATTGGATATGGCGAAGATGTATTAATGTAACAATTGGATATGACGAAGATGTATTAATGTAGCAATTGGAGATGGCGAAGATGTATTAATGTAACAATTGGAGATGGCGAAGATGTATTAATGTAACAACTGGTGATGACGAAGATGTATTAATGTAGCAAAGCAATTGGAGATGGCGAAGATGTATTGATGTAACAATTGGTGATGGTGAAGATGTGTTAATGTATCAATTGGAGATGGCGAAGATGTATTAATGTAACAATAGGATGGTGAGGATGAGGCATTTTTAATAACTGGATTGTGAAAATTGACTAACTAAAACCAAAGTTACGATGAACGTTTGTTGCTTGTAATAAGATGAGCGAGAAGATGAATTCTCTGATTTCGTCTTGAATTCATCTTTTTTAAGAATGACAACTTTACAGCAGCAGTTTTACTAAAACAATTTACTGCTGAAACTAAACTGGTTTTCGCTCTTCAAATCCTTTTTTTAAAAACAAGCTTTTCTTACTTATAATTTTCATCAGCATCATGTATCTCTCACTGAGAGGGTGACTAACTACTATATCCAGAACTTTTAGCACAAATTAAGCATTTTAAAGAGCGTTCGTTGTTACATCAAATTTAAACTATTGAATCATATTTATTCCCCTCATTAATGACGTACTACAATGCTCTGAAAGATATAGGCAAGATTTTCAGTTTATATAGTTATTCGAAGGCCCCGGTATCACTGCAAACGAATACAAATCCATAATTGCTCAACCGCCCTTGCCAGTGGAATCATCCGAATTAATGTCTCATTGAATATCCAAACAAAGAAAGGCAGCTGCAGTCCCCATCATAACAAACACAGCACAAGTCAAAAGACATTAGGCGTATTAGCACCGAAAGTGAACGCAGCTGAACTGTCTTTCGTCATACGATAACGATATCATCATTAATGGTAATCAATCTGAATATAGAAACATCATCCGGATGAAAAGCACAGCTCACGGTGTGCACAGACCACTAATCTTAGTAGCCCCAGCAGCAACCGGGACTTGAAATATGAGGAAACTGCAACAAGAAACACTTTTCAGACAGTGCTTCAACGGTTCCTGTCGCCTATCCGCCATATTGACATGAAGTCCTTTCAGTTTCTATTCATAACAAATAACTATTTGCAGCGATTAGCACCAGGTAGTTTTGTTAAATTCGCTTTCATAACGGTGGCTTCACATTAAAAACGCTAAAGGTTAATATGATAAAGAGTATGCATTTAATTTCTCACATCTGAATGATTTGAACCTAAATTAATCTATATTCATGTGAAGAACGACGGAGACAGACCTGCGAGTGTGGCGACTATTTTGAGATGATAAATAAACCATTCCAAAAAATGACAAACATTTGTTAGTATTGTTCGCCCAACAGCTGCAGCAAAACAGACGTGAAAAAAATACTTCATTTTTGAAACGTAAAAACTAGTGAATGACACATAATGAGGCGAGAGTCTTGTATTGGTTACCATGTTTTTGATTACATGTTGTGGCTTATTGCTTATCTCGTATATTCGTTTAGGAATATCAACCAAAAACACATGCACACGGTTTTCAACAGATGGCTCTGCAGCTGAAGCAGCAAAGAATGGATGCAGTGGTATATACTTAAAATACCGAAAAATGGAAACACACAAACGCAATTTCTTCTAGACTGAAATCATTCATCATTCATCGTTCATCATTGAGTGCTGTCTCCGCATCGAAGGTTGGCTACCATGGGACACCATTCCTCTTTGTCTCTTGTTTGGATGGTGCAGGTTGTCATAGGCTTACTTGTCCATCTTTAGATGTTACTCGTTCATGTTAGTCTTGTTCTGCCTCTGCCTCTTTTACCTGTTATTTTCCCTTCCAAGTTTGCTTTTAGTGGGCTGATGTGTCTTTTAGCATGCCCCAAAAATATAATTTCTCTTGTTTGAATTGTGTTTAGTAGTTATCTTTTCATTTTTTTAGTTCTTTTAAGACTTCATCGTTTGCTTTCTTTTCTTTCCATCCAGTTATTCCAATTCTTCTATAAATCCACTTTACAAAGGCTTCAATTTTCTACTCTGTTGTATTGTCTAATGTCCTTGTTTTTACACCATATAGGAATGTTGAGAAGATTTTACTATTCTTAGTTTTATCCCCGGTGTTATTTCTTTTGATGGTGGTACATTTTTCATGTCATTAAAATTACCTTTTGTCATTTCTGTTCTTTTGTTTATTTCAGTTGTACATTTTCAATCATTGGCTATAGTTAGTCCAAGGTAGTTGTAGCTCTGAACCGTCTCCATGTCTATTCTTTCAACTTTGATATCCACTTATAGATTTTAAGTATTATCTTTGTTTATAATTCTGGTTTCATTCTTTTTAGATATTCATATCTAATCCATATTTTGTGCTTGTCATGTTTATTTCATTAAGTAATTGTTGTAGATTTTTAAGATTTTCTGCTAGTAGTACAGTATCATCATCATTTCTTAGGTTATTTATAATCTATCCATTAATGTTTAGGCCCGACATCTCTATGATGTTTTTAAAGATTTGCTCAGTGTATAGATTAAACAAGCTTGGTGATATGATGCATTCCTGTCTTACTTCTATTTTTATATCTATAGGTGTAGCGTTCTGTTTGTTATATTTGTTATTATTGCTGTTTGATCCCAGTATAAATTACATATTAGTTTTATGTCTGTGACATCTCGATGTATATTTTTTAGGCAGACTATAAGTTGTTAATGGCGTATTTTATCAAACGCATTGGTGTAGTCTATGAAGGAGGGATATATTGGTTTGTTTACTTATGTGTACTTTTAGGTTAATGTCCTCAGGCAGGATATGGCTTCATTTGTTCCACTGTTTTTCCTAAATCCAAATTGTTGTTTTTCTAATTCAATATTTATTTTATTATGAGTCCTTCCTTGTATAACTTTTAGCAAGATTTTTTTTTTACCTGGCTCATTAGGCTTATTGTTCTAAAATCACTGCATTAAACTGTGACATACTTTTGAGACAATGCAATCAATGTTGATGTTTTTAGTTCATTTGGTATTCATCCTGTATTATATATCTCGTTTCATATGTCCGAGATTAATTCAATGCCAAAATCTTCTAGTACTTTTATCATCTTTATTTGTAAGTTGTCAGGTCGTGCAGCTTTTTCATTTTTCATTGTTTGTATAGTTTTACTATAATAATCATAGGTAAACATTACAGAGCAGAAACATGGTGCTTACGCGGTTAAAAAAATAAACGCTCAACAATCAAGTGGTGTTGATTAAAATTCAAAAACTGTCATCCTCAGCTATGCAAGGTCAGTCCTACAAACCATATCAAGTCCCAAATAGGACAGGCCTATCCAACATATGAAAAGCAACATGTACATGCTTTCTGAAGAAAAAAAATAAACAACACATAACCAATCCGGAAGGGGATATCAGCACACTGGCTTTCCTAGAAATTAAAAAGGTTACAGACTCGTAGGAGCAGGTGGAGACCTTCTACAGTCGAACCCACTGCAGAGCCTTAAAGGAGTAGACTCATGAAATAAGCAACAACAATAAACTGAATGGAGAGAACTGTATGAAAAATATTAGCCGATACATGGATAATTTAAAAAAAAACACAGACCAAAATCTTCATATTTTCCCTATACATCACAGGACTTGATCGTGTTCGTTTTTATTTGTCTTTGTTTATTGAATTATTTGTATCTTTTCTTCAGTGCTTATTGAAATAACCTTTCTATTTTAATCGATCTAGAAATTGCGGCATTTACAGCCTCATTTCTTCTTGCTAATTTTAGTGAGTGAAATCATTCTTTTCTCCATCACAGCTGTCTCATAGACTTAGTTATTTGCTTTCATCAGTCTTTTAGACAAGCTAATAAAATATTGATATCCATAATAAATGTCTCCTAAAATTAATTATTTGCTTCTATCGATCTTTTAACCATATTTGTGGTATATTGTTATTTCTTTAAAATTTACTGTGCTTTTATGTGGAAGCTATTGAAAAAAAAAAACACACACGCTTAAAACGTTTGATTTGCTGTCTAAATATTGTGTGGTCATTGGAAATGTACAGTTTTAATTAGTTAGTTGGATTGCTGTGGATGAAAACAGCATGTTTGTACAATAGTTTTGTTTATATGTTTTATTTTATTTTTCAAATTCGTTAATTCTTCTGTTTTTTTGTTGTTTTTTTTCTTCAAAATTTTAGTTTAGCTGGTTACGTGTTTTATCATGCAGAATTGCTGCCGCTGCCTTTAAATTAATGTTGAATATGTTTACATTTGCTACATTAATTGTTGTACTTGAACATATATCTTATGTTGATATTAACAATGCATACATGAAATAAATCCATTTATACTACACAGATTTTCCAAAGTGGTTTTCATTGACATTTTTATTTCAATAATCATATTTTGCAATCCATTTTCTTAAAATCGTTCTTTCTATATATTAATATTTCTTGATGAAATCGTGAATATTTAGCTTAAGCTAAAAAAAAAGAAGTAAAAAGACTGGCGGATGTAATTGAAATAAAATATTAATAGTAATAAGTGTAAATTATTTTACATTTGTAAAAATAGATAGTGAAATTCTAGTTAGTCCACGTTATTTATCAATAAAAGCTGCATTATTGAACATAATTTACAGCATCAGTAGAATGGGTAGCCGGATGAATTAAACCGATAGCTACCCAGTTCATTGGTGTCATCCCCGGGATACCTTCATGGACGATATACAACACAAACCTGAACACTGCGATGTGACTGCACCTAACACATGGCTTTTAACTGTGTTCCGTCAGTTAATGTATTCCATCGACAGTACCTCGCAAATAGGAAAACACTTCCATATAATATACAGTGTAGCGATGTGTTGAGTTGTAGCAGTGTAACTGATCTTTTAGTAGCCGTATTACACTCATATAAATAAACTACGAAATATGGTCACTCATTGCTGATCATTAAAGAAGAATACTTCAAAAAGTCTCATGTTCTATGTAGAATGTTGGATTAACCACACACCCCGTCTGAAAGAATGTTTGTCTCTATCCAGATCTCCCACAGAATGTTGCATTCATCACAGTCCGTTTGGAAGAATCTCTGTCTCTAACCAGATCTCCCACTGAAACTTTACATTCTCCACAGTCCGTCTGAAAGAATCTCTGTCTCTAACCAGATCTCCCACTGAAACTTTGCATTCTCCACAGCACGTCTGAAAGAATCTCTGTCCCTAACCAGATCTCCCACTGAAACTTTGCATTCTCCACAGCCCGTCTGAAAGAATCTCTGTCTCTAACCAGATCTCCCACTGAAACTTTGCATTCTCCACAGCCCGTCTGAAAGAATCTCTGTCTCTAACCAGATCTCCCACTGAAACTTTGCATTCTCCACAACCCGTCTGAAAGAATCTCTGTCTCTAACCAGATCTCCCACTGAAACTTTACATTCTCTACAGCCCGTCTGAAAGAATCTCTGTCTCTAACCAGATCTCCAACTGAAACTTTGCATTCTCCACAGCCCGTCTGAAAGAATCTCTGTCTCTTACCAGATCTCCCACAGAACTTTGCATTCTCCACAGCCCGTCTGAAAGAATCTCTGTCTCTAACCAGATCTCTCACTGAAACTTTGCATTCTCCACAGCCCGTCTGAAAGAAGCAAATCAATTCAGAGGAAGAGGTATGTTTACAGCATTTGGAAAAAAGTACAAAATAATCAACAACAGAAAAAAAAAATGAAGAACAATGTATGATCCAAAGCAGGATCGAACCCGTAGTTCTTGGCACAGCGCCTTGCCACGAAAAGGTGAACGCTAGGGAACACTGCCAACTCGGCTAACTAAACAATTAGCCATTATTGACGATGTCTTTCACGCAGGTGTTCTCATTACCATAGCATAGGGCTGCGATCACAGCCCGAGAATAAATTGTGTATCTGTAATTTTCCTATTAAGACAAGTATCTCCCGGATAGAGTAGGGCTGAATACTTGAGAAACATTTAGGACTAAACAGCACGAATAGTAGTTTCCAGTGGTTTTAGACTGGAGACAAATAATAATAAATGAATATTATTACAGTGGGAAACTTCCGAGGCGATAATGAGTGAATCAATTCAGAGGAAGAAGTATGTTTACAGCACTCGGAAAAATTGGCAAATAATCAACAACAGAAAAATAACACAAAGAACAATACTTAAGTCGAAAGCAGGATCGAACCCGTACTCCATGGCCGAGTTGGCAGTGTTTCCTAGCGTTTGGCTTTTCGTGGCAAGGCGCTGTGCCAAGGAGTACTTATCTCTAAGATACATTCCCTTTATTGGGGTGTGCCGCGCAGGTTAGGTGGTAGCTGTGGGGGGGGGGGGGCGGCCTACAGGATCACAGAATAAAGGTTTCTTGTCCGGTGCAGTCTCCGCGAGATGTCCAGATCTGAGTTTTTATTTCAATATTCAGCGAGAAACAGCAGGAGTTAAAGACATACTGCCAGGTTAAAAGAACACAATTATTTCAAGATTCAGCGAGAAACAGCAGGAGTTAAAGACATACTGCCAGGTTAAAAGAACACAATTATTTCAAGATTCAGCGAGAAACAGCAGGAGTTAAAGACATACTGCAAGGTTAAAAGAACACAACTATTTCAAGATTCAGTGAGAAACAGCAGGAGTTAAAGACATACTGCCAGGTTAAAAGAACACAATTATTTCAAGATTCAGCGAGAAACAGCAGGAGTTAAAGACATACTGCCAGGTTAAAAGAACACAATTATTTCAAGATTCAGCGAGAAACAGCAGGAGTTAAAGACATACTGCCAGGTTAAAAGAACACAATTATTTCAAGATTCAGCGAGAAACAGCAGGAGTTAAAGACATACTGCCAGGTTAAAAAAACACAATTATTTCAAGATTCAGCGAGAAACAGCAGGAGTTAAAGACATACTGCCAGGTTAAAAGAACACAATTTAATCGGGTTCGGGTATTTCCAAGATTAAATGACCTTGCCAAATCCATTCTACAAGCACAATAGATGCGAAACGAAGAACAACCGTTTCAGTATCGTTGGTTTATCTAGCACATCTGTTCTACGTATCGCACACCAATGAAATTATTGGAAATGTCGGAAAGGATCTATAACAGACAACTAACAGTCTCAGGTTTCCCACTATTTAGGGTATACTCCCAGCCTTTGTTTCTTCTTAAATTATGTATGTATGTGTCAGTTAATTACTTAATGAAATAAACATGACAAACCAAAAATATGGACTAGATATGAATATCAAAAAGACTAAAACTATGATCAAAAACAAAGAAAATACTCAAAAACCACAAGTGGATATCAAAATTGAAGGAATAGACCTGGAGATAGTTCAGAACCACAACTACCTTCGACATACGATAACCAATGATGGAAAATGTAAAACAGAAATAAACAAAAGAATAGGATTGGCAAAAATTAATGTTAATGTCATGAAAAATATAATAACATCAAAACAAATAACACCAGGGCTAAAGCTAAGAATAGCAAAATGTTACATATTCTCAATATTCCTATATGGCGCAGAAACGTGGACATTAAACAAGAAAACAGAACAGAGAATTGAAGCCTTTGTAATGTGGATATGATGAAGAATAGGTAGAATTGGATGGAAAAAAAAAGAAAACAAATGATGAAGTCTTAAAACAACTAAAAATGAAAAGAGAACTACTAAACACAATTCAAAAATGACAAATACGATTTTTGGGCCATGTTAAAAGACACAACAGCCTACTAAAAGTAATCTTGGAGGGGAAAATACAAGATAAAAGAGGCAGAGGCAGACCAAGACTAACATGGACGAGTAACATCAACAGATGAACAAATCAGCCAATAACAACCTGCACCATCAAAGCAAGAGACAGAGCAGAATGGCGCTCCATGGTAGCCAACCTTCATTGCGGAGATGTCACCCGATGATGATGATGGCGTGTCTGTGTGAATGTGTGTGTATATGTGTGTAAATGTGCATATATGTGTGTAGTATTAAGGTGACTAGACGCCACAATTTTTCCGGGACAGCCCCGATTGTTTACTGTTTTTTTCAACCTTTGTCCCGGATTTGTTACTGTCCCGAATTTGTCCTGATTTTGGCAGATTTTTTAGCTTTTGTCCCGGATTTGTTAAAATACATTAGGAACACAAGAGTTTACCAATTTTGCCAATATGGTAAACATCTCTTCCACTTAAAAATATACATTATTCTGTTGTTGTGTAGAAAATGTTTAAAAAGTTTAACTGGCTGTTCATTTGGCGCAATCATCATCATCATCAAGTACCGGGCCTGCTGGCGTCGGTGATCATGTCTTTCCACAATTTTCGATCTCTGCAGCTATTTATCATTTCTGTTGTTGACCTTCTGCCAAGCCATTGTCTTAAGCTGTCTGTTATTTTTTCTCTTTGCTTCCCTCTATCTCTTCGCCGCTCAATTTTTCCAGTTGTTACAATATATTCCAGCTGTTCACTTCTCATTACATGGCCAAAAAATGATGATTGTTTCTTCATAATATTGGAAATTAGCTCTCCTTTTGCTTTGACCTCTCTCAAAACATCTTCATTACTCTTCTTAGCTGTCCATCGTACTCTCAACATTCTTCTGTAAAACCACATTTCTACAGACTCCAGTGATTTTCTTGTCTGTTGTCCTATTGTCCATGATTCGCATCAATATGTTACGACTGGCTCTACGTAACATTTAAGATATCTTTTTCTTGTTTTTATAGTCAAAAATGGATTGCATAGTAAGGAATTTGGGGAAATAGTAACAGTAAAATGTACTCCACTTTTAGATCTTGTATACTGAAACTGAAACTCAATAACGTTTAATTCAATAACTCTATGAAATTTCATTTTATTGATGGAAAATTGAAGTCAAATTAATCCATCCCGGATTAGGGTTTCAAAAATATGGTCACTTTAGTAGTATACGTAAATGCTTTTCGTTTCATTATTTGAAGTAATGAATATCTGTCTTACGTTTACCAAAAAAAAAAAAAAACAAAAAAAAAACAGTAAAAGTATAAAATCGTGTAAAAATTCTTACAGTAAAAATTCTTACAGTAAAAATTCTTACAGTAAAAATTTACGATACATTAACACCACTTTAATCTTCCCTTCATTCTAATGATGTTGTTCATCCTTAATTCTGTCACTAAGTTCTGTCTCCAGCCCTGCATACCGATGTGATTTGTCATTTTGGTGATGTCAATCCCTAATGGTAATAGGTGCTTATTAAGGAATTTCACTAACAATGAGTGCATCAGACAATACAGACAAGTCTAAGTTAATGAAAGTAATGGGAATTTGCGTAATTTTGGGTAGAATATACTTTCTTTCCACTTAGGAAACACGTTTTGTTTTATGTACCACTTTGCAATAAAATCACTGTGTACAAAAAGTTTCGGCCCGATACTTCCGATATTAACCGACGATTTGTTTAGACATTATGGGACTTGCCAGATAATAGTCATCTGCCAATGACTTGCTGTTTGTGTATAGTACAATAATACTAGCCAAGACAATAATACTAGCAATGGTTAATTCCGTCAACTCTGGCGACCGCAGCCGCTATACTTTGGAAAATCGCCTTATAGTCCAGTATGGTTCGCTGACCCCGAGAGGTATGAATGTATCACACTCATACGCATAGTTTCTTTTTGCTTGCTCCTTCCCTTTTGCATAGCCTTCTCTACTACACATATTTGGGTTCTTTGGTCTACTTACTATGCCATACTTTTTATAGTTCTTCTCCTCTAGTCCCTTATGAGACACTTCGGTTTTCTCCTCTATAAAAAATTTTTTTTTCTGTGCTTCTTACCCCTCATTTATTTTTACTGTACCCCACTCTCAGACATCTCACTCTTAGCGTCTTTTTACACCTGTCAGACTACTATTCGATTCTTTCTCCTTTGTGTTTGCACACTGACCCGTGTGTTTACTCCTCTGGTTCTGTTTACATTTACGCACTTTTTCGCACGATTTTCGACGTTCACGACAGCCGCACTTGGTTACGATTTTATTTTGGATTTGACAGGATAGTTTTACTTTTTGTTGTTGTTTTCTTTAACACATTTCGATTGTTTTTGTTTTGGTTGTTTCGTTATTAATTTGTGTGTGTGTGTTTTTATTGTTTGTTCCTGATGAAGGCCTATTGAGCCGAAACGTTGTTTAGTCTGTGTCGTCCACTTGTCACGTAAAGCTTCTTACATACCTTTTTTTATTTTTTAATTTTTCCTCATATTCAGCTTTACTGCAGCTTCGCATTTTTATGCCTTAACCCTTAATTCCGTCACTAAGTTCTCCAACCATATCTCATACTGAGCATCAGTAGCGGTGTGATTAGTGCTCTGGTTTGGCAATAGCTTGAATAGCATGGGTTCAATCTCAGCGCGTCGCTCACCAGTCAACCAAGCTGAGAGAAGAATGGCTGCCAGTTCACTTATTTGAGGGAAGAGTATTAACAGTGAGGAAAAGAATTAGCTTCTTCACTTCCAAAAGATGTGGCTCGGCGCGTGAACTAGATGGTTCTCTGTCAATATTTTCAATCTCATACGGAATGTAGTACTCAATTTCAACAAACTAAAATATAATATTTGAAGGAGAGGGGGTATTTGCTCGCTATTACTTACCTTCCACATCTCATTGATACATGCACGGACACCATTTTTTACTTGTGTTGGCTTGAGATTTTTAGTGCAAAACCAAAATAAGGACAATAATTTAAAGCTGTAAGTGATTTTCATTTTCATTTTTGGATGACAAATTCCGGTCCAATATAAGCCAACAGATTGAGCCTGAGATTGAACGGGAGACAAATAATAAATGAATATTATTATAGATGGAAACTTCCGAGGCGACAGATCAGCGAATCATTTCGGGGGGAGAAGTATGTTTTCAGCACTCTGAAAAGATGACAAATAATCAACTAAAGAAAAAAAAAAACAAAGAATAATATATGGTCCGAAGCAGAATCGAACCCGTACTCCTTGGCACAGCGCCTTGCCACGAGAAACCAAACGCTACACGGTCAACTCAGCTAAACTAACTTGAACGGATCGTGTCCATATAAAGAAGTAGACAAAACTCTAAAGACAAGACGGACAATTTAAAGCTTTGAAATATTCAATATAGTACAATGGACTTGGTGTGTAAATCACTAGATGATGTCAACATAATAATGGATGACTGCAGGTTAATTCAGTCGTTCAGCTGTTGTTATAATCAAACAAAGACGGCATATTTTGTGTAGGCAAAATTGCATTGTATCTATTAACGTTACTTTCCCCTGTCACCTCTCGACCTTGTCCTACAGCGACGAGGGAGAATGGAATGTCTGCATAAATGCTCTGTAATAGTGCATCTTCTCTCCATTGCAATGTCTGCTAATTCAATAATCCATAATCTTATACGTCTACCCTTTTTCTGTTTTTTCCGCTGACATCAATCAGATTGTTAATTTATATATATATATATATTAGCATTGTTGTGAAGATCTGGAAAAAAAAACACAGACTGGCCAAAAACCTGGAAAAGATCAATGTACATCCCCAATCAAAAGACAGAAAATCTGAAACTGCGTCTAACTACATAACTATTGCTTTAATAAGCCATGCATACAAAATATTCTTGCAGATCCAACCATCATGAATCATCATCATGTGCCATACCGTTTGGCGTAGGTGATCATGTCCCTCCACAATCTTCTATCTACAGTGCATCGTATCAGTTCTGTTGTTGACTGTTTTCCATGCCATGACACCAAGCTATCCAGTATTTTCTCTCTTTGTTGCCCGCGATCTCTCTTTCCTTATATTTTGCATTGATGTGCCCGAAAAATGTTGATTGCTTCTTTGTGATGTTTTTTAAGAGCTCCCTTTTTGTGTTGGCCTCCCATCATGAATAGGATATCAAAAAAGATAGAACAGGAATTTCATAGAGTTCAAAGAAGCTTCAGAAATAGTAGAGGTATCAATAATCACATTTTTAAACAAAAGAAAGAACATCGAGAAGTGTAGGAAATATAGCACAGAACCCCATAAATGCTTCATTGATTACAGCAAGGCATTTGATTGCGTATAAAATTATAAACTGTGGAACATCATGAAAGATATGGGTTTACCAACACACCTATTACAATATATCGAACTATTATATCAGGAACAGCAAGCAATTATCAGAATAGCGGGTGAAACATCAAATTGGTTTGAGGCACAAGAAGGGGTGAGGAAGAGATGCTCTGTCCAACATCTATTCCGAGAACATCATGCCATCATATCAGAATCGGTGACAGATTTGTGAAGTTCGACCCTTCCATAATACATGACAACACAATTCCAGACCTCAGACACGCTGGTGACACAGTCCTCCTCTCAAACAACGAAGAAGAATTAAAAGAGACAACTGATTATGTTAAAAAACACAGAGAAAGCAAAACCTTTAACTAAATATGCAGAAAACTAAGATAATGTCCATTGGCAAAGTAAAAAAGCCAACTCAAAATCACCACCAACAGTGAAGAACTTAAAATTGTAACAAATTATAATATCTGGGATCCGTAGGAACTAACAATAAAGACTACTATATATAGATATGTTATTGCTTGCAGACTAATAAACTTGAGTTGTCATAATGATCATCGTCGAATGTCCTTTGCAGAACGTTTCATTCACCACAGCTAGTCTGAAAGAACCTCTATCTCTAGCCAGATTGCAACATCTTCTGTTGTCATGTTCAAGGTCCCCTTGATGTCTTGAACCCACCATCTCCTTGGTCTGCCCATGATGCGTCGCTTAGGAACCATGTCTTCCATTATTGTTCTTTCCAGCCCACTGTGTCTTTTACGTGGCCATAGTATTTTAATTTCCTTGGTAGTTCTTTTCAATGTTTAAATCTTGTAATATGTCTTCATTGCTCTTTTTCATTATCCAAAGTATCTTAAGGAATTTTCTGTTCCATTTTGCTTCGAATGAATCAATTTTCTTCCTTCTTGATTGCGAGATTATCCATGATTCACAACCGCATGTTGCTATCGAGAAGATACATATTCTTAGTAATTTTAATGTTTAATTCTTGATGGTATTGTACCATATGTTCTTCCTGGTGATTAATGTTTGTGTTGCTATTGTTAATCTTCTGTTCATCTCTTTCTATAGAGACTAATCAGTATTTGAATCTGAAAGAAAACCTTTAAGGAAATAAGTATTAAAGAAAATGTACACATATATATATATATATATATAACATAACATTTAGATAGCACAACAAACGTTGCTCCGACATTGGCAGTAACACTTTTTCAATTGAAGACACACTACAACTGATGCAAGTAAACTAAATTATTAATGACCTTTTACAATATTCGAGCGTCCATTGAGCAAGGAAAGGGAGTCCACAGATAAACATAAAGTGTAACTGGGACGCCAGACGAGAATCACAAAGATAATGTTCGACTCTTTCTAGTTTGGCGTTTCGTGTCTAATTATTGCTGTTGTTTTTTAAATGACATTTTTAATTCCGTTAGATGCTCATAGTATTTTAAGCATACTGCCATCGAACCGCAAATCTTTTTTCCCTTTTCATGTTGTGTGGGTTAAGTTAAGATGTCATTTCCGGTGGACGAAGTGATCCAGTACTGTCGAATTCAGAACTTGTAGGGGAAAGAGTGCGCTCATGACCGTTTCAGCAGCTGGTGGGAAACGTGCCTGCACTAGTGTATAGTTTACCAGTGTGTCAAACCTTGAAACGGATTTCTGTGAGAAATAATCTACCAATGGTGGATACTTAGAGAAGGCAAGGCGGTCGCAACTCTTCTAATATTTTTTTTATCAGGATACTTAACATAATTATATTCCAGCTCAATGAGTTAAATGCCATTGTTGCCACCGTATCCAGCATGTCGTGACATATTTAAAACAATTCGAGCCGCTAGTAAAATATAGGCTTCAATGTCTATGAAGATGAAACCCGCTCCAACTGTACAACATCTATCGACTTTGCACTGTGTATGAGAACTAGGAAGGTTATATAATAAATCTTCTCCCTGGTTGCCATGACAACAGTGGTTCATCTAATAGTTGGACTTTCTTCTCTCTTTTTATCTTAGTATAGCAGATGGTGGCAAGTTTAAACTAAATCCTTAATGCACTGCGCTGCGATATTACATATAAAAAAGCTTGAACAAAACTGTAAGAGATGGTAATTAGCCGATGGTGTTTCTTACTCTGTCCCTTAAGCTGTTTCCTGTCATTCTTCTGACACATTTCATGTCATAGCATTTTTTTTTTCACAATATTGCAAATGATTAAGATAGTATGATGTCATTATGATCATTTAGGGCAATAATTTAAGGCACTAATTTACATAACGTAAATTACAGTAATTCTTATATCGCACATTGTCATGTCAAAGGTAAACCTAAAATGTCGATCTCACGTCCTAGCCTTCTCAGGTTTCGAACCCACCGTCCACACTGGGGTTCACTAAGCTTGAAGTAGGTTTAGCATGAATGACTACGACCATTATAGGCATTTTATTTTAAGCCTCAAGCTTCATTAGGTCCTAATTTGTCAACTTTATTATAAATATATTTTATGATATTATAAATACGCTACAATGTGAACACCATCGAAGAAGACGTCTCTGAATGACAGTCAAACATCAATGCAATATCATCTTCCAACGTAAATCAGCCATCAATGATCTCATTGCGTCATAAACTTCAAAACACGACATGACATCGCCACCAACTTGCGAACACACTCTATCGAACAACGATGATAACATGGACTCCAACAACACTGACTGTCAACAACAACAACAACAACAACAACAACAGCATCAACAGTATTTTCCTCTTTGTCCAGCATGTGGTGTTTTGTCTTCTAGGAAATGGTAATAACATTTAATGAAGAGAACAGCAAGAAAAGTTGTCAGACGATCATGTCCTTCCCCAATTCTCTGACCATAGTCATCATCATCATCATCGCGTGCCTTCTCCGCAACGAAGGTTGGCTACCATAGATCAACATTCTACTATGTTGACCATAGTACATCGTGTCATTTCTGTTGTTGACTGTTTACCGTGCTACGATACGTGTATTATTTACTATCTTCTCTCTTTGTCGCCCGCAGTCTTTCTTTCCCTGTATTTTGCCAGTTGTAACCAACTATTCCAACTTTCCTCTTCCGATAATGAGATATTCGAAACATGTCGATTGTTTCTTCCTGATGTTTTTAGTAGCTTCCTTGCTGTGTAGGCTTCTTTCAGAATTGTCTTGAATGGCTTTTTAGCTGTGTAGAAAGCTCTCAATATGTTTTAGAATATTTATATATTTATTTTTGTGAGAAATTCTTCTGTACCCTGTAATCGTCTTTTCATGTGTTTGTCTACTCTCCATGCACCGTTTCCATAGGTCAGATTTGGCTCTATAGAGCACGGATTAACTATTTTTGTCACTTCTTTTATTACAAAAGCTGGACGAAAAACTCATCAATATAGTGTCTTTTTAAGGACGGACGATAGAGAGGCTTATGTGTTCGTAAGGAAACGATGAAAAACCTTGAAATACCGTGACGTTTTAAACGTTATGATCTGAGTGGTTGTGAGTATAATGACGGGAGCCGTGTATAGCACCTAAAGCTGAAAACGTCTTGCTAGAAAGGCTTTTTAGGGGTCTTCTTTCAGTCAGCCCTAGCCTAACTACTATAGATGGCAAGGGCAACATCCAGAAAGAGACGGTTAGTTCTATTCCATGTGTCATGTTCTGTAATGAAGCTTCCTCTCGCTGTGTAAGCAAATGGAGTGGGACAGCTCCTCATTACAACAGCACCAGTAGCAAGATCAAAAACACCTGGGTTGGGGGGGGGGGGAGAGGAAAGAGTATTTTGCCCCGGCGAAAGCACTTTTAAGTTCATGTTTTCGCTAGACTGGCAAATAAAAGTACACTGTCTGCGCCTAAAGTAAATTTGGACAACAGTATATAACTACGTAGTCATCTAATTATTTCGCTGGAGAAGCTAATATTATCGAAATAAGAGTTTTAAGAAGCAGAGTAAGCTAGGATAATTGTGCCCTGTCATGTCAGGAAAATGTCATCGAAAGAATTAAGGAAAACATAACCGTTCAAGTCAATATATAATTTTAAAAAGAGGGAGGGGAACGATATGCACGACGTTTTCCCATTAATGGGAACTTCCGAAAAAGGGGGGGGGGGGATCGTGGAACCGGATAAATATATTTATATATCACAGCTGTGTTTTCTCATCTCAAAGGTGATAATTTAGTTCTAACCTTGGAGATTTCACAACGTTTGTGGATGAAGATGTCTTTTAGCGTAGTATATCTGACTCATTCTTAAAACTGATATTTTATAAAAGTGGTTTTAATTTGTGATGCCAGACACGAAACATTATTATTTTAGCGAAAGTAAATATTTATGTATGAATAAATTAATAGTTAATGATCTAGAGAATGGGTCAAATGAGAGGGGTTAAAAGGTGCAGATATTGCAGCTTACTGTAAGCCACAGCACATCGCAACTTAAGTATATATAACGACATGTTAACGCTTTCATGGGCAGACACTTATGAAAAAAAAAATGTCGTTATTGGGCAATAAAAAAAAATGTTAATTATAAATTTACGATTCTGAATTAAAAAATAACAATTAGCGTCAAATTCCAGCCAAAACTTCATAATCATTATTTAATTGAGTTGTTTTTAAGTGAAAGCCATCCACGGCACACACTTTGTACCGGTAAAACGGAACATATTTCTACTGTATAAAATGTATACCACCAGCCAAAGAAAAGCCTCAAGCACCTGGTGTAAAGTTTGTAAAGAGTTAAGATATCAATGGATGTAAATCGTTGCACGAAAATAAATGAACACCTTTGGTTTAAGATTCAGAATGGTTTTTAAAAAAAACATGATAATTATTAATAAGCTTTTTATTGAGCAACAGCTATAACCTGGGTTGTTAAAATTTCCAGTGCTGATAAAACTGACTTGTACATTCTTAATTTTTTTAAAAATTCAGACCGTTTCTATGTCCCATATATTCAAGACTTCACAGTTTCTATGTCCCATATATTCAAGACTTCACAGTTTCTATGTCCCATATATTCAAGATTTCACAGTTTCTATGTCCCATATATTCAAGATTTCACAGTTTCTATGTCCCATATATTCAAGATTTCACTGTTTCTATGTGCCATATATTCAAGATTTCACAGTTTCTATGTCCCATATATTCAAGATTTCACAGTTTCTAGGTCCCATTTATTCAAGATTTCACAGTTTCTAGGTCCCATATATTCAAGATTTCACAGTTTCTATGTCCCATATATTCAAGATTTCACAGTTTCTAGGTCCCATATATTCAAGATTTCACAGTTTCTAGGTCACATATATTCAAGATTTCACAGTTTCCAGGTCCCATATATTCAAAATTTCACAGTTTCTAGGTCCCATATATTCAAGATTTCACAGTTTCCAGGTCCCATATATTCAAAATTTCACAGTTTCTAGGTCCCATATATTCAAGATTTCACAGTTTCTATGTCCCACGATTTCTATCCAAAACAGTTGATAGGTCTTACAAAACTAGATCCTAGTTTCCCTAATACCATTTTTGTAGATCCAAAGTTTTCTGGGTCCTACATTTTATATGTTCCACCGATTCAAGAATCAACAAAGTCGTGGTCCACGATACCTAGCTTTCACGGATTTTAGGTCAAACGGTGCCGAGTTTACCACATATATATGTGGTATTATACATATATATATATATATATATATATATATATATATATATATATATATATATATATATCATCATCATCGAGTGCCGTCTCCGCAACGAAGGTTGGCTACCATGGAGCGCCATTCTGCTCTGTCTCTTGCTTTGATGGTACAGGTTGTCATAGGCTGATTTCTCCAACTTTTGATGTTACTCGTCCATGTTAGTCTTGGTCTGCCTCTGCCTCTTTTACCTTGTATTTTCCCTTCCAGAATTACTTTTAGTGTTTTTAGTTGTGTCTCTTAACATGGCCCAAAAATCGCATTTGTCTTGTTTGAATTGTGCTTAGTAGTTCTCTTTTCATTTTTAGTTGTTTTAAGACTTCATCGTTTGTTTTCTTTTCCTTCCATCCAATTCTACCTATTCTTCTATATATCCACATTACAAAGGCTTCAATTCTCTGTTCGGTTTTCTTGTCCAATGTCCATGTTTCTGCACCATATAGGAATGTTGAGAAG
The DNA here is from genome assembly GCA_032433765.1 of Megaustenia siamemsis. Taxonomy (NCBI): domain Eukaryota; kingdom Metazoa; phylum Mollusca; class Gastropoda; order Stylommatophora; family Ariophantidae; genus Megaustenia; species Megaustenia siamemsis. The sequence goes on along the minus strand of JAVIAB010000051.1, from coordinate 125,645,148 downwards.
ACATTTTGCTATTCTTAGTTTTAGCCCTGGTGTTATTTGTTTTGATGTTAGTATGTTCTTCATGACATTAAAATTAATTTTTGCCAATCCTATTCTTTTGTTTATTTCAGTTGTACATTTTCCATCACTGGTTATAGTATGTCCAAGGTAGTTGTAGCTCTGAACTGTCTCCAGATCTATTCCTTCAATTTTGATATCCACTTGTGGGTTTTGAGTATTTTCTTTGTTTATGATAACAGTTTTAGTCTTTTTGATATTCATATCCAGTCCATAATTTTTTGCTTGTTATGTTCATTTCATTATAATTGTTGTAGATCTTTAGGATTTTTAGTAGTACAGTAATATATATATATATATATATATATATATATATATACATATATAGTATATAGGCTTGATAAGTGTTCTGTTCTATATTTCATAAATTTCACAACCTCTACCTTCAAGATGTTCAGCTTCTATGATAGTTAAGTTTCACATTTGTAGATTTTGACTTCTTCATTACCCAATCTGTGGAAACGTATTCAAAAGAGAATAAAGACTGTGCAAATACAATCAGCAAGTTGGTTTGAACATAAGCCTCAAAATAAAAACACAAGGTGATAACTCTATGCAGCGGGATAGCAATACTAATTATACAGTACTTCTTCTTTTGGTAAATTATGGTTTGATGTTTGTTATGATGACTGTAGGTAATAAACTGTATTGAGTTTCTTATATCTTGTTTAAGTTTTTTTTTCAGAAATGAAACACATTTTGTGCAATAGTCTGTGTCGATAGAAATGAGTCTGAGAGTCCATTGATATATACAGAGCCAATTCTGATTTATATACGGTAATCTTTGACAGTAGAAAAACAAATGAAAAGACGAATAACGTTAAAAGAGACTAGATTTATCAGAAAAAATGTCCCATGAGTACCATGGACAGCTATAAAGACCAACGAAGAACTTCTCAAAGAGCCCAACACTAAAAGGAAGTTTCTGTGCGGTTTCGCCTTATTTCTTTTGGCGTGTGCTGAGACTGCTATGATGGGGTCTACAGCTACCTTTCGTTGTTTGGGAGATGAGATTGTAATTCGGGTGATTCCACTGACACGGGCGGTTGAGCAATTATGGATTTTAATTTGTTTGCAGTGATACCGGGGCCTCCCAAAAGCCATAAGTTCATAAAAAACATCAGCAAGAAACAGCTTCATGTTTCGGACACATGAGAATAGGAAAGTTGAAATCCTTGGTTACAACTGGCAAAATACAGGAACAGCACAGAAAGGGACGACAAAGAGTGAAGATACTAGATAGCTTGATGTCGTGGCACGGAAAACAGTCGCCGCCTCTGTGACTGAATGGTTAGTGTGCTAAGTTCCTGGTCAGAAGGTTCGCGGTTCGATCTCCAGAAGTGGCGGGCATGTTTTCGGACCGACAAGGCTCCGGAGTTCATCCAGCCTCAAAAAAGGGGAGCCAAAGATTATTCCTAAAGTAAAGGTTGTCAAGCGTAATATTGACCACATCACAAAAAAATGTGTCGTGGTCATAGCTTGAATTTGTTACTCTACTTTACTTTCCAAAAATCATGTGCTGAAGGTCTGTAAAATTTATGGTCACTAACACCATATTCCCTATACGCCACTTGGCGTGAAGGGGGCCCTTTACTTTACTTACTTCTACTTTACTTTACTTTACTATACTTTACTTTACTTTACTTTACTTTACTTTACTTTACTTTAACTTTACTTTACTTTACTTTACTTTACTTTATTTCATTTTTCTTTACTTTACTTTACTTTACTTTACTTTACTTTACTTTACTTTAATGAGAATAGAGAATTGTGGAAGGACATAATCGCCTACACTAACCGGGTTGGTAGATGATGATGATTCGAGTTTTGCATAAACTGTCAAAATGCGTCCAAGATACTGAGTCGATGACTTTGTAGATTATATAGTGGATTTGATAATTCTTTTGGGCTGTATCTTTCCAATAGGAATGGAATACAGACAGTACTTTTCCACCCATTTTATTAACTCGGGCACACTGTGAATCCATCATTTGTTCTTTTGATGATTTACGAATTTAGCGTCCCAAATTTATTTTGCTCGAAGTAATGTCTTCTTGCACTTTATTCGGTCGCTCTCGATTCTGTTATTAGAATACCCTTGTGCTAGGTTTAGGAATGGATTTCGACTACATCGAAACAAATAAAAAACTTAATCCTAACCATAAACCTTGTGTAAAATAATATAATTAAATGTACACAAAACTAGAGACAGTTGATAATTCAAGTCTGTCTGGTCATTAAGGCGCGATCACTTGTTTAGCAGAAATAATATCGGACGCTAAATTCGAAAATTACCGTTCTTTTCACACTTTATACCCCTGATAGAATGCTCTAATTTTTCCTAATTCTCTAGGCACTCCATGATGTTTTGTACTGGTACAGACCTTTCTATATCATCTCCCACAATGGCATATGCGATATTTAATTGTCAATTATATTTAAAAATATTTACATCAATTAACTTGCGGTAATATAGCATAAGTACAACTCTTTTCCTTTCTAATTCCACGTTAAAAATCTAAACACGAGTCACACAGCTGTCAACATCCGTTTCAACAATTTGAGATAGTGTCCTTCAGAAACAGTTGAATGCTTGGAGTAATAAACACTCATGGAAACGTGATAGTTGGAGGGGCCAGCTGGTGAGCAATCGCAAGCTTTATTTCCCCTGTCACCGAAAGGACAAGGTTATGTCAGTCCAATATCATATGTAACGACATACAACTTCATATTTTTCGATTTCTTTTTAAATCCCGTAATTTCTTTATACCTAAAATAGTCCGTTCAGAAAGTGTTGCACAAAGTCAATTTTCTCGGAAACTGTTGGATTTCTGTAAATTTTTGCATGCAGCCTTATATTTTCCCTGACTTTAACTCAATATTTTGTTATATTAATAAAGTGATCTAGTGTAGGGTTTTGCTTATATAGCTTATGTTAAAAACACAAGAGGCTTTATAGACAGACAATTAAAGGTTTTACAGTCAATCCACTCAACTGTTCAATAACGGGCAGACTTTCAAACTTTAAGTGAAAACAATACCATACATGCCAATAGTACGCGTGGATAACTTGGCATTGACCTTACCAGAATATAAAGTACAGTACACATCCAATTGGAGGTTATTACTCACAGTAAAGGCACATCACCAAACATAATTTATTATTCTGAAGTTCTAAAGTAGTGAGCTATCTCATTTTTCTAAATCATAATGCATTTAGAGTATGAATTAATAAAGTTACTTTAATATTATACAGACACTTCTACAAGGAGCATAGAGGGGTCGATTATATCACAACATCCAAGAACCAGAAAAGAGAACACAGCACACGCTGGGGTAGATAGAACAGCTATATTATACGGTGAATAAGACAAGACTTTGAATGTGAAAAATCAACCTTCAATCAAAGAAGACAAAAAAAAGTAAATGATTTTGACAAAAATGTTATTTGAGATGTGGTTTTGAAAATGTTTCATGCAAATCGAATTGCTACTCTACACAAACGTAAAGTTTGTACAATTAAACAAGATTAAACATTCAAAAACTACTCTGTGGAAAGCTGCAAGAAGTGATGGTTTCACTTTTTTTTTAAATCTACAAACGGTAGGAACATTTTGGCTGAAGAGTCACATCTGAGTGCTTCTGGGAGTAAAGTCCTGAGGCAGATCCGAGAGAGGAGGATGGAAGGCTACGACATTGCATACTTGCATGAAATGTGGGTTAATGCTCATCGTACCTTTGAGACAGAATGGGAATCACTTGACAGAGACAAGGCAAGGAAAATACCGAGCAGAAAAGGACAGCGCATTATAACAGCGTGCACTGGCAGCAGACAAATGGACTTGTCAATTAAGCAGAGCTTTTTCAAACAAAGTATACAGACGATAGGAGCTGCCGCTCTGAAATGAATGGACAGGAATTTCATAGAGAACACTATTCTACTCAACCTGGTTAGACCGTCTAGCTTGGCAATGGACAATGCATTCTATCTTAATGTTGTACTGCCATTGCTTATCATTGATAGACCATCGTGCTGGTAAAGGACAATGCATTCTATCTTAATGTTGTAGAGCAGTTGCTTATCATTGATAGACCATCGTGCTGGTAAAGGACAATGCATTCTATCTTAATGTTGTAGAGCAGTTGCTTATCATTGATAGACCATCGTGATGGTAAAAGACAATGCATTCTATCTTAATGTTGTAGAGCAGTTGCTTATCATTGATAGACCATCGTGATGGTAAAGGACAATGCATTCTATCTTAATGTTGTAGAGCAGTTGATCATCATTGATAGACCATCGTGCTGGTAAAGGACAATGTATTCTATCTTAATGTTGTAGAGCAGTTGCTTATCATTGATAGACCATCGTGCTGGTAAAGGACAATGCATTCTACCTTAAAGATCTAGAGCAGCAAGACAAAGTTCCAACTTAATCAAGCACAAACGACCAAAACAAGACGTCACTTGCAAAGGAATATGTCTCCTTTCGAGACAACCAGTTCAAATCAGAGTTGATGCAGCTTGTGAAACATAGAAGAAGCCACTTATGTTTTTAATTGACAAAATAATTACAGGGCATGGCCACACTTAACTTCGACTCTCACCTTACCATTATCATTTGAATGCACTAGAGCCTGTGTGGGCTATAGCGAAAGGAAAAGTGTCAGCACAGAACACCACGGTTGAAATATGTGATGTTAACAACTTGGTACATGGTGCCCTCTTACAGACAGACATTTAGTACTGGTAGAAATATGCAGAGCACGAGCGCCGGGAAGAAGAAGAGCACTGGAAGCGAAATGGTTTACACTTTCTCCAGCCAATAACAGTTGTGAGCCTCCTACATTCGTCAGATTCTGGCCACCGGCAAATCGTATCTGATATATCCCCCACACATTGTATTTGATATATACCCCACACATTGTATTTGATATATCCCACACACATTGTATTTGATATATCCCCCACACATTGTATTTGATATATTCCCCACACATTGTATTTGATATATCCCCCACACATTGTATTTGATATATCCCCCACACATTGTATTTGACATATCCCCCACACATTGTATTTGATATATTCTCCACACATTGTATTTGATATATCCCCACACATTGTATTTGATATATTCCCAACACATTGTATCATTCAAATACTCCTTCATGGAACAAAATCAGCGTTTTCATAAATTAGTAGAAAACATCCTTGGTATTGTTAATGAAGACAAAGTACAGAAAGAACAACATACTCTGTTCTGGTGAGGCATCTGATGTAAAATAAAGAAATTGCTCTTCTCTATGAGCGCCGATACACCTTTCAATCACCGATCACCGTTACATTGTGTGATATTAAAAAAAAAGTAAATAGTCCCCGTCACACCAAGTGGGGTATAGGGAATATGGTGTTAGTGACCATAAATTTTACAGACACTTCAGCACATGATTTTGTGGTAATGTGGTCGGTATTACGCCCATGCAGCTTTACTTTCCCAGAAAAAAATCCGGTACCCATTTAAGGCTGGGATAACCCGGAAGCCATCGGTTGGGATCGAACCCTATCCCTTGTCCTTTGTAGCCCAGTTCAGTGTGTGATGTGCCGCACTGTAAAATCTAATGTTTCTCGCACACTATTTGTTAAATAATTTATATAAGAAATACTTTTATTTGCAAAAATCACTTTGCCTTTGGACTTAATATTTCCAAATTATTAGGATCCAGGAAAATCTAAGACTGCATGTCAAAGATGACGACTTTGTGCCGAATAGTTTATGACAGAATTGGTGCTGACTTTGGCCGTACATTTGTGAAGGGACTATAAACTGACGTGCGACATGGCATGTCTACTCAGGAGAACACATGACGCAGGTAGTGTTACCTAACAGAAAGCAACTCCACTGCCTTGTGGGTGGGACTTTCTCTCTCAGTCAAAAACAACCGATACATTCCATAACTTAATTAAATGCACGGGGAAAACCATCGTTGTGCAATCAATGTTACAGTTATGTCTTCACAAGACGAATATTGAGTACACTATGGACATCTACAAGAAGTAATAAGGACATTCTACTGCAGAAGTCATAGCAATAAGAAAGCTTATCAACAACATATTTAAAGACGTGAACATTGAAGAAAACAAGCTTATAGAAGATCATGAAGAACAGACAAATAATTGCAATGCTGCGGTAAAGCTGGTAGCAAGGAACCAGTAGAGGAATGTGATAAGCACTCCTAGGTATGGTGACAGCTTTATAAGGAAGGAACACAGCACAATACTGACGTTTCGGCCTGTGGCCTTCTTCAGATTACAAGGACAACGACAACAAACGGTGAAGTACAATTATCTATAACTACATGTCTGAAGATAAAGTATAGGGAGAGGTAGACAAGGAGAGGAGAAGTCAGATAGTACGATAAGAAAAGATATATATATATATATGCTACATAAGGGGAGGTAGGATGGGTGTAAAGATAGAAAAAAGTAAATAATATATCTATACAAGTATATAAAAAAATAACTTAGCTGAACGACTAGTCAGTCCAGCGTGATGGGAATCATCCGAATGACTGGTCCGCTTAGGTTTCACGAGGTAGAAGCAAGCGTGGACATGACGAAACAAAGAACAGGAGTTGTCGAATAACAACCGGGGTGGGTGGTGGGGTGGGGTGGGGGTGGGGAGCGCAGTCAGACCGCTTACGTCAACACTATGAGAAGAGGTAATGAAGACATCGCAACATTTATTACGTGACAAGTATACTGGAACTAATGGATAGCCCAATGTTTATTTGCCAAATCACCAGGGGTCATGATTATCATAAATAAGTGTTTGATTTGTAATGATATATTATCATGGTCATAATAAATGGTCAACGCACTCTCACTATTAGATGTTGGAACGTGACCCTCTCAATTCCTCAAATTAATAATTACACTTAGTTTATTTTACCTTGTAGGAATTTGTACAAGACTCTCATCGTGTGGAGATGTTCATATTTCTAAAAGATCGTACGGTGTTATTCTATCTATCGTTCTGCTGCTGTCTCTGTGCATCGTGTAGACTGACCTTCACACATAAGTCGCATTAATATTATCATATCTAGATTAATTCTGTAACACTACAAGCTAGGAATTTCTTTACTATTCTTAAACTGTAACTCACTTCATGGTTAATTATACTTTATCTCAGGAAACTAAATTCGCATTGATTGTCTCTCTATTAGTGAATGTTGATTTGGAGGTAGATCTAATGAGCTAATGAGAAAATCATCAAACACATAGAGAATCATCTTAATCATCCCTCTGTTCTTAACTATTTAGTGCCTGTCTTCTGGCCCAGTCAACCATTGAGAAAAGGTGTTTATAAGTTTCTTGTGTACATGTGCCTCCAAGTTGTACTTCATGGAAAGTCGTGTTTTTCTGGTTGACATGTCATTCCCCGGTCATCTGATTAGAATCTTCTATATATTTCCGTATTACTACTATAGATATCACACGCTCGCCAAGTGACCCTTTTAACGTCCGTGGACTCTAAATTAAGATGCAAATATCTTTTTATTGTCTTATTTTTCAAGTGACCTCTAAGTGAACTCTCAACATACAATAAACATTATAGCAGAAATAAAAGGAAGTGAAGTCAACGGTAACAACATAAACAATTTGCGGTATGAGGATGATACAGTCTGAATAGCAGAGACAGAGAATAAACTAAAAGAATTGATAGACATAATAAAACAACAAGAATGGTCTAAGTCTGAATAGTAAGAAAACAGTAGTAATGGTCATATCGAAGAAACAATCAACACCATCATGCGGAATAAAAATAAACAGGACAAATCTGAAACAAGTGTAACGCGTCAAATACCAGGGTACAATATTAACATCAGACCGAAAATGCACCACAGAGATAAAAAAAGAACAATAGCTCTGGCTAAATAGTATTTCAGAAAATGAAAAACGTCTTATGCAACAAATATTTGTTAATAGAAGTGAGAAAGAGAGTTCATCTGTGCTATATAGAGCCAATTCTGACTTATGGAAGCGAATCATGGACAGTAAAAAAAAAAAAAACAAATGAAAACACGATTAGAGGCCACAAAGATGGGATTTCTCAGAAGAATGTTGAAAGTTCCCTGGACAGCAACAAAGACCATCGAGGAGATTTTCAAAGAGGCCAACACAACAAAAACGAAGCTCCTAAGAAACATTAGAAAGAAACAATCAACATGTTTCGGGTACATAATGAGAAGAGGAATGTTGTAATACTTGGTTGCAACTAGCAAAATGCAGGGCAAGAGAGATCGCGGAGGACAAAGAGAGAAAATACTATATAGCTAGGTGTCATGGCATGGAAAACAGTCATCAACAGAAGTGATACGGTGCACGATGGATCGAAAGTTGTGGAAGGACATGATCGCCTACGCCAACCTGTATGGCACATGATAATGATGCATCTCAACTTAACAAATACTATCTTACTCAGGAACTTAAACTTTAACTATTTGGTTGCTGACGAGCTCTTCTCGTTATCGTTTCATGTCTTTTTTCTATCTATCAAGTTATCTCTCACTCTATGTTTCCGACCTACTTTTCTCTAATCAGGAATACCATCTCTACCTTTCTTTGCTTGGGAGATGAGATAGTAATTCGGATGATTCCACTGGCGCGGGCGGTTGAGCAATTATGGATTTTAATTCGTTTGCAGTGATACCGGGGCTTTCCATAACCAAAGAACCAAATGAATATTATTACAAGACCAAGAGTTTGTCTACTTGAAAGACAGGAAATAAACATTGGTTGTTGTTATCACAAGCTGTAGACTGTAGGCTGTAGACTGTAGGCTGTAGACTGTAGGCTGTAGACTGTAGGCTGTAGACTGTAGGCTGTAGAAGTAGTTGAAAGTTTCAGCTTGAAAGTTGTGATTATGAAGAAGAGGGCAGACAATCGATCAACAAAGTGAATGCTTCTTTTACTCCTACTTCTGACAAATGTTAGCACACCAGAGCTTCTGGGGTGTGGTATATTACGATCTGACAAATGTTAGCACACCAGAGCTTCTGGGGTGTGGTATATTACGATCTGACAAATGTTAGCACACCAGAGCTTCTGGGGTGTGGTATATTACGATCTGACAAATGTTAGCACACCAGAGCTTCTGGGGTGTGGTATATTACGATCTGACAAATGTTAGCACACCAGAGCTTCTGGGGTGTGGTATATTACGATCTGACAAATGTTAGCACACCAGAGCTTCTGGGGTGTGGTATATTACGATCTGACAAATGTTAGCACACCAGAGCTTCTGGGGTGTGGTATATTACGATTTTCTGGTTTTAAGGGATGGGATGATGGAGTTTAAAAAAAAAATCCTCACACAGAATGATAAACAACTGTATAAACATAGATTTGTCGAATAATATGACCGCTTTTGTTTGTAGGTACGCGTACAGGCTTAAAGATGATAATAAAGATATTTTCTAAATTGTCACTATTATTTCTGTACCCCAATGCTTAGTAACATCATAGCGTCATTGATGTTGTAACTTTTCTCAGCAGCTGTTTGGCTTTTGCATCCTTGCACAGTTTGAATACTTCATTTGTTATACAATCTATACCTTACATTACAATTTAGATCGTGGGCTGTCCTTTACGACTTCATCGGCCTTTTCAACTGATATTAATAATGAGTTCAAAATGTAAAAAAAAATTGCCACAAATGAATAACTTACAATTAATCCTGTCTTTAATGTTTTGAAAATAGAAATAAAAATCTTAAAACTGTACAAGTGAATCGCTCAGTCAATAAATAAATTGAAATGAAGTAACATAACTAAACAAGGAATAACCAGTATTTGATTTCAGAGGATTACGTCCCTTTCAATGATTACTAGAAATATATTTCCTATTTGTATTCTTTTTATGTAGAAAGTTCATTAATTGTCATATCAATTTATTCTTAACGAATGCACTAAAGTGAACGTTGCAAAACACAGTGCAACGCAATTCACTAATTAGCATTTGGTTAAATCTTATTTATCTGTCTAAAAATCTGCTATTGTTAACACACAACAGCTTCTGAGGTTAAAAGTGGCAACTGACACAAAGCTGATTACATACGTCAGGATCAGTGAAACAAATCTGATCAAGATCCTAACCATCCTGCTGTGCGATTCAAGAAAAAACTAACAAAATCTGGACAACATAGTAGGGATCAAACAGGGAAAGCAAATTGGTGCCTACAAATGTCATGCTGAATTCGGATGTGTTGGAACGAAAGGCATAAACATCAAAGATTTCTGTAAATCACAAAACAATGCATTTATTTCCATTTAACATAATTTTATTGGGGATTGGTGAAGAAGGAGTCTGGCGAACGCAGCGAGAAGGAAAGGTTACTTGATGTTCTACAACTGTTTTAGCATTCGCCCCCAGAAAATAAAACAATAAAATAGATCTAACATTGTAATCTGTCGTTATTGCTGCAGCGCAGTGAAGACTCAATAGTCAACACATGACAATAGGTATATAACTTTGGCCATTCAGAAGAAATAAATATAAGAAATAACAAAACGGGTATGGTAATTAGGAAAGTTAAAAAAGAAATAATAAAGCTGGATGTTTGAATCCACTGTTACAGAATTATAAGATGTCATAAATGATGAATCCTAAGTTCAGTTCAGGAAATATTATTTCTGGAACACAAATCACACTATGACGGATAGGCGGCAGGATCCGTTAAAGGCTGTGTCTGAAAAGTGCTCTTTGTTGCAGTTTTCTCATATTCCAGGTCCGGTTTGCTGCTGGAGCTACTGAGTTAAGTGCTCTGTGGATTCTGTGAGCTGTGCGCTTCATCCGTTTTGATCGTGTTTCGATAATCTGAGTGCTAACGATGACTGATGATATCGTATGACGGGGAACAGATGGCTGTGTTCACTTTATGTGCGGTTTCGCCTTATGTCTTTTGGTGTATGTTGAGACTGCTGTGAGGGGGACTGCAGCTACCTTTCTTTATTTGGTAGATGAGATATTAAGTCGGATGATTCCACTGGCTTGGACGGTTGAGCAATTATGGATTTTAATTCGTTTGCAGATATACCGCGGCCTCCTATAACCATAGATCAGACAAATGAATCACAAATGTGACGATTTGATGCAGGAGGGTTTCTCTGAAAATTCATGTTGAACTCAACCCAACTAAATCTGGGTACACTTTGTGCTGATCAAGTGACGAATCAGGAAATGTCCACTCTATTATTGTTATCAAACGTGAGATTAAATCTTTAGCAGTTAAAGGTCATGAGCGTAGGGACGAGGTGGTAATGCAGTGGTTAGTAAACTTGTCTACCGAGGACAAGAGGCCAGTTCGATATTGTTTCACCCAGGCTTAGAGAAGTAGCTGAGATGATGTTTTAGCTAGCAAAGAAAGATGGCTTTAGCGTGTGTTTACTGGTTTGCCGAAAAATGTGCTGGCGGTCAAATAAATATGGGAACTAACCATTCCCTTATTCGTTTTGATGTGACACTGTTTTTTTAAATAATTTTTCTTACGCTCTTGGGTCATAGATATGAACACGGAGACAGAGTGAGACTTAGCAGCGAAATGGTCATAATTGTCATGCACTGACCGCACATCGAAGATTGACTACCATAGAATACCAATTCATCACATTTTCTGCCCTGGAGGTGCACGCTGTTCAAGGTTCACCTGTTCATTTCTTGAGGTTGTCAGACCTCTTTAGTCTTTGCCTGCCCCTGTCTTGTTTACTACACTTTTCTGACATTACCATTCTGATTAATTAGTTACTGCACTGCTTAATACCTTGCTAACGAATCATAGGAGGAGGAGGTATGTTTGCAGCAACTCCTTCTCCTAAAATTCGCAGAATTATCGCCTCGGAAGTTTGCCTCTATAATAATATTAATTTATTATTTTTTTGTCTCCTTTAATACCTTGCTATGTGGTTGTCTAATTATTTTCTGCGTCCATCGGATCTTTGGAGATCACATATCGTCTTTTCCTGTTCGATTTGATTAAAAATAATTAGACATAACCATACTCTGAATGTGTCCTGTTATCTCATCTTCAGCTGGCAGTTTTTGTAAGTTAAACATAACAGAGTTCTTGTTCTCTGAAATATCTGTGTGTGCGTGTTGTTTGTTTGTTCCTGCTGAAGGCCTATTGGGCCGAAACGTCGTTTAAATTTGTATCGTCTACTAATCATGTAAAGCTTTTACCATACAATTTTTTCAATTTTTTTTTTTCAATTTTCTCTCACATTCAGCTTTATTGCAGCTTCGCATTTTTATGCATTCATTTGCATTTTTTTGCCTTAAACCCTTACTATTAAAAAATAGTACAATACTGCTGCTACTTCATGTTTGTATTTCCTCCTAAGTGTTCACTCTAGTACATATATCTTAGTTTAGACCGTTTACTAGACTGCCATTATTTTATTACCATTTCCATAATTTGTGACATCATCACCTTTAGTATTGGTACGTTTTTCATCATCCACGTTGTTATTATTGCTGTGATCACGATTTGATAGTATTGAAAGACGCCCTGGTTTCATCGTATGAGGCTCGTTCTAGCCAACCACACCAGGCTAGTCTCACACCTACGTACTCAGCGTCTGTTCTTTCTAAAGGTTTAAAATTTATACCCCGTCGTCCTTCTAGTGACCATTACACTCTTTGTAAGGACGTCCATGATTTCCATAGGGTTTGCGCTTACAGTTCCATTTCTCGGGCACTGCTGCTGTTTCCTCTTCACCCACCCCTGTAGATGAGTTTTCTCGCTTCCACTCCCGTAAATCAGATTGGACCCCACAACCCGGTGCATCACAGCCTTTGGATCTTTACGTAAAGGCCACCTCACGTGAGATACAACAGCTGCGTCCTAGAAAACTTCACCGCTCTAATTTATCTCCCTCTGAGTGTCGGGCCCTCTCTAATCTCCGCCGCCGGGAGGACATTGTCATCAAACCGGCAGACAAGGGGGAGCGGTGGCAGTTTGGCGTAAAGACTTATACATTTCAGAGGGCAACAAACAGTTATCCAATACCACGTTTTATATACCCCGCCCTGACGACGCCACGGTCCTTCACAACAAGCAGGTCCAATCTACCATCAAGGAACTGATCCCAGACAACCTACTTCCTTCACAACAAGCAGGTCCAATCTACCATCAAGGAACTGATCTGAGACAACCTCCTTCCTTCACAACAAGCAGGTCCAATCTACCATCAAGGAACTGATCTGAGACAACCTCCTTCCTTCACAACAAGCAGGTCCAATCTACCATCAAGGAACTGATCCGAGGCAACCTCCTTCCTTCACAACAAGCAGGTCCGATCTACCATCAAGGAACTGATCCGAGACAACCTCCTTCCTCCACAACACGCAGGTCCAATCTACCATCAAGGAACTGATCCGAGGCAACCTACTTCCTTCACAACAAGCAGGTCCAATCTACCATCAAGGAACTGATCTGAGACAACCTCCTTCCTCCACAACAAGCAGGTCCAATCTACCATCAAGGAACTGATCCGAGGCAACCTCCTTCCTTCACAACAAGCAGGTCCGATCTACCATCAAGGAACTGATCCGAGACAACCTCCTTCCTCCACAACACGCAGGTCCAATCTACCATCAAGGAACTGATCTGAGACAACCTCCTTCCTTCACAACAAGCAGGTCCAATCTACCATCAAGGAACTGATCTGAGACAACCTCCTTCCTTCACAACAAGCAGGTCCAATCTACCATCAAGGAACTGATCCGAGGCAACCTCCTTCCTTCACAACAAGCAGGTCCGATCTACCATCAAGGAACTGATCCGAGACAACCTCCTTCCTCCACAACACGCAGGTCCAATCTACCATCAAGGAACTGATCCGAGGCAACCTACTTCCTTCACAACAAGCAGGTCCAATCTACCATCAAGGAACTGATCTGAGACAACCTCCTTCCTCCACAACAAGCAGGTCCAATCTACCATCAAGGAACTGATCCGAGGCAACCTCCTTCCTTCACAACAAGCAGGTCCGATCTACCATCAAGGAACTGATCCGAGACAACCTCCTTCCTCCACAACACGCAGGTCCAATCTACCATCAAGGAACTGATCCCAGACAACCTACTTCCTCCACAACAAGCAGGTCCAATCTACCATCAAGGAACTGATCCGAGACAACCTCCTTCCTCCACAACACGCAGGTCCAATCTACCATCAAGGAACTGATCCGAGGCAACCTACTTCCTCCAAGTGCGTCCCGCCTCATTATCACCAATAGTGGTCTTGGTAAACCATCATTCTACATGCGCCCGAAAATTCACAAAATCAACAATCCAGGACGCCCCATCGTGTCGGCGTGTGCTTTCCCGATTGAACACATATCCGACTATCTATACAGCGTCTTCCAGCCCATGGTAGTTAGTCTTCCCTCATTTGTCAAGGACACTAACCATGCCTTGAGTATTTTCTCTTCCATCTCTCTCTCTCCCGTGGTCGCTCATACTGACTTTTCGCCCTTGATATTTGCTCTCTCTACACCTTTATTCCTCACTCCGACGGCCTCCTGGCTGTACGTTTCTTTCTTGACCAGAGACAACACCCCTCTGTTGATACTACCACTCTTTTCCGCCATACTGAGCTTGTACTCAACCTCAACACCTTTGAGTTCAATGGTAACTTCTATGGCCAAGTTAGTGGAGTAGCCATGGGCACTAAGATGGGACCTAGCTATGCTTGCCTATTTATGGGTTACCTTAAACACCAAATTCTCAATTCATATCAAGGTCCCCTTCCCATCATACACCTCCGGTACATTGATGACTGCTTCGGACTTACCGATATACCTGAGGATGACCTCTCCAGGTTTATCGACTACATTGGTAGCTATCACAAAGCTATCAAGATCACACCTTGTATATCCACCTCCTTTGTTACCTTCCTAGATCTTATTGTTTCTTTGGGTACTTCTGGCCTCCACACCTCGTTTTTCTATAAACCCACAGACGCCCATTGTTATCTTCTCTTTACTTTATCACATTCGCCTTCTTGTCGAGATTCAATTCCGTTCTCACAGTTATTGCGTCTCCGTCGCATCTGCCAGGATGACCAAGATTTCCTCCAACAGGTTCCCACTACCCGTCTAGTCTACTTTTTAGTGATCCCCCGATGATCGCCTTCAAGGGCGACAGGAATTTGGGAGATATTCTGGTTAGGAGCCATCTCCCTCGCTCCGACCATCAACACATCGGCACGGCCCCTTTTGGTCGGAAATGTATCACCTATGATACTCCCTACTGACTCGGTTTTATTCCCTAATGGACGCTTCGAGATCAAGCATGGCTTCACATGTGTGTCCCATAACATCATGTATGCCATCATATGCCAACGATGCCACATGACGTACATTGGCGAGTCTGGTAAACGATTAGCAGAAAGATTTTGTGAACATCTACGAAATGTTCAACAGAATACTGGCACTCCAGTGTCTTCCCATTTCAACTCCCCGGATCACAAGGGCAAAGACGACATCCGTATCACTGGTATTGTCCTTTGTCACTCTGGCGACCGCATCCGATTCGCTTTGGAGAATCGCCTCATAGTCCAGTATGGCTCGCTGACCCCACGAGGTATGAATGTATCACACTCTTACACATAGTTCCCTTTCGGTTACTCCTTCCCATTTGCATAGCCTTCTCTACTGCTCATGTTTGGGCTCTTTAGTCTATCTACTATGCCATGCCATTTATAGCTCACCTCCACTAGTCCCCATTGAGACACTTCGGTGTTCTCCTGCACCTCTTTTTTCTGTGCTACTTACACCTCATATGTTTTTTATTGTACCCCACTCTCAGCCTTTTGAGTACTTGTTATTCTACTGTTCTATTCTTTCTCCTCTGTTTTTTCACACTGACCCCGGTGTCTACTCTTCTGGTGATATGTGCGTTATGCGCACATTTCTACACATATATGATTGTCCCTGTATGGGTGTGCATATGCATGTGTATGTACATATGTATGGGTATATATATATATATGCTTGTATGTGTGTGCAGGTATGTATGCATATATATGTATATGTATGTATAAGTAGGTGTATGTTGATATGTATATGTAGGTGCATGTCTGTTTGTACGTATATATATGTATACACTCATCTGTGTGTGTTTATACATGTATTTACGGGCCCTTAGATACTTTTAGACATTGTCAGTGTCTTTGCAGTCGAGGTTACCTAGACAGCGTTCCCCCCGCTCGTGTATTTTTAGAACCCTTCACCTGACCAGAGGGTATAATTACAGCTAGGCCCGTGTGACTCACCCTTTCCCATTCTGACCACGGTCCACGACACAGGGAAGTCATTTTTCTTTTCTTTAACCAATTTTGATTATTTTGTTTTGGATGTTTCGTTACTAGTTAGCTATGTAGGAATAGTTTTATTTACTGACATATCTGTGTGTGCGTGTTGTTTGTTTGTTCCTGCTGAAGGCCTATTGGGCCGAAACGTCGTAAAGACGTATACGTAAAGCTTTTACCATACCATTTTTTTTCAATTAAAAAAATTTTTTTCCGCACATTCAGTTTTACTGCAGCTTCGCATTTGTATGTATTCATTTACATTTCTTTGCTTTAAATCCTTAATGAAATATCACCTGCTGTTAAAAGTTCACATTTTACGAGAATATTCTAGAATTGGCAGAACAACAACTGGGTAAACAGAAATTGTAATTTAAAGTAATATCACCCTATCCTAGGTCTCTTTTTAAACTCCACCCAACTGAAGCTCTTGTCTTGACAGATATTACCTTCAATTTGTCGTAGATATGAACTGGCTTAAACATGGCGCTTCTAGTGAATCTGCTGATAATTGGTACAGTCTACGGGATATGTTAAAAAGAGAGTATCATTAAACAAAAATACAGAACAGCGGACACGTTTTGCTAATCTAAAACAATACTCGTTAAACATGAGGAAATATCGAGACATTATTTGTGCTAATGTTGTTTACAGAGGGAGAGACAGAGAGAGAATAATTATTTGTCTTGATGTTATTGTAGCTTATTTTAGGTTTTTTTTTCCCCATGGCTCATTAAAAAATTGGAAGCCTGTAGATTTTGTTTTCAGTCTGATTTATTTTCCTATACCAAATATATTGTAAACAGTGTAAGAATAATTTAGGTCAAATTATTGTTTGCTTTAGTAATTGTCCCCAAGCTGCAGACGTTGTTCAACACGAAGATGAAACTACTTCTTTTGACGATCTCACGTTCTCTGAGATCACGAGACATTGAATTAAACCTCTTTGTTCCCCTGCGCTGGGGCCCAGGCTGGGTACTGTTGTGTGTGGCTCTCGTATCTTGCTTCAGCATCACATTTAGGCCATTTTTTCCCCATTTATCAATTTGTAGATGTCCTGTCTGTTGTCCATATCATACATGGTCATTGCGTCAGATTACTAACGACGTTAAGAGGATTGACTGCGTTAGTTCTCGATAAATGCCAAGGCTGATCCAAAGAGATGTCACAGAAATTATTCGGAAGGATTTTGTTTCAAAGAAAGATATTTAGCTACAGGTAGATATTTTTGACTTTAGAGATTAGTGCTTATTATGGAGATCAAGGCCATGCCCTTTTGGAGGTTGAGAAAAGGTTACAAACAGACAAATTAACTATACAATGTATCGTCTATGTTTTGGAAAAAATGACACTAACTTCATATTCCCCAACGATTCTTAGACGTGAAGACGTATTGGCTCTGACAGATAGTTATGATTCTTTTGTCCATTGATGCAGATGAAGACCAACCGCACTGTTATCCTTCTCTAAGATTTACCTGTGTATGACTTGAATTCCTGTCATGAAGAGTTACGCAACGTCGGTCTCGATCTCTTTTGCTTCGTCTTCAGTTGCATTACATTGTCAAAACAGGTGATTCGAGGAAATGAGGCCGTGAGTGAATATAATCTGCAACGTTTCACATCGTTATTTATGCACAGAGTAATAGAGAAACTTGGTGGCCGTGTAAGAAGACTTGTCAACCAACATAGAACTGGAGTCGTCAGTCGCTGGACACTGAGGGAATTGCTGAGGAGGGGATCTGAACACCTATGGACATGTTCGGAGTGCAATGATGATGACCCGCAAATAACTCAATAACTCAATAACTCAATAGAGTAATAGAGCATGTATTACATAAGACGTGATACTCATAGGTGAGCTCTGAGTACGTAGATGTGGTACTTCAACTATTATAATGGAACAGCTTCAATGCAGTTCAATCATATTCATCCAATGCAGTAAATCATAAATACAGCTTACTAACGGTGACGAATATGAAACGTTCTAAAAGTAAGAACACTTAATACGAGTTGTAGTGGCGGAAGGTAGCTGAGAGTACAAGAAGGAAGAATTAATTTCTATTGAATGGCTTGAGCACTTTTTGTATGAAGATTTTGTATGAGAATCGTATCATGGGGGAACCTGTTACAAGAGGCCTGAGAATTAACTTCCAGCTGCACTGAACCGTGAAAGTAAATAATACTTGCTAATGAGATCCTACACGCTATAAAACTTGAATAGAAAGACATGATTGACTCATTTCCATTTCAGATTTAATTGTATTTTCTATTTCTTTCTTTCTCTCTTTCATTCTGTTTCTTTCTTCTTTCTTTTATTCTTTCTTTCTTTCTTTCCTTCTTTCTTTCTTTCTCATAAACATACTAAAAATCTTATATATATATATATATATATATATATATATATATATATATATATATTCAAGTAATTAGAATATGATTCACTGCATCACCTGTAATTTCGTGCGTTCACTTCCACATGGAACAAAACGAAATTAACACTAAAGACTAAACTCTTAATATATCAAACTTGTGTGCTTAGTACACTACTATATGGATCTGAAACCTGGACAACATACTCGAATCATAAAAAAAGACTACATATCTTCCATATGCGATGTCTCCGCAGAATAATGCACATTAAATGGCAGGACAAACTAACCAACCTAATAGTTCTGCAACGTGCTAAGACCATAACAATCATGTCAATTCTCAGAAACCGAAGGTTATAATGGGTGTGGCACGTCCAGTGAATGGAAGAAAATCTAATCCTAAGCAAATACTATATGGTAAACTAATACACGGAAACAGACAAATCGGCAGACCTAAACTACGATATAGAGATATTTATAAATCATCTCTGAATGGCTTCTCCGTCTCTGAAAATGACTGGAAACATCTGGCAAGTGATCACACATCATTGGAGAGCCTTTATAAAAAAATAGCATAACATCATTTGAGGCTGTTCTATGGCAGAACACGGGAGAGAAAAGATTCATGAAAATAGGGTGGAAAACCCTATGGATCAGTGGGCCTGAATTGTTAATTCTGTGGTCGAATGTGTTTGTCAAACATTGGTAAAATCAGCCACGATAGAAACTGAAACTGTTCGACAAAAACAAAACCTCAAAAAAAAAAAAAATAAGAAATACACAATAACCTCCACTAAACCGTCTGACAAGACTAAAGTGGCCAACTATTAATCAGGGCGATATTCAACAAGGTAACCAACCTGCATATGCGATTTTTGGGCCATGGTAAAAGACACAACAGCCTACTAAAAGTAATCCTGGAGGGCAAAATACAAGGTACAAGAGGCAGAGGCAGACCAAGACTAACATGGACGAGTAACATCAAAAGATGGACAAACCTACCTATGACAAACTGCACCATTAAAACAAGAGTCAGAGCAGAATGGCGCTCCATGGTAGCCAACCTTCGTTGCGGAGATGGCACTCGATGATGATGATGATGATGATGATGAACCAACTTGCAGTGACACCAACTGTTTCTATAGAACCCCATGGAACAAGTAAAGTGAGATTTTGATAGCTCTGATTTTGTTGACTGAAAGGGGAATGAAGTTAGCTCAATCCCCCTTTCCTGAAGATTTCTATCTTACAGTATTCTCTAATTTACCACTTTAGATGTTTTCACTATCTACTTATATCGTTGTTATAAGTTTTTATCATCTGAGGATGACCATATTAGTTTTCATTTCGAATCACGTTTCTGTCCTCTCTTCTTTCTTCTTCTTCTTCTTTCCCTCCTTATTTGCCTTTTGACGTCTAATGGAGATTTGATTTGCGGTCGGCATTTTGATCTTCTGTTGGCTTCTCCTGCTGTTAAGGTCTTTAGTGTTTCTATATCTTCCATCAATTCATCTTTTTCGTGGTCAGCCCTTGGGTCTGCTGTTTCAGCGTCGTTGCGTTTTGATCTTTCTCTCCCTCTCTGCTGCGTACGACTCATCATAAACAACATTCCTTAAACTAAAAAAAGAGCCAATAATTATCAGCACATTTATTTGTCCGTATTCATAACAACCAGAAAAGAGCCAATAATTATCAGCACATTTATTTGTCCGTATTCATAACAACCAGAAAAGAGCCAATAATTATCAGCACATTTTATTTGTCCGTATTCATAACAACCAGAAAAGAGCCAATAATTATCAGCACATTTTATTTGTCCGTATTCATAACAACCAGAAAAGAGCCAATAATTATCAGCACATTTTATTTGTCCGTATTCATAACAACCAGACCCACAATTTCATTACGAACCTTATACGTCATATTTTGCCAGCTCAGAAGGTCGTAAACTTCTTACAGGCAAAGCAGGTTTATTTTCCGGTTGTCTTCGTATTCTCATTTTCTGCTCCGGTTTCCTTTCGATAAAAGAAAACAAAATTAGGTATTTACTCCCTGGGCACTTCAGAATGATGAAAATTATTTGAAGAAACATGATATTGCTGCTTTCATAAAAGAGGTTTATTTTTAGGAAGTATGCTGCTCTTTGAAGTTGTTCGTTCTGTTTACGGATGAATGCTATCGTGTCTTTCCCATGATTCTAATCCATCATGATCCTTTTATAATAACTGAAATAATAAAAATAATTAAATTTATTTTTAGAAAGTAACCATCAAACAAAAATTGAGGTAAAAAAAAAGTATAATAGCTTTTAGGCCGAGAATTCTTTTAGTTTATGTTCAGTTCTATGTGGATATTTTTTTTACTTCCGGTTCCATGCTGGTGTAATAGAGTTTGTATTTCATTAACTGCTGCAGGATTTGTTTAGGAGATTGATTAATTTCAGCTCTCAAATGTAGATCGCTTCGTTAAAGTCAACCGGATGTTCCACTTTACGGATTTTCGTCGTTAATCTGTCAGCGGTCTTCATGGCAAATCAGGCTTTGTGAGTACGACCTTCGTCCGTAGCGATGTGTCTGTGCGTATCACGTCACGACAATGAGAGCTGTTCAATAACCGCAGTTTCTTTTGTTTGCCCACTAAATTCAGTTCATTCAATTCTGAAATTAATCAACTGATTGCTAAGCAAGTCAGCCACTTTAATGATTCTGCATCAGCGCTACACTGATCGTGTATCTCGCTGCGGTTTTACAAACGTTGTAGATGCAGCCATTGTTGACAACTAACGTGCGCACAACTTCATAATGATTCACGATCGTATATCCCTAACAGGACGTGAAAAGGGCGAGATAAAGATATTGATGCTGTTCGTGAATTTCCAGCCATTATGCGACACCAGGATCTTTGTGTTAGTCAAAGAGGGATTTTGCCTAAATTCACAAGAGCTACGATGAGGTCGTGTGAGGACTTGTATACCAATGTATCATTTCACGCTGTGGGATTTGCTGGGCAGATTTGAGCGTATGTGGACAATTATTTTATGTGCAATAAGGATAATCTGACGTTTAACAACTAATAATTTACTTCTATTTCCTCCAACTATGTTACATTAACGTGGAGGAATATTCGCGTTAATACTCTGTAATGTGTCTGCACCACACACATAAAAGGCAGAATAGATTCGGTCAAAACAGCATTTCTGAAATAGAAAAACGTTTTCTGCAACAAGTCTGTGTCAATAGAAGTGAGAAAGGCCGTTCAGCGGTGGTATGTAGAACTAATTCTGATTTATATAAGCGAATCATGGACAATAAACAAACAAATGAAAAGACGATTAGAGGATACAGAGATGGGATTTCTCAAAAGAAAAGTTTACTGGACAGCTAAATAGGTCGATGATGAAATTCTCAAAGAGGCCCACACAAAATAGGAGTTCCTAAAAGAAACATTAGAATGAAACAATCGACATTTTTCGAGCACATCATGCGAAGGGAAAAGTAGGAGTACTTGGTCACAACAGGCAAATACAGGGAAAGAGAGATCGCGGACGACAAAGATAGAAGATACTAGATACCTTGTTGCCCTGGCATGGAAGACAGTCAACAACAGAACTGATACGAAGAACTGTGGACAGAAACTTGTGAAAGGATATGTCTGTCTACGCCAACCGCTATGGCACATGATGATGAATGTGTCTCATGTTTGTTGCTTATCGTGATTTCGCTTATGCCATGCATAGCCTTTTTTCCCTTGTTACACTTTGTCCTGAGTGTTTGTGTTCTCAGGTGATACTATAAGGCGGTGATCGTATTACCTGTGCAGACCACATTTTTTTGTAAAAATTCGGTGCTCTTTAGTGTAAGGTGGTCAGCACCTACAGGCTGTCAGATGTTCTTGAAAACATCTACAATGATAAGTTTTTATTTTTTTATTTTTTGCGTTGGCCAGCTTTTACTTCTGACGAAGTCCCTAGAGACTAGGAACTGAATTTTGCGTGTTAATCCATTTTTCCCTGGAAGCCGTGCGCACAGGGGTCCCGCGCCGCACAGGCAGATAATTGCGTCTTCGGAGGTACTCATATTTTTTCCGTCGATGAGTAATTGACGTTTCAAGCCGATCCTCGCTGATGAGACCAAGCGTGGCTGTCGCAGAGAGAAATTATAAATAAAAATCTAAACTAGTGCAGCCGGGATACGAACCCACAACCTCTCTGTCTCGAGGCCGGCGTTTTGGCTCGGAGGCGGGGTTGAAGCAAGTCGGTCGAGAGAATGAACCCTACCTCTCTCGATTAGAAGGCCAGTTCATTAGTCGCTACACTACCGCCACATTCCAAAGTATCATCATCATCATTTCAAACAATACCTACGTCTTTATATAGGAATAATTGTAACCTGCTACGATAGAAGCAAATGATGTTTTGAAAATGTATATAAATGACACATCGCCCCACCCACGCCTTTCCTCTATCTCTATCGCGTTCTAATTCTTTTCTTGTCCTTCTTTCTTTTTTATACACTTGGAGAGTCGCAGAAGATGAAAAGATTGTTTGTTCCTCGAGGTTACTGCTGTTTTTTATTTTTTTTTATTTTGACTAGTGTCGAATCCTTTCGATATAAAGCCATATTATAGTCCACAATTCTGTCTTTTGTTTAGTTCAAGTTGTCCACCTCATCTATTACATCATCTATACAATCTGTACTTATAATTATGTGACCAGAGATATTTTATATACAATTATGACAGCCCTGCGCGGTATTGTCAACATCATCTTTAAATGTGTCCTTTACCTATGGAAATAAAAACATATAGTCACCTTTACCATATAGGTTTTTTTATGTTTAACAACATACAGTAAGTACGTTTCAGTGTTAGAGCCAGTTTGAATCCTGTCTGAATTATATCATTATACACGTACAGTATTATTAATCGAATGCTATTGTTATATGTTTCAATTCCTCCAAAAAATCTTTTGCAGAAGTAATGTATATAGGAGTTTGCATGCTCTGTGGGCCATTAATTCAATCTAGGATAGAAGTAAACAACGTATGCAGATCCATATTTTACAACACAAAGGCCGGACTGAAGATAAAAGAGAAATGTATACTTACTGTTGATCTTTAAT
Source organism: Megaustenia siamemsis (assembly GCA_032433765.1). NCBI lineage: Eukaryota > Metazoa > Mollusca > Gastropoda > Stylommatophora > Ariophantidae > Megaustenia > Megaustenia siamemsis. Next base: position 125,621,229 of record JAVIAB010000051.1, on the reverse strand, counting down.
ACGGGTCTCAATGTCAGAGAACAACATACAAGTGGACGTCTGGTCAATATAGTGGATAGGCGGCAGGATCCTTAAGGCTCTGTCTGGAAAGTGTTCTTTGTTGCAGTTTCCTATATTCCAAGTCCGGATAGCTGCCAGAGCTAATGAGTTTAGTGCTCTGCTCTCACCCCAAACTGTGTTTTTCATCCGGATCGTGTTTCGATATTCCGATTGCTTAAGATGAATGATGATATCGTATGACGAGGGACAGATCAGTTGCGTTCACTTTCGGTACGGCTATGCTTAATGTCTTTTGGCGTATGCTGTGACTGCTATGATGGGGACTGCATATGGCTTTCTTTCTTTGGATCCTTCAATGAGATGAGATGTTAATTCGAATGATTACACTGGTACGGACGGTTGAGCAATTAGGGGTTTTTAATTCGTTTGCAGTGATGCCGAGGCCTTCGACTAACTATAGCTATAACATACAGGTAAACATTATAACTATCCTCATTACACAAACTCTGCCGGGGGACATTTTTAAAATATTTCTGTTTGTCAAAATATGCAACAATGAATTGCTTAAGACGTTTCCATGAATAAGAAATGCTCATATAGACATTAATAGAAGGGGTTCAGAAAAAAAATTACAATAACTACCATGAGGTTAATTCAGGAGGTAAAGTGAAAGAGACGTAGTTTAAGAATAACATAGAGGAGAATAGTGGAAGATTAGTAGACGTGTTTGGACCAGACATGGATTACCATGGGGAAGTTAGCTACAGACCGTGTTCAACCGAGAAACTATGTTAATTCCACGCAATACGAAATTCCAAGTCCGGCTTGTTTCAGGAGCTACTGAATTAAGTGCTCTGTGCACACCGTGAGCTGTGTGTTTCATCCGTTTTGATCGTAGTTTCTATATTCCAAATGTTTACAATGATCGATGATATCGTATGACAAGGAACATTTGACTGTTCACTTTCTGCGCGGTTTAGCCTTATGTCTTTTGGCGTTTGCTGAGAGAACTATGATGGGGACTACAGCTACCTTTCTTTGTTTGGGAGATGAGTTAGTAATTTGGATGATTCAACTGGCAGGAGCGGTTGAGCAATTATGGATTTTAATTCGTTTGCAGTGATACCGGAGCCTTCCATAACCATAATCATAAAACGAATCAAAGTGTGAAGTTTAATGACTGCATTGTCGAATTTCTGAAACTGCACTTGTCCTCCTAGAGTCAGATCGCTGACTGTACATTAACATTGATCTAATACAAGAGATACAGCGAGTCTATATATCATTTGTAGATTTTCAAAGGATCTCAATTACGAGACAATTCAGTCAATGGCAGGATACACAGATTTTTGTTACGGATAATTTAGTTGTATTTACATTTCTATGCCAGCTAAACAACAAATGATAAATAACATTTTCACACCAACTTTGTGCTATGAAAGTCAAACATGGACCCTTTCTAAATCACAATTAAGAAAGATAAATATATGTGAGATGCGATGCTTGAGAAAAGTAACAAACAGCACAAGAAGAGATAGAATACCAAATGAAACCATAAGAAAAATGGTAGGAACAAAACCCTGCCAAGAATATATAGAACAACAACAACTTAAATGGTTTGGCCACCTGGTCAGAATGAATCCTCACCAATCACCATCACGGCGTTCTTCTTGAGAATGCATGGAAAAAGACCAAGAGGAAGACCCAGAAGAAGATGGATAGATGATGTGACAGTGACATGTGACAGTGACATGTAACAACAGAGGAAAATCACTAACTCATACAGTTCGAGCAGCTCAAAAACGACAAATGATATAAACCACGATACCTTTCAGGTATCAGTGAAAAGAGAAAAGAAGAAAGAAGAAGTAAATTTACCAAAATATAACATGTATACGAATCTTGTTGTGTACATTCGAGTGGTTTCATATAGTTTTAGCATAATGTTCAGTAACACTATTTTTTTGAAAATAGAGTAACAGAGTTTTATTTTTCTCATTCTTTGAATCGTCCATTAACATTAATGTACTAAATAAGTATAACAAAAGTAAGCATTAAATGAAGCTGCAAATGTCACATCTTTGTCTAGTTAAAAAAACTGGAAAACTTCTAATAAAATAGTTACTTTAAGACGGGGAGAATGTAAAAAATATGAGCATCGTTGCCCATGAAAGCTGGATTGTTTATAAGATTACAACAAATATGCCACTTTGATGCGAAATCTAACAAACCGTGATTGACTATTATAAACCTAACTAGTGTCAGCAGCAGGAGATGAGCAAACAGTGAAGCTTCATTCTGGTTCCAAATGTCAAATATTGAAGTTAATATTGAACCGTTACATAGATAAAAACATGCATGCAACATTATGGTGACCTAATGGTTGGTGTGTCAGTCTGAATGTTGCAATTAACTTCATGGTAGATAACTCGATATATGGGAGATAACGATTATAGTTTCCTAGTCAGTCTGAATGTTGTAACTATGGATAGCTGGTTAACGTTGAAGTGATTATTAGTTTAGGTCATTACTGTCAGTATTGCTGACCCTGTAAATGATGTACAATCTAGTCTCATTGTGATAATTTGATAACGTTATTCCACTTAGCAGGTCCGAGATTAGAGGTTTTAAAACGAGAGCTTTAAACTTCTTATTCTTTTAAGCCCTAAAAGAGTACATAATTTTTCCGGAAAGTTGGGCGGTTTGGGTGATATAGACCACATACACTCATGAAAAATGTGCTGTTGGCCATTGAGAAGAAGTGCAGAGTTATATAATGTTCCCAATAGGCGGGTGTGTAAAAGAGCTAAGACTTAAAGTTAAATAACACGAGAAAATAATTAAGTAGAACGATCCCTCAATGATTAGTGAAGGTCAAATGTAAACAGCCAGAGAGGGATTGAGGGGGTGGATGGGATGTAGGAATCACGTGTGAAGGAATATCATATGACGAGAATAGTGGTTATTCGAAGGGAGAAAGGGCTTGGAGTTTCACTGATCGTGGACGTGTTTTTAAATGCAGAGGGTTGTATGCAGAGAATGGACAATAGACTTCTGTTTCCAAGATGGTGGAACCTGCTCACGTTCTCTCAATCGCTGCAGAAAGTGCATTTGGGGTCTGGTTAATTTCGGCTCTCCATTGCACTTTTCTGCGTTAAAGTCAAAATGATGTTCTACTTAACACATCTGCGCCGATGAAGCGGAGATGTACGCACGACAATATTCCTTTTTGACAAATCAAGTGTTGTGAATGCAACCTTTCACCGGCTAGAGTTGATCTGCGTTTTACGTCACATTAGTGCTGTTCATGACCGTTGTTGGAATTGCTTGACGCAAGTTATTTACATGTTACAACTCATTAATATGTACTGCTTCGTCAAGTCAGCTACAGTTTTATCTCTTTAGGGAATTTGCACCGTGTTTCGTTCGTTGTAGGTTGCATTCACTAGTGCAATCAGGAATATATTGGCGATGCCATTGTTGTGTGTGTACGTCATCATAATGGCTCATCGTATATCCCAAGATTGGCCATACGCAAAACTTACGGTCTGTTGTTTGATGTGCGACGGTGATAATCTGACGACTAACTGTGTTTTATATGTTCGGATTTGGAGTCAAAAATGATGTCTTAACATCATCAAGCGCTATATATTGTAAAAAAATATGACGATCATCATTTTCAGGAGGACGTGAACTTCTGGTCAATATGGTGGATAGCCGGTAGGAACCACTGAAGGCTATGTATGAAAGTGTTCCTTGTTGCAGTTTCCTCATATTCCAAGTCCGGTTTGTTGCAGGAACTACGTGTTCCGTGCACACCGTGAGTTGTGTGTTTTATCCGTTTTGTTGATGTTTCGACATTCCAATTGTTTACTATGAATGATGATATCGTATGACAAGGAACAGTTGGCTGTGTTCACTTTCTGTGCGGTTTCGCCTTATGTCTTTTGGCGTGTGCTGAGACTTCTATGAAGGTGACTACAGCTACCTTTCTTTGTTTTGGAGATGAGATAGTAATTAGGATGATTCCACTGGCACGAGCGGTTGAGCAATTATGGATTTTAATTCGTTTGCAGTGATACCGGGGCCTTCCATAATCAAAGAACCAAAAGAACCAATGGACAAGAAGTTAGAAAGGCTTCAACATTAGCCTAAAAAAGAAAGGAATTTAGAATTAGTAGTGAGCTATGATACCTGTATCTTATATATTCTATATAGAATGGTTTTTCTAAGTATTCTAACTAGATGGTTAAACTTTGATGTCTTGAAAGTGATGGTGTGATGATATACATAGTATATATTATATATACATTACAGATATATTATAGATATACTATAGACACATTATAGATATATTATAGATATATTATATATATTATAGATATATTATAGATATATTACAGATATTCTATGCTGAATTTTTGACTAGATGACTTTTGATGGTGACCAGAACAAAGTTTCCACGACCATTATGTCGTATCAGGAATCCAGATCAGAGTTGACTCGTCTATTTAGTTACCAAGTTTACAACGCCCTGTCTTGATGTCCTAGTTAAAGGTCATTTCAGTGTCACATGAGCTGAGCAGGATACTGAGGGCTGTACAGAGCTCTATGCCAGTATTGGTAGCTAATGAAGATGAAGCCAAGAAATGCACGGTCTGGCTGTAGGTACAGTCATAGGGAGAAGGTGGAGGGGAGAGAAGAGGAGGGGGCTAATGCTTTACTCAGAGTACTCAGATATGTTTCAGGTGAGGAGAGCTATACAGGAGTTAGAGATCTCTCACGCTAACGTTTCGTGAGATAAGAGAGACGTCCTAGGGAAAAGATTGTTCCGTAATATCAACCCAATGCCTTTGGAGAGTTGATACTGAACGAACCACCGACCATGACGTAACTCACGTCAAGTTACCTGCTTTTTATTGAACTTCAGATGAATGACTTTTATTTTCTACGTTTTGATATTGAAATGTATCAACTGATTTCTCTACTGGTCATTTCCAGACCACAATCAAAAATTAATGAAGTAAATATCGAAAAAAGAAGGGCATTTTATCATTGATTAGAAGCGTGTGACCACAGGTGTGACCTTTACAAGTTATTATTACTGTTATTAAGGGTTTCTTCTATATATAAGAAGGGACACGCATTATTGTCTACTATTTCACAATAATTTCGAGGACTTCCGGTCAATATGGCGGATAGGCGACAGGGAACCGTTGAGTCACTGTCTGAAAAATGTTCCTTGTTGCAGTTTCCTCATATTCCAAGTCCAGCTTGCTGCCGGAGCTACTGAGTTAAGTGCTCTGTGCACACCATGAGCTGTGTGCTTCATCCAGGTGGAGTTTCTAAATTCAGATTGCTTACGATGAATGATGATAACATATTACGAAAGACAGTTCAGACGCGTTCAATTCGGTGCGGAAACTCCTTATGTCTTTTAACGTGTGCTATATCTGCTACGATGAGGGAGGACTGCAACTGCCTTCTTTGTTTGGATATTTGATGCGATGTTAATTCGGATGATTCCACTGACACGGGCGGTTGAGCAATTATGGATTTCCATTCGTTTGCAGTGATACTGGGGCCTTTGAATAACCATAACCATACATAATAATTCATCTACTATCATTAAAACTTCATAGAACTTCTCGTCACATGTTATAAACTACTTCACAATTGATTACCTTACTGCAAACGGAGAGTATGAATGTTACAAATGATGACGTTAAGCTCTCTGAGCTTACTGTTAGTCCAATAATTGAAGAACATTGCACATTGCAACAAATGATGTCGTTAATCTCTGTGAACTCACTGTTAGTCCAATCATTGAAGAACATTGCACATTGCAACAAATGATGTCGTTAATCTCTGTGAAATTACTGTTAGTCCAATTATTGAAGAACATTGCACATTGCAACAAATGATGTCGTGCCCTCCATGAGCTGATGGTATCACACATTGTTGCAAATGGTGTCGTGCCCTCCATGAGCTGATGGTTTCACACATTGTTACAAATGATGTCGTGCCCTCCAACTGTTACAAATAGTGTCATGCCCTCCATGAGCTGATGGTATCACACATTGTTACAAATGATGTCGTGCCCTCCATGAGCTGATGGTATCACACATTGTTACAAATGATGTCGTGCCCTCCAACTGTTACAAATAGTGTCATGCCCTCCATGAGCTGATGGTATCACACATTGTTACAAATGATGTCGTGCCCTCCATGAGCTGATGGTATCACACATTGTTACAAATGATGTCGTGACCTCCAACTGTTACAAATAGTGCCATGCCCTCCATGAACTGATGGTATCACACATTGTTACAAATGATGTCTTGTCCTCCATGAGCTGATGGTATCACACATTGTTACAAATGATGTCGTGCCCTACATGAGCTGATGGTATCACACATTGTTACAAATGATGTCGTGCCCTCCATTAGCTGATGGTATCACACATTGTTACAAATGGTGTCGTGCCCTCCATGAGCTTATGGTATCACACATTGTTACAAATAGAGTCATGCCCTCCATAAGCTGATGGTATCACACATTATTACAAATAGTGTCATGCCCTCCATGAGCTGATGGTATCACACATTGTTACAAATAGTGTCATGCCCTCCATGAGCTGATGGTATCACACATTGTTACAAATAGTGTCATGCCCTCCATGAGCTGATGGTATCACACACTGTTGCAAATGGTGTCATGCCCTCCATGAGCTGATGGCATCACACATTGTTACAAATGATGTCGTGCCCTCCATGAGCTGATGGTATCACACATTGTTACAAATGATGTCGTGCTCTCCATGAGCTGATGGTATCACACATTGTTACAAATGATGTCGTGCCCTCCATGAGCTTATGGTGTCACACATTGTTACAAATAGTGGCATGCCCTCCATAAGCTTATGGTGTCACACATTGTTACAAATGATGTCTTGCCCTCCATGAGCTGATGGTATCACACATTGTTACAAATGATGTCTTGCCCTCCATGAGCTTATGGTGTCACACGTTGTTACAAATGATGTCTTGCCCTCCATGAGCTGATGGTATCACACATTGTTACAAATGATGTCTTGCCTTCCATGAGCTTATGGTGTCACACGTTGTTACAAATGATGTCTTGCCCTCCATGAGCTGATGGTATCACACATTGTTACAAATGATGTCTTGCCCTCCATGAGCTTATGGTGTCACACATTGTTACAAATGATGTCTTGCCCTCCATGAGCTGATGGTATCATACATTGTTACAAATGATGTCTTGCCCTCCATGAGCTGATGGTATCATACATTGTTACAAATGATGTCTTGCCCTCCATGAGCTGATGGTATCACACATTGTTACAAATGATGTCTTGCCCTCCATGAGCTGATGGTATCACACACTGTTACAAATGATGTCGTGCCCTCCATGAGCTTATGGTGTCACACACTGTTACAAATGGTGCCCTTTAAATTATTTGAGCACCCCTATTGCAAATTATGTCCCCCCAGCATTATAATCATAACCATTTACCTCCTGACACATCTGCCAGAAGGTCGCATGTCCTTTACAGAACATTACATTTACCAAACGGCGTCGGAAAGAATCTCTGTCTCTAGGTATATCCCCCATTTCTTCTGTTGTCGTGTTCAAGGTCAATTTTGACGTCTTGAAACCACCTTCTTCTTGGTCTGCCCCTAATGCGTTGTCCAGGATCCATGTTTTCCATTCTTGTTTTCTCCAGGCCTGTGCCTTTTGACGCCGCTATATTATTTTAATTTCCTCTGTAGAATAGTGTTCACAAACTAGTTCTTTTTAATGTTTAATTCCCTTAATTCTGTATTGCTTTGTTTCAATTACCCAGAGTATCTTAAATATTTGTTTGTAGCATTTTGTTTTGAATTAACCGACTTTCTTCCTTGCTGTTTCTGAGATTGTGACTTGTATTTAATTTAAAAAAATAATAATAATAAAGTCGATATGATACTATTGGGCGATACAGGACATTAGTAATTGTAATTTTACTGCCTTGCTGATATTTTGACATCTATATGTTTTTCGCAGCGTTTCATTTGTGTGCTGCTATTGCTAATTTCTTTTAAACTCTTTCTGGCAGTTTTCATTGTTAGTTACTACAGGTCCCAGGTATTCATAGTTTGTTATACTTTCACATTCTTCAATGTTGATGATGATTTTGAGTATGCTTTTTGCTTTGTCGGTATACATTATCTTAGTTTTCTGTTTTAATTAATTTTAATTAATGGAAAGATAATCAATGATATGCTGATGATACTGTTCTACTAGCAGAAAATCCTAAAGACCTACAACAACTGCTTAATGTGATAAACATAACAAGCAAAAAATATGGACTAGAAATGAATATCAAAAAGACTAAAATTATGATCATAAAAAAGAAAATTCTCAAGACCTACAATTAAATATCACAGTTGAGGGAATACATCTGGAGACAGACGAGAGTTACAACTACCTGGGACATACTATAACCAATGATGGAAAATGCAAAATTGAAATAAACAAAAGAATAGGTATGGCAAAAAGTAATTTTAATGGCATGAAAAATATACTAACAACAAAACAAATATCAGCAGGGCTGAAACTAAGAATGGCAAAATGTTACATCTTCTCAATATTCCTGTATGGTGCAGAAACATGGACATTAGACAAGAAAACCGAACAGAAAATGGAAGCCTTTGAAATGTGGATTTATAGAAGAATAGGTAGAATTGGATGTAAACAAAAGATAACAAACGATAAAGTTTTAAAACAACTGAAAATAAAAAGAGAACTACTAAATACAATTAAGACAAGACAAATGCAATTTTTGGGACATGTTAAAAGACACAACTGACTACTAAAAGTAATATTGGAAGGAAAAATACAAGGTAAAAGAGGCAGAGGCAGACCAAGACTAACATGGACGAGTAACATCAAAAGATGGACAAGTCAATCTATGACAGCCTGCACCATCAAAGCAAGAAACAGAGTAGAATGGCGATCCATGGCAGCCAACCTTCGTTGCGGAGAAAGCACACGATGATGATGATGATGAGTTTTCTGTATATTTATAAAGGGATTGTGCTCTTCACTATATATTTCTTTTAACACGTTCAATAATCTCGTTTAATTTTTTGTTGCACTGTTTGAGAGGAGGACTGTGTCATCAGCATATGTTCTGGAATTATGTTGCCATTTTTTGTGAAAGGGTCCGATTTCACAAACCGGGCATCGTTTCTGACATTTCTTATGATGTTTTCAGCACAGATGTTGACCAGGAACAGGTGTGGAGAAAGGATGCATCCCTGCCTCACTCATTTGTGTGCTTCAAAATAAACCTGTACATAATATAAACGTCATCCCATTTTACGTGCTACAATACAACACCAGCGATAATTATGCAAGTCAGTTGTCGACAACTCCGTTACAGAGGCAATCCATGATTGCTTTTTTTTTTTTTTTATTATTGCCTTCCGTTTCCCATTTGTATTTTTGTCAGTTTTCAATTACCTGCAAGGCTCCAACAAGAATGTGTGCGCGGAAAACACATTACAAGATACACGTAGAATGCATATCAGAACGTACACGTAATACGCATATTAAATGATAAATGCATAAATCATATCGCACAATATATGTAGAAATTAAAATATATTGTTTGATACATGAACAAATTAATCGTGGTGAAATGTGTACAAAGAGGAAGACCCAGGGAGACACTGAGAAGAACATTGATGAGAGAGGCAAGAGCAGCAGGAATCGGCTCCATCAATGAGATAGAACTGCTTGCACAGAACAGAGACAGATGGCGAGATTTGATAAAATATCTTTAAAAGAAAACTGCTAGAACAAAAATTCATATAGGAGAAGGTGTATCTTGGTCTACGCCCTATGGGCCGGTTACGGCTCGAAAGGTCAATAGATAGATAGATAGATAGAAATGTGTATAAAACATGTCGCATGAAATATATATGGATATTATAAACGATATTAGTAATAGGTTTATAATAAAATATATGTAATACGAATTTTGACTTGATGTATGACACGATGATGCGATATGAAAATTTTAGAAAACGTAGTCGTTTAACATAAATATATACATATCGTTTATTGTTACAGGTTTAGTTTCATATCTGGGGGTTTTCTGGTGGTTTTTTTTTCAGGATTAGAAAATAACGGCCACGCGTCCAGTGCCATCTCAATGAGGTGTTCCAGGAATAGGTTTATTTCAACTTTGTTTTCAATTTTAAAAATATGTTTTTGACTACTGCGAATCCAACCGGCGTTCACCATATTGACACGGCAGGATATTATTCATTCCGGTAACTCGTTCTCCTAATTATCACAATGTTATCTCCCCTCTAGTCTTGAAGGAGAATGAGGAAGGAGAGAAGAAATAGAAACAGAAGTATTACAATAAAGAATGTTGTGCTTTAAGCCTCGGTGGCTGAGTAATTAGTGTGCTCGCTCCTTGGTCTGAAAGGTCAAGAGTTCCATTCCCTTTAGTGGCTTTTTTCTTTCTCAGATTCACAAGGCTCCGGGATTTTCCCAGTCTCTAAAAAAGGGTAACAGATATTTTTTACTGAGAAGTAAAGATTGTTTTGACGCGATGCCAACTATATTGTCTAAAAATGTGCTGTTGGTCATGGAAAGATATAGTCACTAAGATCATACATACTATTCATAACCCTTGCATGGCTTTACTTTTACTTTATATGTAATATCATAGAAGTAATTTTAATGTCATGAAGAACATACTAACATCAAAACAAATAACACCAGGGTTAAAACTAAGAATAGCAAAATGTCTTCTCAACATTCCTATATGGTGCAGAAACATGGACATTAGACAAGAAAACCGAACAGAGTTGAAGCCTTTGAAATGTGGATATATAGAAGAATAGGTAGAATTGGACGTAAGGAAAATAAAACAAACGATGAAGTCTTAAAACAACTAAAAATGAAATCAGAACTACTAAACACAATTCAAACAAAGCAAATGTGATTTTTGGGCCATGTTAAAAGACGCAGCAGTCTACTAAAAGTAATCCTGGAGGGGAAAATACAAGGTAAAAGAGGTAGAGGCAGACCAAGACTAACATGGACGAGTAAAATCAAAAGATAGACAAATCAGCATATGACAACCTGCACCATCAAAGCAAGAGACAGAGCAGAATGGCGCTTCATGGTAGCCAACCTTCGTTGCGGAGATGGCACTCGATGATGATGAACATAGAAACGAATTTCAAATATCAATATGAAGAAAGTTCCACGTCAACAAGCACGAATTGTCCCTCTGCAACGTCAGAAGTAGAGATGTGATCTAGTTACAAAATATTATATTATCACGTGTGGTGATAATTTCCTTACGTGTCTATAGAGGTCTCTATATTGACAGACTAGACCGTCTAATTGCTGCCGTTGAAAGTTCTCTACGTCTGTACCCCTATTGTCTGCAGTATCTGAGAACGATGTCTTTTTTTGTTGACGCGAAGTCTGCTGTAAGAAAAACATTGATTAACTTTGATTAAACTAAAGAAGTATTGGAAATCACGTTACACAATTTGGATCTCTCGTATGCTGCCCTCTGTGTCACTAAAATTAAAACCGCAAGTGAGCGTGCCTAGCTATTTCAGTTTGGTGTTGAATATGTGGGAGAAAAAAATGATGTGTTCGGGGTCATTTGGAAGGGAAAATATAAGGCACGATAGGGTCACTTTTCTGGTTAGTTACGTATGTTCTTCTCAATTTATGATTCTGCATAGACGTGATTCTTAAACTTAGATCCCCTATTTCAGGTTATGTGAATGTAATATCTTGTTGGTTTGACCAAAGACATATGGTGAAACAATTACCACTTGTCCGCGCTGAATACATACAAGGTTCGTCATTATCAGGTTTTTCAGTTTTAAAGATTGAAATTGTGGGTAAGAAGATCACTTCTGATGATCAGATTATGTCCTCCGCAAATAGTTTCTTATCACTGTAGCTGCAGCAAATCTGACATAAATTATACAAGGACAATGACATGCTTATTTGTCTAAAAAAAAAAATCCACATTTGATCCTAAAAATATTAAACTATTTATTACGATCCTTTTCTTCAAAAGGTAGCAGGTTTGTGACAGTCGATGTTAAAGGGCACTCCTCTGGGATTCAGACTGCTGTAGCCTAATATGAACGAAATAAAAAGAGAAAATTAAATTGTCCCAGCAGATGAATATTTAACCTTGGACCTAATGAATTAGAAAAAAATATATAAAATCCATTAGGAAGTCAATAGCACGAAAAGTTTATATCTGAATACCACGAGACCTTACATAGTTAATAAAATAAATACATTGGATGACAAGCCAAACTAGATAAAGAAACAATAATATTTAAGAACTAAGAATAAGTGAAACAAAATGAATGAAACAATGATAATCAAAATAAAAACTTGAGAAGCAATACAAAACGTTGGACAAGTCGGGCAACATGACATTGAAGCTAAATTATTTTATTGAAAGAAATGGAACGTTATTGATAGCAATAATTAAATCAGTGTCAGTATGATAGAAGAAAGATTGAAAGGAAGATTTATCAGCATTATCTTAATACAATATTATGCACCAACAAGCAAGAGTATAAACGATCCATATAATGGAATCTATCAAAAACAGCAGAAAAGAAAACAAAATCACTTCTATCGTTATAGTCTTCATTATACAGGCACTTAATAATGTTAATTTTACCTCTACAATTATTGATATCTTCATCAATATCAAAATTACATATTCTAGTACCAGATAAAACATAATTTTTCACTATTCTCATTACTTCTGCAACAATCTCACAAATCACCAGTACTTTAATGTGTCATTGTTATTGTAAATTTGGTCTCTACAGTACTCATTAGCACTTTAATCTCTTGACTGTTTGTCCAAAAGTATCTCATTGCACTGTCTTTGTAGTAGCTGCGAGTTTCGTTAAGTCAGTTTCAGAAAACAGGTTTCAATAATTTGTGAATGGAGACATTTTAATGTTATAACTTTTGCAGGAACAGCAGTAAATAACTTGCCCGAATCGATTTTCAAATCACAACGGTTGTAAAAGTAGTGTTCTTCTTTTTGTAAATACTCATATAGTTGGTTCTTTGTTCTCAGTATTTTATACCATATTATTATAATTTATTCGCGTTGTTTTTGTTCTTTCGTACTCATTCGTCAAGTCACTTCATATCTTTTCGACTTGGATAATCGACAAACTCTTCAATTTTACAATAACACCAACACATATTTATTTATATACTTTTTTTTTACAGTTCGACGGTTATAAGTTACATAACACATTTAAGGAATTAGTCTTAATAATACTTCCATCCTAGGCTACAGTTAGTATCAATATTACTTGGATGTGTAGATGACCGCTGAATCACACAGTCCTAGAATTATTTAACACATCACAGGTTATGCTTTTGGCTATCTATACACACGTCCCGTGTGGACTCATTAGATACGTTAATCTATTCACTTGACCTAATAGGAATTTTGTCCGAATGTCTTGTCTAGCTAAACTAGTTGGCTGTCTTTCTCTTTGGGGCCAGTGGTGAGGAGTGTAGAACACTCCAAGGTATGAACACAGCTTCACAAGGTTTCTCCGCTCACCGGATCACCACAGTCGTCTCACTCTTGAGCATCGTCTTCGATCGTTGGGGTTGTTTCACCCCTCGCTTTTTTACCTCGCTGGCCCTACTTCTTCCTCTCCTCATATTCCCCATTCCGGACTCTCTCAGTCCTTTTCATTTCTCTCCCCCCCCCCTTTCTTGTTAGGCCCCGTTAATTCTTGTTACATTATATCCACCCCTTTCCTTGTACGACATTAGCTTGTGTTTGGGTTTCTAGTTCTCTCTTCAGGTGTATGAACACGGGTCAGGCATACCCTCGTTTTCATTCTCCCGCCTCGGGAGGTCCTTCCTGTAGTCATTCTTTCGTTGGGTTCCCGGCGGATTAACCAGTCGTTTAAGCTATGTGATTCTAAATTTTATATTTTATATATACATATATTATCCTATTCTTTCTATATTCTTATCTTAGCTCTCTTCTTTTTTCATTTTTTCATCATCCTACTTTTTTCTTTTCTATCCTCGTCTTCTGATCATGTATTTATAGATAATTGTGTTTCACCGTTTGTTTTCGTTGTCCTTGTACTCTGAAAAAGGCATCAGGCCGAAACGTCAGTATTGTGTTGTGTTCCTCCCTTGTGAAGCTGTCTTCATACCTTGGAGTGTTCTACACTCCTCACCACTGGCCCCTTGCTACCAGCTTCACCGCAGCATCGCAATTATTTGCATGTTCCCTGTCTTTCTCTTTGCGTGGTTGAGAGTAAGTCTCTCGACGTATCTGCTGGGCTTATCTGCTTATCTTTAGACTTATCTGCCTGTCTCTCCTGGGTCTCACTCTGTGTGTGCCACTTTTGGTGTCTATCGTTTTCTGTCTCTTAGTGCATATCTCTCGTTATGCCTCAATCTCTCGTAGTGCCCCTCGGTATGCCCCTCTCACATAGTGCCTCATATATTCTGGCCATTCCCGGCCTCTGCTATCGACTATCCACCCACGCATCCTTTATTTGTTGACCTTGTGTCTGTCCTCCTACACATTTTAAGATATTTTAAAAATATCACGTCCACGCTGTCTGATAAAATTTTAAATTTTCACGCTTTCGCATGACCCTGACTTTGGTGTCCGTTATATTGCTTTTTGAAAACTCTCCCAAATTAAATGTTCACGACCATTGGTGTCTGCCACTATCGTCTAATATCTTGCTCTCCACGTTTATATGGTTTCTTATGTGCGGAACTTGAAAATTGTGTTCATTCGTTTGTCTCGACAGATAGAACTAAACACTCCGTTCTATCTGTTCAGAAATTAGCAGGTATCTGGTAAAATGTCGACAGCTCTGCTTGGGACTCGAACAAGTTAATTTTTGTCTTGAGCATATTGGGTTAATAAGTTAGGCAAAAAAAAAAAAGTCAATTGAACCGGTCAAAGCCTCATTTATTACATCTTTTGTTTTTCTTTCTTTCTTTCTGCTTTTACCCGATGACTACTGAAGAGATTAATTGTTCGCTTCGTAATCCATCTTTAAAAGGACGATAAGTGAGCATAGATACGTTATGTCGTAGTTTGCAAGCTGTGATGTTTGCGCCTTTCTGGCCGGCATATTTGATTTCAGCATGTTATTTTTCAGTCCCGGGTTGTCTTCACTCTTCGCTTCCTACTCGTTTGGCTATATTAGGCAGGTTAGTCTCTTTCTGGAGGCACCGCAAAGAGGTGGAGTAGAATCTAGATGTTTCTGTTTCACCGATACTGGTGCAAGCCATCAGCTGCGGGTCGCTGACAGCTTCCAGCTGTCAGACGCCTTTGCCTCCCGCTGTTACCTTTAACTAACAACACACTTGTCTTACTTAATCCAAACGAAGTTTACTTTCTGTACATGTGACATGAGATAACGTCAGGTTAACGTAAATTTCTCTATTCACTATTCTCTATCAGTGAAAGAAAGTAGGTAAATCTGGCTGCAGATCGTAGCACATGGGGAAAATAATTTTTTTTAAAAATGGCACAGCAACTTTAAGGCATACATAATTTATTGCAATGTTTGCGGACGCGTGTGCCTTTCTAAAATTGGAATGCATAGTTATAACGAGCATTGCTCAGTAAATGAACAATTTTATGTACCTCTTTAGTCCAATTTCCAGACAAGGAAGCCTATTATTGTTGTTAAAGGGGTGGCAAATACAGCGGAGCAGTTATGCTAATAAAATATTTTAATTTTTGTCTTCATGTTTTTAATTTTTTTGGGAATGTCACAGAGACATCTTTTAGGTCCATTTCTTGTAGCATCACATGCTCGCACATGACGTTTCAATGTCTGTTTGTTGATACACCAACACTTCTTCCCTGCTACCATTTTTAGTACTTGTACCCCGTAGAATAATTTAATTTAGTAAAGTGGGATCGACTGGTCTTGTCCACAATCTGAAACTTTCCTATTTTTGATTCATGGCTTGCATCTTACAAATATATAACATACCATTTAAACTATTCAGCTTATCTTAAATGTGCAGTTGTATATTTAGCGCAAAGAAACACAAACATATAGACAAACATATGCTGCGCTGTTCTAACATCACTTTGTTCTTCTCGTTACTTAACTCATTACAATACTCGTTACACTATGCTTACGTCCATTTACTCAGCTATAAGTTTAGCTAATCATATGAGCCAGTGGTGGGGAGTGTTAAACACTCCAAGATGTAGTGACAGCTTTACAAGGAAGGAACACAGCACAATACTGACGTTTCGGCCTGTGGCCTTCTTCAGAATACAGGGACAACGAAAACAAATTATGAAGCACAATTATCTATAACTACATGTAAGATGATCAGGTGAATGGAGAGGTGGACAGAAAAGAAAAAAGTAAGATGTTGAAATAAGAAAGGAGGCTACATGAGGGGAGGTAGAATGAGTGTCGAGATGTGTAAAATAGAAAGATTAGAAAAATGAGGAAGAGCTAGAGAATTTTTCCAATTGTGCCGATAGACATAGAAAATAGCGGACAGATCATTCTCATTGCTCATTGCACTATAAGTGCACGAATCCCCTCTCTAGTATATATTTAACTTTAGCTACTGGCAACCCCAATTTTGTGCTGACTTACCGGTCATCTTTTTCTCTGTGTGTAATGCTCTTATTAGGTATCACCCCTTCTAACGTTACGCTCATACATTCTATTCAAGGTTGTAAATTCACATTCGTTGTCGAAATCACTTACTTATCCTTGCGTCCTAGAGAGCACTAGAATGTCAACCCGGTATATTGCTTGTCCATTCTCTAAAACAGCAGACCCAACAAGTTCCTCTGTTCGTCCATTCTCTCTTACACCCAAATCCGGTAAAAATTTGATGTAGATTTTAATCAGCCTTGACCACATTTGACCTCTCTCGAACCTTTTCTTTAAAGACATGTTCATAGATAGCAAAGTGTAGCAATTAACAACATATTTTCCACACTACGCAAGACCGGATGTGTATCGCCTATTTTTATTTTTTTATAACAGGAATGCTTTTACCACCACCATATACGATCTCGCCACTATTATCACAGCCACTTTGGGTACAACAAATGTACCATTATTTATGTGAACACTGCAACAAATAGAAACCACATTTTGCGTATTAACTCCATTACCAAGCCTCCTGACATTAGTCATGGTAACAACCCACAGGTTAATGTACTACCTAACACTTCACAAGTGGATGACAAGGCTCTTGTAAAGATCACTAACACTGAAACGTCCACGCGGGAACGTCTAGTGAGATCCTTTTAACTTGCTAGTGGATTTGACAGCAGACGTTTTGGAGACGAAGGGCGAGAATTTGATAGAAAATTAAGACAGAAAGATTTATTCCAGGAACAGAGCATAGAATGGCTAGAAACACGCCTTTTTGTTGAGTCATTCATGAGAAATTCAGGGAATAAAAAAAAGTTATTGCGCAAGCCACCTTTGAAGTGAAGTTAAGAAAGAAAGAGTTATTACTTTTCCTGACATAAAGAAGTGAATCTTGAATCGGACAAAAGACAAGAAAATCGTTTGGGAGCACAGAAATGTGATTTTACAAAACAATTTTGAGATTACCATGAAAAAAAAATAGAATAACAAGGAAGTTCTAAATGAGGTCGAAGTAAAATAAAAGGCGAATGCCAACGTCAGAAGGGGACAATCATTATCAGTTTTGGCTGCCATGTATTGGGAAGAGATTAGCTATAGAGTCACATGACAAGTGGAAAAAAGAATATAGGAAGAGGAGATGACGGAAACGAAGAGAAAAGGTGCAAGATAGTTTCAGAGAAGTATGGTAGGCACTCAACATCTGATAAAAAGAGTTGCAGAGAGAGAAACTTGTTGAAATACGTGACTATTATCTCCCTAGCTGTACTTGATGATAAGTTATGAGAATTTGAACACTTTTGCTTGACATTAATTATCAATTAATTATGTTTGATGTGCGACGGGGATAATCTGACGACTAAGTCTGTTTTATATGTTCGGATTTGGAGTCAAAAATGATGTCTTAACATCATCAAGCGCTATACATTTTAAAAAAATTATGACGATCATTGTTTTAAGGAGGACGTGAACTTCTGGTCAATATGGTGGATAGGCGGCAGGAACCATTGAAGGCTATGTATGAAAGTGTTCCATGTTGCAGTTTCCTCATATTCCAAGTCCGGCTTGTTGCAGGAGCTACTGAGTTAGGTGCTCTGTGCACACCGTGAGCTGTGTGTCTCATCCGTTTTGATCATGGTTCGATATTCCAATTGTTTACGATGAATGATGATATCGTATGACAGGGAACAGTTGGTTGTGTTCGCTTTCTGTGCGGTTTCGCCTTAGTCTTTTGGCGTTTGCTGAAACTGCTATGATGGGGACTACAGCTACCTATCTTTGTTTGGGAGATGAGATAGTAATTAGGATGATTCCACTGGCACGGGTATGGGAGCCGCGATAGCTCAGTGGTTAGTGAACTGGACTACAAAGGACAAGGGGTAGGGTTCGATCCCAACCGACGGCTTCCGGGTTCACCCAGCCCTTAATGGGTACCGGATTTTTTTCTGGGAAAGTGAAGCGGCACGGGCGTAATACCGACCACATTACCCCAAAAATCATGTGCCGAAGGTCTGTAAAATTTATGGTCACTAACACCATATTCCCTATACGCCACTTGGCGTGACGGGGGTACTTTACTTTTATTTTTACTTTACTGGCACGGGTGGTTGAGCAAGTATGGATTTTTAATTCGTTTGCAGTGATTCCGGGGCCTTCCATAACCAAAGAACCAAATTAATTATCAGTCGATGTAAAGTAGTCGACCCAACCTATTACTGTGATTGAAAGAAAGTGCGATTACTAGACAGAAAAAAACGTCCCAGTTTCTGGTGATCTATTGGCTCTTATTTTGTAGGAATATGTAAATTGATGAAACGGATGCTGATACTGGTAGTTACACAGAGGAACAGACATTTGTAGCGAAAAGAAGCATTTGCTTAAGCAAATATTGAAGAAATTGATAAAATATTTACCGAGCCAATAAAATGGGAAGGTAACACAAAAGCGCGCAGCCGTGTTCTGCATGTATTGTATGCACACCATCAGAAGGGATAAAATGCTTTCTCCGTGGAAAGGGGACATCAAGACGCTGTACAGTGTTTGAGCTGGAAGCGGTCAGCGATTACAAACGGCTATTGACGTCAGGTTAAGTAAATAAAGAATTAATCACAATTCCACTCCATCTTCTCGTAGTAGCCACGGGAAGAGATTCACTAGTCATACCAAACTGGTAAAGATCGAAGCCAGAAGGCAAGATCGGTGCTCTCCTTACTTATCGCGCTAAGGTCAAATCATCATCATCAAGTACCGGGCCTGCTGGCGTAGGTGATCATGTCTCTCCACAACTTTCGATCTCGACAGTTATTTATCAATTATCAGATAGATAGATAGATAGATAGATAGATAGATAGATAGATAGATAGATAGATAGATAGATAGATAGATAGATAGATAGATAGATAGATAGATAGATAGATAGATAGATAGATAGATAGATAGATAGATAGATAGATAGATAGATAGATAGATAGATAGATAGATAGATAGATAGATAGATAGATAGATAGATAGATAGATAGATAGATAGATAGATAGATAGATAGATAGATAGATAGATAGATAGATAGATAGATAGATAGATAGATAGATAGATAGATAGATAGATAGATAGATAGATAGATAGATAGATAGATAGATAGATAGATAGATAGATAGATAGATAGATAGATAGATAGATAGATAGATAGATAGATAGATAGATAGATAGATAGATAGATAGATAGATAGATAGATAGATAGATTGATATGTGAGAATATGATAATAATGAATGAATTACATAAAGAAATATAAACGTTTTGATCAACATTACAACAGCACATTGCATATAATTGTTTATACTCTTCCATTTAAACTTGCTCATGCAATGCTCTTCTCTGTTACATATTAATCAGTCTTTTTTGTATTGGTTTTAAAAGGGTGCTATATAATACCTTTTCGAGCAGTGAGAGAAGAGAAAGAGTCCACTCCTGTTCTTTTAAATATTATTCATATTTCAGACTATCTATTTCAAATGTATATGTTTTATCTTAACATATATTTTCCACAAACAATTCGACTTGCATTAATATCCGCCAGGCATGCATGTTGTTTTTATTCTGTCATTTCATATAGACAGTAGACAAACAAATGAAAAGACGATTAGAGGTCACAGAGATGGGATTTCTCAAAAGAATGTTGAAAGTTCCCTGGACAGCTAAAAAGACAAATGAGGAAATTCTCAAAGAGGCCAACACAAAAAGGGAACTCCTAAAAAACATCAGAAAGAAACAATCAACATTTTTCTGACACATCATAAGAAGCGGAAAGTTGGAATACTTGGTTATAACAGGCAAAATGCAAGGAAAGAGAGATCATGGATGACAAAGAGAGAAAATACTAGATAGCTTGGTGTCATGGCATGGCAAACAGTCAACAACAGAACTAATACGATGCACTGTAGATAGAAGATTGTGAAAGGACATGATCTCATACGTCAACCGGTATGGCACATGATGATGATGATGATGATGATGATGATAGGAAACAAGAAAGTATAGCGGTAGGAGAAATGAATACCCTAAGCTAAAATTTCTCATTGTAACTTAAAGGATGAAACATTATCGAGGTAATTGTTAATTTTACTTAAATGTGCTGAAATGTGCACAATTGTGAGAGTTGTAAAAGAGAAAATTAATATGTACTAAAAATGATAATTTATTGCTTGAAAATTCACATCATGAAAATATATTTTTACATCGTATTAAATGTTCAATTTAGAATCAGAACAATACATAAATACAATATAGACTAAGCAACAAAAATAGACAGAGGAACTAAATTTGAACAGAGCCAACGGTAGAACTGTGGCTATTGAACTATTTAATCCAGGACTTGTTATTTGTTTGCTACTTTCAGATTCTAACAACATTAGTAAAGGTTACAACGAATGCTAGGCGACGTGGGTTCAAACACAGCTTTATATGCTCCAGTCGTCACGGCCTAAAGGAAAAAGTACATGGCACATTGAGTTGGGTGGGGGTGGGGGTGGGGGAGGAAGTAATGCACCGGCTCCCTTTACTTCCAAATGTTGTGGCTTATTTCAATGAAATGTAATATTTCAGTTGCATTACGTAGTGGGATGTTACTTCCTGGTTCATGCCTGGAGAAAAGGAAACATTGAACTATTGCAAATATGGGGATATCAGAAGGTAAGAAACTCAAAGAAAGACAGCGCTAGAAAATGCTTGACGATCTGATATGGAAAAAA
Organism: Megaustenia siamemsis; assembly: GCA_032433765.1. Classification (NCBI taxonomy): domain Eukaryota; kingdom Metazoa; phylum Mollusca; class Gastropoda; order Stylommatophora; family Ariophantidae; genus Megaustenia; species Megaustenia siamemsis. Next base: position 125,599,751 of record JAVIAB010000051.1, on the reverse strand, counting down.
ATCATGAGTGAAACTGTTTGCAAACAATAAACAAGAGTATGCTGCTTGATGTACGCCAGCAGGCACAGTACATGATGGTAATAATAATAATAATAAAGTAGAACATTAATTTAATAACAAATTATTAGAGTATTGGAACGATGTTGTGACAACCCTATATCAACTTAAACTCATTCCCTTTACTGATGTCAGAATGCCCTGATTGTGGACATATGTTTCAGTAATGATCATAGAACATTCTCTTTTATGATATACTCTCTGTAAAGATACGAGGACTAAAAGTAACACTTCATTTCCATGAAATACGCAATGAGAAGGGAACAGCTGGAATATAATGTGACAACTAGGAAAATTGAGGAACGAAGAAATAGAGGAAAGCAAAGAGAAAATATACTATACAGTTTAAGATAATGGTTTGGTAGATGATCAACAACTTAAATGATAAATAACTGTTAAGTAAAAAAATTCTGGAGAGACATGATCACCTACGCCAGCAGGCACGGTACTTGATGTTATTCAGTCATACATGAACGCTAATGTTACCGGTGCATGGTATTGCCTAATCTCCTGTTTAATGTAAATAGCGCTTGTCTTGTCAAGTTATTCGCGGTCTTGTTTTTATGTAACTGGCGTTTGTGTTATTTTAACATTGATTTTATTTTGAAAAAAAAAAAATTAAGCTGTAAAAAAGAACTTTCCTACCTTTTAAAAGAAGGATAAGTTAACATTTAGGTGTGAATGAAGCTTTGTCAAAGTTTCACAGCTGAAGAAAAGAGGAGCCATGTTGCTGATTGTGATAATACATTATTAACATCCAATCAACAAGAGGAAATGTTGCTTGGAACGGGGTCTGCTCCGGGTGACAACTGATAATAGCATGTGCTGAGAATGAGGAAGATTATTAAAACAGAATTACTGATAAATGTCTTCAAAGCTTTAAACAGGATTACATAAACATTATGGAAAAGTACCTGTCAAATACAGGTGGACAAAGAGATACGATGAAGAAGATGGGGCTGGATAGGACACAAAGTGCTGCAGCTAACTGAGAGCATTACACGATAAGTCCTTTTTTTGTCAACGCCTGGGGAGGAGATAAAGAGGAATGACAAAGTTTACTTGGAGAAGAGAGGTGCAAGCAGCGGTGAAGAAGATGGGGAAGACATGAAACGATATTAAATGAATGGCAAAGGAACAGAACGGGAGCCGCTCAGTGGTTAGTGAACTGGACTACAAAGGACAAGAGGTAGGGTTCGATCCCAATCGACGGCTTTCGGGTTCACCCAGCCTTAAATGGGTACCGGATTTTTTTCTGGGAAAGTGAAGCAGCACGGGCGTAATACCGACCACGTTACTCCAAAAATCATGTGCTGAAGGTCTGTAAAAAAAATAGGGTCACTAACACCATATTTCCCTATACGCCACTTGGCGTGACGGGGGTACTTTACTACTTTAAAGGAACAGAACGTCGTGGAAAGTGTTTGTTGAAGACTCATACTCCACAGGGAGCCGAAAGAAAGAATTTAAAAACATTAATACAAAACACCATAAAATGCATTTCAGTATAATATAAAAAACCAATCTATTTGCAATAAATTTTCTTTGATATTTCATGTGATGGGAATATATTTAAAAGCGTTTGTAGCCTGTTCACAAAATTATACCTAAACAGCATCCATTTTCTCGGAAGCTATTTGGTGGGTTGCTATGAATTTTTGCCTGCCGTTTTAGATTTTCCTCGACCTTAAGAATTTGTAAATTAAAATCCAAAGACAAGGTGGATTTTGCATTTATGAGTATTTCTTGTGTAAAGTGTGTACCAGTAATTCGAAGGCATACACATGTGGCAGTATATGGAGTGGGATAGATTATATTTCATAATGAGAAATAAAGATATAGCATGGGTTTGATAGCATTGTCGGTACTCATTTCTCCGAATATTATAAAACCAACAAAAGAATAACGATCGCCAGTAGTTGGTGACGGAATTGGAGGCAATGGAAATATTTCTAGCAGTTATTGTTGAAGATGTGGGGATGGTAACATGACTTGAACCGTCAACATATACAGGATATAGGTTGACAAATAAACTCGGGGCAGGTCAAGTTCACCAGAGAGATGTTAGTCGTATGAATCATGGTAGCATTGTTTTGGAACTAGTTAATAAAGTCAATTAGGTATCGCTCTGGTCACCTTGTTTTGGCAATTTTGACACAGCGTTCATATATGATTTAACATGGCCGATTTGTATTGGGTGAGAGATAATTGCGCGAAGCCTGCGTCACTAAATTATGCAAATGAGACTTAGGTATTTAGCCTCATGCACAAAACGATATTGCAGTTAGGAACTTAGATGAAAATCGGAATCAGAAATGATAACTAAACGAGCTTATTTCGGTGCCGGCCGAAACCGCTAACGGCAGTCTGGATAATAATGTGGACTTCTACAGTTTGTAGATTAGTCAGTACTAACATAATTTAGCTGTGAAGTTGTTTTCATGTGAGATTCAGAAGTTTGTGCTCCAGAGACAATAGTAAGTAGATTAAATATAATAGAAGAGTAACACAAGAGTAACACAAGACAGAAATTACGACAGAATTGTAATTGTCATAGGCAATAAGGACTAGATTTAGCTCCATCAAGACCGGCGTTTGTCTAGAGAGTTAATCTCAATAAAGAACATCATTGATAATTGAAGTACTACCACTAATCATCACGTGTCAAGAGAATGATTCAATAAACTTGAATAAACATGATTTGTATACTTTGTGATTGTTGAATACGTCAAGACTTTGTTCAAACGTTGTGCTGTTATATAGGCGTGATCTGTGATTGTTGAATACGTCAAGACTTTGTTCAAACGTTGTGCTGTTATATAGGCGTGATCTGTGATTGTTGAATACGTCAAGACTTTGTTCAAACGTTGTGCTGTTATATAGGCGTGATCTGTGATTGTTGAATACGTCAAGACTTTGTTCAAACGTTGTGCTGTTATATAGGCGTGATCTGTGATTGTTGAATACGTCAAGACTTTGTTCAAACGTTGTGCTGTTATATAGGCGTGATCTGTGATTGTTGAATACGTCAAGACTTTGTTCAAACGTTGTGCTGTTATATAGGCGTGATCTGTGATTGTTGAATACGTCAAGACTTTGTTCAAACGTTGTGTTGTTATATAGGCGTGATCTGTGATTGTTGAATACGTCAAGACTTTGTTCAAACGTTGTGCTGTTATATAGGCGTGATCTGTGATTGTTGAATACGTCAAGACTTTGTTCAAACGTTGTGCTGTTATATAGGCGTGATCTGTGTCTGATCAAAACAGGTAGAGTATTATGAAGAACTATAAATATGAAGCGAAAAATATAAAACCCTGGAACATCCACACATTTTAGAGAGGTGCGCGTTTTTTTATGTTTCACATTGGATTTTACTCATCAGTACAGAGCATGTTGTTCTTTTTGTATTTTTCATATTAACAATGCCAATGATTTTTTTCACTAAATTGGGAAAGCGATGATTTTTCCATAAGGATATTTATGTATTACAATGGGTGGGAGTGTACTAGAAAAGAGATTTGCTGGTGGCCTGCATCACTCAGAATCTGACGAATCTATATTCACAACTGTTAAAGACTGGAGAAAATAAAAACATCTTACTGCCAATACTCTGTTTCTTCCCAGTGAACACGCTGTTAAATTACTTCAAGCACTCAATATTTACACGTAAGAGGCTATTACGGACCAAGTTTTTAACATCACAATTTGACCAGGCAGTGGTCGCAGTGTTCTGTGTAGCCACTTGCCTTTTGAATTTGGTCCACACATACTGTAGTGAATTAAGGTACGAAAAGCAGCCTGTGATAGTAACTCTATGCTATAGTCATGAGAATACCTGCATGAAAGACATTGTCCACGATAGCTAAGATATTAGTTGGCTGAGTGGCAGAGTTCCCTAGCGTTCAGCTTCTCGTGGCAAGGCGCAGTGCCAGGGAGTGCGGGCTCGATCCTGCTTCGGACCATATATTGTTCTTTATTTTTTTTTTCTGTTGTTTATTTGTCATTTTTGATGAGTGCGGTAAAACTTATCTCGTCCTCCTATGATTCGCTGAATTATCGCCTAGGAAGTTTCTCTCTATAATACTATTAATTTATTATTATTTGTCTCCAGTGCGAAAAGCAGGTTTGGAATCGAAGAAAGTAAAGTGTTATGTAATTATTTAGTCAATTAAAAACGTCTTTGGCTTCTTTCTTTGTTTCAGAAGCGGCAACAACTCCGATTTCAACTGGTTTTCGTGGAAGGGGACATTTTCTTTAGCAAACCTCGTCTTGATTTGATCTTTCGTGCTGGATAAAGTTGGAACTCTTCTCTACAACATTATGACATGATAGGTTGTCCATCGTCAGGTATGGTGATTTGTCCCGGGTAGGCAGGATCGTGTTCTCTATCTAGTCCCCGTGTAACAGTTTAAAGTCATGGCTATTAGAATTGATAAACAGAGGAGCATGAACTTTGGGCGATTGACGAAGAGAATCGTTAGCCAGGCTCTGAAAATATTCAACTAACTCCGAATAGATGTAACAAACATGAGAACACAATGAGTCACGTTGTCAGTAGGGTCAATAGGCCTTCAACGAGAACAACGTGCAAACACACACACACACACACACACACACACACACACACACACACACACACACACACACACACACACACACACACACACACACACACACACACACACACACACACACACACACACACACACACACACACACACACACACACACACACACACACACACACACACACACACACACACACACACACACACACACACACACACACACACACACACACACACACACACACACACACATGTAAGGAAATAAAATTAATATTATACAGCAAATTAATAAAGAAATAGTCAATAATATTATACATATTTTCGGTGTAACGCTGCTTCCAAAATGCTGCTATATTGAATTAGAAAATACGCAAACTAGAGAGAATTTTTGGTTTGTTTGTGGTTTGTGGTTTGTACAAACCAGTAGAAGAGATCAATCACTTTATCTATCTTGGAAGTCACATTGATCGAGAAGGGGATACGAGCAAAGAAATTAGAATCAGAATAGCTAAAGCAGTAATGTCTTTCAGAAGCCTTGACAAGTTGTGGAAATCAAAACTCATTAGCACAAACACAAAACTTAGGCTATTCAAATCAAATGTACTATCAACCCTTACGTATGCGTGTGAAAGCTGGAAAACAACAAGAGATATAGAAACAAAGTTGAACGCATTCGAAAATAAATATCTAAGGAAAATACTTGGTATAGCATGGAACGAATTCAAAACAAATGAGGAAATTAGAGAAATCGCCAATTAACCACTAATATCTTCAGTAATAAAGAAAAGACGATGGTCATACGTTGGACAATGTGATGAGAAGAGATAATAATCGAATAGCAAAGCAAGCCCTCATATGGGAAACAACAGGTAAAAGGAAAAGAGGAAGACCAAGGGAGACACTGAGAAGAACATTGATGAGAGAGGCAAGAGCAGCAGGAGTCGGCTCCCTCAATGAGATAGAACTGCTTGCACAGAACAGAGACAGATGACGAGATTTGATAAAATATCTTTAAAAGAAAACTGCTAGAACAAAAATTCATATAGGAGAAGGTGTATCTTGGTCTACGCCCTATGGGCCGGTTACGGCTCGAAAGGTCAATAGATAGATAGAGAGAATTTACTGTATTGAGAGATTTAACAGAACAAATGGTAGAGGTTATATAAATAAAGAAAATGTAAAGTGATTAAAAAAACTCGGAAGCCTTATTTCATATATATATATATATATATATATATATATATATATATATATATATATATATATATATATATATGCATACATTTACCTGTTAACACGTTTTCCTTGGTGTAATTTTTAAAGTGAGTATTCATTTCTATTTTGTTTCAGCTGTGACCACATTTCTCCGGCAATAATTTACAACTTCAGTTATGCCTTGCCAGCTCGTTCATTTAAGTCTTTTGAGTTTAGGTCTGTCGTTTTCAGGTCCTGCCTCTTCCATTCGTTTTAAATAACTCATTTTAAAACGTTCATGGTATGAGTGAGCATGCTGCGATTTTCGCTGCTACTCAACAACTGTCGAGTAGTCAGCACCTCATGAATGTTTGTAGATGTTTCCCTGTCTATTCTTACAATATAACCGTTATGCTACTCTATCACTCTGGCAGATCCCAAAGTATGGTTATGGTTAGTCGAAGGTCCCGGTATCACTGCAAACGAATTAAAATCCATAATTGCTCAACCGCTTGTGCCAGTGGAATCATCCGTATTAAAACTCAACCGCTCGTGCCAGTGGAATCATCCGTATTAAAACTCAACCGCTCGTGCCAGTGGAAACATCCTTATTAAAACTCAACCGCTCGTGCCAGTGGAATCATCCGTATTAAAACTCATCTCATTGAAGGATCCAAACAAAGAAAGGCAGCTGTAGTCCCCATAATACTAGCTACAGCACACGTCAAAAGACATAAGATCAAATGGCACTGAAAGTGAACGCAACTGAACTGTCCTTTGTCATACAATATCATAATTCATCGTAAGCAATCGGAATATCGAAACACGATCCGGATGAAAAAAAGGGAATATGGTATTAGTGATCATCCATTTTACAGACCTTCGGCACATGATTTCTGGGGTATTGTGGTCGGTATTACGCCCGTGCCGCTTTACATTCCCAGAAAAAAATTCGGTACTCATTGAACGATGGGTGAACCGAAAGCCGTCGGTTGGGACAGAATCCTATCTCTTGTCCTTTGTAGTCCAGTACACCAATCACTGTAGTACGCGGCTCCTTCATACCTCTGATAGTGATAACAAATTATATATACCCAATTAAAGTGTTGTTTCCGGTTGTTTCCAAAATGGAGGAATTATTTTTCTCCGGCTTGATATAGAGCCTTTGATCAGAGGTTTAACGAGCCGCTATCGTAAAAACGATGTTGTTAATGAAACGTAGACCTGATACAGAATGTGTAAATTAGCAGTAGATAATAGTGATAGTTTTTTCGGCCCTAAAACAACAACAAAAATAGGATTCTGGAATGCACGCACAATGGCCGCACCGACGAAACATGCACAATGAAAAGTTTAATTCCAACAGATGAAAAAATATACATGGAAAACAAACCAGTAGAAGAGATCGATCACTTTATCTATCTTGGAAGTCACATTGATCGAGAAGGGGATACAAGTAAAGCAATTAGAATCAGAATAGCTAAAGCAGCAATGTCTTTCAGAAGCCTTGAAAAGTTGTGGAAATCAAAACTAATCAGCACAAACACAAAACTTAGGCTATTCAAATCAAATGTACTATCAACCCATACGTATGAGTGTGAAAGCTGGAAAACAACAAGAGATATAGAAACAAAGTTGAACGCATTCGAAAATAAATGTGTAAGGAAAATACTTGGTATAGCGTGGAACGAATTCAAAACAAACGAGGAAATTAGAGAAATCGCCAATCAGTCACTAATATCTTCAGTAATAAAGAAAAGACGATGGTCATATGTTGGACATGTGATGAGAAGAGATAATAACCGAATAGCAAAGCAGGCCCTCATATGGGAAACAACAGGTAAGAGAAAAAGAGGAAGACCCAGAGAGACACCGAGAAGAACATTGATGAGAGAGGCAAGAGCAACAGGATTAGGCTCCCTCAATGAGATAGAGCTGCTTGCACAGAACAGAGACAAATGGCGAGATTTGATAAAATATCTTTAAAAGAAAACTGCTAGAACAAAAATTCAGATATTAGAAGGTGTATCTTGGTCTACGCCCTATGGGCTAGCAACGGCTCGAAAGGTCAATAGATAGATAGAATTAAAGTGAGGCTGCATTGAGGAAATGCTGCTTGGATTGGAGTCTGCTCCAGATAACATATGATATCACCATAAACCGAGTATGTAGAAGATGGTACTTAAACAGAAGTATTGACAAATACCATGTGTCCACAGGGTTCCTGGTTTTATGGTAAACATGGTTTTCGCGCTTTCGGATAGACCAGCTAGGACTTAGTATGCGGTTCTGCCTCCTTCCAGTGAAAGATTACTAATATTTGCAAATCAGTGATGCCGGAGACAAATACGGGTTCGATCCTGTTTCGGACCATATATTGTTCTTAGTTTGTTTCTGTTGTTGTTTATTTGTCATTTTTTCTGAGTGCTGTAAAACATACCTCTTCCTCCTATGATTCGCAGAGATCCCGGAGTTTATTATGCATTTTTCTTGATTTCTACAAATGTCATTTCGGTATTTTCACTTCAACATTCATAGTCTTTTGAAATGTTAACGTACTTCAAAATTGTGAGAAAAGTGTTGCAAACAAACTTTTGTAAAATATTCAAAAATTGTGCTCAATTACAAGGGATTACTACTCTGTTCTGCATCAGTAACCAGAAAATAAAATAATAATTTAAAAATGCAGAATTCTGGCTGTCAAATAACTACGGTGTCAATTGAATTCAACTCTTGCAGTTAACAAAAATATATATAAAAAAACAAACAAATAAATTAACATTTTTCTTCAGCATCGCTGGCTAACATCGATTCCCCATTTCTCAGGCTCGTTACTTCATGATCTTTTCTTCAGCATTTGATCTTTTTCAGATTTTTTTATTATCACTCCTGGATGTTAGTGGTAGCAAACTTTAAGATGCAGAGCAATTAAATGCCGAAAACGAAATCAGGTAGGATATTTTAACATATCTACTCCTAAATATTAACAATTTGTAAGTATCAATTTTCACTTGTAGTGTCTAGCAATTTGTGAAAAACTGAAATGTGTCCAAATTGAGTAAAAATAAATGTTGTGTTGAAAATGTGGCATACTTGATTTACATATGAAGTGTATGTATGTGTATATATGTATATATATATATATATATATATATATATATATATATATATATATATATATACCATTATGTTGAGTCTTCCGGCGTAATTATGAGAATATGATGACGAAGTTTCTGAACAAACATAGGGTGGTTATTATGGACGTTGTTGGCTTATAAATAGGGAAATGTTTCAGAACTGAAGGCTACATGCCATAAAATCGCCGCTGCATTTCACTCTGTAACTCCAAATATGGACATATCTCATAATAACGACCACCATGTTCTATAGCAACAAAGAATGGGAAAATGGTTTGCATCAATGCCTTATAATACATGCCTTTTTGCCAACTAATTAAATGGGTGCTTAAGGGCTGGATCTGAGATGATTAAAGAACCAGAGAAAGACCAAGACATAAATGACAAAGAATGATTGATAAGGAACTTAAAGAGAATGATTTAACCTGGGGCGGGCTTGAAAGATTGGGTCAGGACAGACAACAGTGATCATCTCTCTTGGCGGTCTGACGTGCCGAAGGGCATGGAGAGGATCGTTGTCAAGACTAAATCAGAACAGTGGTGAATGTTAGAATGTTATTCTGAACAACATTGTGAATTGTTGAGAGGGTTTTTTGTTCAGAATTAAGCACATACAAAGAGAAATGCATTAACTGCTCTTTTATTATTATTACCAACTTGTAACTCTAAACAGAGATAGGCAACCACATCAGTAGTTCCTTTTATAAGTATGGGTTTTTAACTGAAACAAAAAGTTGGTCATAATACCAAAGTATCTTTTATCTCTTTCATTGTTAATTCCTGAAGCTCGTGATACACGGTGAAGGCACCGCCATAGTGTAACGTCTATTTACTTGCTAAGTATTGATCTTTCGTTTATCCCTCCCTGCATATCGATCCTTTAATCGATCCAATTGTTCGATAGGGAGAAACCTTTGCCGAGTGGTTAATGCTCTAACCTGGTGACAAAGTGCACGTGGGTTTTAGATCCAAGCCTGGAGGTCTCCAGTCAGTTTAGTCCAAAAGGTACGTGCACCTACCTAGTTATTACGGAAATGATATACCAGCAAGGCAAACAAAGCACTGACCTCCTCACCTAAGAGGATACAAATTAATACATTATTTCCCTAAGACATTATTTGTTACTGTTCATCTAACTTTTCTAAAATGTCAAAGTAATTTGAACAGTTTATTTTTAAACATTTTGAACAGAAAAAAAGCTATCTTGATCATATTTTCTTATTGCACTGTACTGCTTATGGGCTGCAAGCCTCGACATCAGCCATAGAAACAGTCTGGTATCAAAACTATTTCTTCGCTCTCTCACTGACCATTAAGAAACTGCTCGTTAGTTGTAGCCATGTGGTGTTTACGTAAAGAGTCTCTCTTTCTTTAAGTTATTAGTGCGTCCCCACCAGTGGCGCATGTAGAGTGGAAATAGGGCACTTTAAAGAACCTCACACTCTATTTAAATTAGCAATTTGCTATCTTTATTACACACAGAAACAAAACAAAAATTAACTTATTCCGACAAAGAACACGACTACCAAATAACAGTACTTCGCAGCAAGCAGTAAGAACTGCAACAATAAAGAGGCACGTAAGCTAAATTAACAAAGCATTCATGAGAATGTTTAAAATATAAAATAAGAAGCAATCTGCAGAGCTGTTATTATCACAATTTCCTTCAACGCTGTGAGCAATGAGGGGACAGGGAAGATAATAGCAGGCAGACAGATCGAGAGAGAGACAGAGAGAGAGAGAGAGATAAACATAGAAAAATAATGATAGGCAGACAGGGAGTGAATGAGAGAATGGCAATACATTTGATAAAGAAATTGAATACAAGATACTAAGTTGTACAGATTAAGTTATTGATTTATAGCGTCACTCCTTATATCGTCAATATTTAAACTTAAAGTGAGGAATTGGTCTCATTTGTTGTAAGATGGTTAACGATATTGAAAACGACGTTCAGCATCATCTTCGCTATCCCTGGTTGAACGTGGCTCCAATGACAGCTGCTCCAAAGTCTTCACTGCCCAGGGCGAGATTCCCAGCGCTTGCTGCAGTCATGCCAAGCATGTCTGTGACATCTTACACATAGGTCATCTATAGATATAATAGTAATTATTATTTTTATTGATGACTATGCTTCCACTCACTTTCTTCTTTGTCTTTCTCTCTCTCATCCACCTGTTGCACCCCTCCATAATGTTTCTTTCTAAATCATATAGCTTTTAATTATTATATTTTTGTGTGTGTTTTTGCTCTTTAGCTATATGTACTCTGGATTTTCTGAGTTTGTGAGAAAGAATGAGGTGCAGTATGCCAAAATAAAAGCACACCCTGTATACCAAAAATAGTATTTTCACTTCTGATTCTTGTTCATGTATTTAAAAACCCCCGATGATTCATAACGATTCTCAGAATTAGCTATTTGTACGAATCTGTTCTAGTACAGACACAAATAAATAAGACCTTCGCACTCTATGACTATATGAAATCTATTGCTAAGTTTCTCAGATTTAGCCGGAAAATCCATTTCATCTGCAATTGACTGTGAAAGTAAAACACGTATTTCCCATGAGGTGCCACGTAATACGACCATGATAACGTGTCAACGAACATTTCTATTGCATTGATCAATTTTATTACTTTCCTGGGAAAACAGCAAGGGTCAGAAGTACTGTAATACGGAATGTAAATACAAATTAAAGAGTAACTGTGTGAATAATATGGTCAGTTATTCTTCACAAAAAAAACTTATTATATTTTACTCGCTTTTAGTGTAATTGTTTTTTTTTGTTTTGTTTGCAGAAGTTGTATTCCAGTTGTATTCCAGTTGTATTCTGTCTCTATAAGCTTATGTCCAATATTGTGCACGGCTATTATATTTGTTAAACACATTTTAGACACACTGTAACAATCTCTTCTCTTTCTGTGATATTTCATTAAGGAATTTTGCTGAAGACACAATATCGTTCATCGCATCATTCTCATAAAAGATATCAAAATAAATGTAATTATTGCTGAAAGTTAAAAAAAAAAAAAAAGTAAAGTACCCCCCGTCAGGCCAAGTGGCGTATAGCAAATATGATGTTAGTGACCATACATTTGACAGACCTTCGGCGCATGATTTTTGGGGTAATGTGGTCGGTATTGTGCCCGTGCCGCTTTACTTCCCTGAAAAAAATCCGGTACCCATTAAAGGCTGGGTGGATCGGAGGCCGTCGGTTGGGATCGAGCCTAACTCTTGTCCTTTGTAGTCCAGTTCACTAACAACTGCGCTATCGCGGCTCCCTATTTGCTGAAATTTATTAAAAATATTCTGATAATGTAATTTCTTACATACATTAATCAATACTGTAATCTTGAATGATACTTTAAAAATGTGTTATACCATTATTTTGTCACAACAGGTTAATTATAACTTGTATTTCCAGGGGGCTGTGTCTCACTGGGAAAGGAAACATATTGTATTTATTAGTTTATTATTAACTATAGGGCACATCTACTTTATGAAGAAATGAAACTCTCCATCTGGATGTGTAATATCTAGTACCCTGGATAAAAATGTCGCCATAAAAATGTCGCAACATTAGCAAATGTCGTGGTATTGGAAACTACATCTGCTGTTTCCAATTATTAATTTTTAGTGTAACGTGTGCAATTGGTATTTTAAAAATTGAAATTAAGTGATCATGACCCAGAAATAAGAGGAGTTAAAAGTAGACTTAAAGAAAACTATAAGAACCATTAATGAAATCGAAAAAAAAGAAACTTATTTCAATACATTTTAAAAAAATGAAAACACCATGTCGACAAAACCAAGAAATTATTGTCAGCACATATTGTATTTTCTGTTACATAAAAATGCAATAAAATGTTAATCTTGCAGGAAGAGTTAAGACGCCTGTTACAGAAGGAGTACAGCAAATTTTGGGGACCTCGGAAGCCTAGTTGGGAAAACCACCCGACTGGGCTACCGGCTCTCGGACAACTCGTGGTCGCTTGCTGCTGGGAGCAGTGAGTTATGGTTCGTGGTTGGAGAATAATACCCCCGAGGTCAACTTAGTCGCTGGCAGAAATGGGTACAAGGGTAGTTCTATGGGAAGGTGAGGAATGCCGCCTCGCATCGTGAGTTTCGGTGCTTGAAGCGACACTGTCCAGAAGTCTTCGAACACTTCTGGATAGGCGGCCGAGCACATATGTATGAAAACTCGCGTGCTAAAACGCCGATTGAAATCTTGTACTTTACCTTTATTTCTTTCGTTCACATATAGTAATTGGGTATTTATCTTTCGTTCACATATAGTAATTGGGTATTTATCTTTCGTTCGCATATAGTAATTGGGTATTTATCTTTCGTTCACATATAGTAATTGGGTATTTATCTTTCGTTCGCATATAGTAATTGGGTATTTATCTTTCGTTCACATATAGTAATTGGGTATTTATCTTTCGTTCACATATAGTAATTGGGTATTTATCTTTCGTTCACATATAGTAATTGGGTATTTATCTTTCGTTCACATATAGTAATTGGGTATTTATCTTTCGTTCACATATAGTAATTGGGTATTTATCTTTCGTTCACATATAGTAATTGGGTATTTATCTTTCGTTCACATATAGTAATTGGGTATTTATCTTTCGTTCACATATAGTAATTGGGTATTTATCTTTCGTTCGCATATAGTAATTGGGTATTTATCTTTCGTTCGCATATAGTAATTGGGTATTTATCTTTCGTTCGCATATAGTAATTGGGTATTTATCTTTCGTTCGCATATAGTAATTGGGTATTTATCTTTCGTTCACATATAGTAATTGGGTATTTATCTTTCGTTCACATATAGTAATTGGGTATTTATCTTTCGTTCACATATAGTAATTGGGTATTTATCTTTCGTTCGCATATAGTAATTGGGTATTTATCTTTCGTTCGCATATAGTAATTGGGTATTTATCTTTCGTTCACATATAGTAATTGGGTATTTATCTTTCGTTCACATATAGTAATTGGGTATTTATGACAAAACACGAAGTAATTTTCTTTGAGGACCATGAGCTCTGCAAGGAAGAAACTGCGGTCAGCTTGTGTGGAAGCAAAGACTATGAAGTGTTAGAGTCAAAGGATGTAGTACATGAACTCGTGTACGTAGACACTAAAATATTATTAAGAAATAAACATGATGACGCAGATGATTTGTTGGAGAATAAACAGACAGGAGCTTGTCAGAGAAGAGCTACAAGTCTTAGAAAAGTAACGCAAACAAAAACTGTAGCAGAAATACTTTCTTCTTCTTTGGATTATGATGATGATGATGACAAGGGAGGGGACTTTAGTAAGTGCGTGGGAATATAAAAAAAAAATCTTTTTGGATTAGTGTACAATGGGGAAATGGCGACCTAGCATTACTGCGGTTGGTTGGTTGCGTTTGCCCGATGACTAAAGTATTCGATAGTACCGTGGTAGACCAGAATATTCCTCTTCATCATCCGCCCTTACAAGGACGTAGTGGACGTGTCTGCGTTGTGTTGTGGATTACTGCGGTGAAGAGAGGCAAGAATGATTTTACATTTAATAAAATTTTCTTAAAAAGCAAGGAAAACCAGTCAATGTTCAAATTGTTTACCTCAGCAGCAAGGAAAATGAAATAGCTTTAACACCTAAACGATATCTACGAGAGTATGTGAATGGAGACTCCTTTACTCAAAGATTTGGTGAAAACTCCGAGGGACCTCAGACAAACCTGCATGTTTTATTGCATGAGTTTGAACCGAAGGTCATCAGCTCGCAGACCACTAGTTCCACGCCAAGAACAAAAACAAAGGTGAGCTAATTTCTAAACAATAACCAACACGTCACTTCCTCATCACCATAGTCACTGCTATTTAAAGTAAAATTCGTTCTAAATTCTACAATTGTTTATTTATATAATATTTCGTTATTAATGTTGTCAGAGTATTCCTATATAATTTTTTATTTGCATTTGTGGTATTTTGTAAAACATTTAAATTAAATTTAATAAAACAATATCAATATAGAAAGTAAATATACCCGATATAATTTCTTAGAAAGCACTATCTATCTATCTATCTATCTATCTATCTATCTATCTATCTATCTATCTATCTATCTATCTATCTATCTATCTATCTATCTATCTATCTATCTATCTATCTATCTATCTATCTATCTATCTATCTATCTATCTATCTATCTATCTATCTATCTATCTATCTATCTATCTATCTATCTATCTATCTATCTATCTATCTATCTATCTATCTATCTATCTATCTATCTATCTATCTATCTATCTATCTATCTATCTATCTATCTATCTATCTATCTATCTATCTATCTATCTATCTATCTATCTATCTATCTATCTATCTATCTATCTATCTATCTATCTATCTATCTATCTATCTATCTATCTATCTATCTATTGATCTTTCGAGCCGTAGCCGGTCCATAGGGCGTAGACCAAGATACTTTTTCTCTTATCCGAATTTTTTGTTCTAGCAGTTTTCAATTCTTGTAAAGATATTTATCAAATCTCGCCATTTGTCTCTGTTCTGTGCAAGCAGCTCTATCTCATTGAGGGAGCCGAATCCTGTTGCTCTTGCCTCTCTCACCAATGTTCTTCTCAGTGTCGCTCTGGGTCTTCCTCTTTTTCTCTTACCTGTTGTTTACCATATGAGGGCTTGCTTTGCTATTCGGTTATTATCTCTTCTCATCACATATCCAACATATGACCATCGTCTTTTCTTTATTAATGAAGATATTAGTGGTTGATTGGCGATTTCTCTAATTTCCTCGTTTGTTTTGAATTCGTTCCACGCTATACCAAGTATTTTCCTTAGACTTTATTTTCGAATGCGTTCAACTTTGTTTCTATATCTCTTGTTGTTTTCCAGCTTTCACACGCATACGTAAGGGTTGATAGTACATTTGGTTTGAATAGTCTAAAGCACTAGCACTATTAAAATAACGGGCGAGGCGATAAAGCCGAGCTGGAAGGCGATGGATCAATTAAATAATAGAGATCAAGATGAACACAATGCACGAGACACACTACCTAATACTGACTAAAACTCTATATTTTTCCTCGACAAAGTTAACAGAGGTAAAAAAGGTAAGTAAAGTAACCTTCATCATTTGTCATGCAAATTCTTAAAAATACACGGAAAAAGCAGACCTTGAAAACTTGGTTTTTAATAGAAAATATTTAGAGTTCTTGAAACCAAGAAATAGAGATACAGGGCAATAATATAGATCAACTAATGTACTGGAAAAAAAAAATTTAAATCATTCGAAACAAAAGATTGCTTCACGATTACAGTGGAAATTAAGTCAGATGGACATAATGTCTATTGTTACATTGGAAGGAACAACCCTTAACTTAATGAAGCATGGAGCATGATAACGATGGACAATTTTGCAATACATTACAGGGATCTGTTTTCCGGACCTGTCTTCATAGTTCACTACTACCATACCACAAATGTCCGAAGAGTAATCACCTGTGATATTCGATCACTACCGGTAGGAAACACGGAGTGACTAACGCCGATAATTGTTAGATAGCGTAATATGAGTAAAAATGTTGTGATGGATTGAGCTGTGTATTTGACTGGTCGCATCTCATTCTGTTAGTTATCAGCTCCCTTAGAGTTCAAAACAGCTTTACAGAGAAACTATGATTTGTCAGAAATGAACAAGATTTCATACTTTGCAAAGATTAAATGGTCGTATTTAGCAATGTCTCAGTGGTACTTATAGTTTTTTTGGTAATACTTTGCTGTCATCAATCTGACACACATCGCACTAACATCAAATGCTTTCAGCAAATGACGAACATCTGGAGATCCAAAGTACTTAGTAAACGTACAAAACTTAGATTCAGGACCTGATTTAGACATAATGATACCCTTCGATGGCCAGGCTAAATGAAACTTTGGCGTTCCTCTTTCACAGACAACAATGTAAACAAATTTGAGCGGGACTCAAATTGTGATGCCTTAAGCAGTAGCTTATCTAACCTAGACCTAAATCCGGCCCAGCTTTGATTGTTCAAGTCCTATGTGATACCAACACCAGTATGTGGCTATGGAAATTGGAAATCTACCAAGACTTCAGAGCGGAAATTAAATGGCTTTAAAAAAATGCATGAGAAGAATCTAAAACATAAACTAGAGAGACATCTAAAATGAACTGATAAGATACAAATCTCAACAAGAATACGTGTCGAGCTGTATAAGAAGAAGGCGTTGGAAAAAACATTGAGCATATGATCATAATGAATGAAGAGAGACTTCCCCATCAGGCATTCATCTGGAAACAACAAAAACAAAAAATAAAACAAAGCAGACCAAGATAATGGCTACGCAGAACAATTACTAGGGAAGGTTATGGGTATAAGGAACATCCAAGACCTGCAAGAACTAGCAGCAAATCGTCAAGAGTGAAAGTAAAGTAAAGAGCCCAGTCACGCCAAGTGGCGAATATGGAATATGGTGTTAGTGACTATAATTTTTACTGACCTTCGGCACATTATTTTTGGGATAATGCTGTAGGTATTACGCCCTAGCCGCTTTACTTTCTCAGAAAAAAACCCAGCACTCATTTAAGGCTGGGTGAACCAGGAAGCCGTCGATCTCATGTCCTTTGTAGTTTAGTTCACTAACCATTGAGTTATCGCGACTCCAAAGCGTCAAGTGTGGATAACTATTAATTACGCCATATGTGCCGCCTTTGGCCTTGGAGGAGAATGAATGAACGAAACTGTTATAAAGATCAAACATTGTCCTTATCTCACTTACTAAACAACCGTTATAGCGTATTACGTCTGGCACAGGAAAACACTAGAGATCCCCACCGCTGACTGTTTCTGTGAGTGTTCACTGCTTGTAAAACTACTTCCCTTCAATTCGGTTCTTCGCCATGTCTCGCTTGCTTTTCTTGGTTCATAATCAACTGGAGTCCAACTCTCCACTTTGCTGAGACTGACATATAATGACTACCTTGCCTAAACAGTACCATCTCTTTTTTTGAACTTTTGTAGTGTTACTGTTTGTGAAAGACACACATATGAGCATGTGTAAAGCATTATAATGAAGCCACATTGGCATAGTGGTTAGTCACATCAGCTGACCAAGTGACAACAGTTCAATTCCCAACTGTGGTGAATATTTTTTGCCCAAAATTTTGGAGTTGGCTTTGGCTCTAAACAAGTACTGGTCTGTGTGGAAAATAGGGCAACATGAAGTAATGCTGCCCACATCATCCATTCATGAGGTGATAGTCAAGAACAACGTGGGTACTTACATCATATTCTTTATGACAATTATTGACTATGTCACAAGTTATAACTCATACTGTTTTCATTTGTTTAGACATCATATACTAGTGAGACTTACACCTCCCGCTGCCATTGTCTGTCAATTACAAAGATAACCAACACAACCCTACAAAATCTTTCACCTGTAAATTACAAAGATAACCAACACAACCGTACAACATCTTTCACCTGTAAATTACAAAGATAACCAACACACCCGTACAACATCTTTCACCTGTAAATTACAAAGATAACCAACACACCCGTACAACATCTTTCACCTGTAAATTATAAAGATAACCAACACAACCCTACAACATCTTTCACCTGTAAATTACAAAGATAACCAACACAACCCTACAACATCTTTCACCTGTAAATTACAAAGATAACCAACACACCCGTACAACATCTTTCACCTGTAAATTACAAAGATAACCAACACACCCGTACAACATCTTTCACCTGTAAATTACAAAGATAACCAACACAACCCTACAACATCTTTCACCTGTAAATTACAAAGATAACCAACACACCCGTACAAAATCTTTCACCTGTAAATTACAAAGATAACCAACACAACCCTACAAAATCTTTCACCTGTAAATTACAAAGATAACCAACACAACCGTACAACATCTTTCACCTGTAAATTACAAAGATAACCAACACAACCCTACAAAATCTTTCACCTGTAAATTACAAAGATAACCAACACAACCCTACAAAATCTTTCACCTGTAAATTACAAAGATAACCAACACAACCCTACAAAATCTTTCACCTGTAAATTACAAAGATAACCAACACAACCCTACAACATCTTTCACCTGTAAATTACAAAGATAACCAACACAACCCTACAACATCTTTCACCTGTAAATTACAAAGATAACCAACACACCCGTACAACATCTTTCACCTGTAAATTACAAAGATAACCAACACACCCGTACAACATCTTTCACCTGTAAATTACAAAGATAACCAACACACCCGTACAACATCTTTCACCTGTAAATTACAAAGATAACCAACACAACCCTACAACATCTTTCACCTGTAAATTACAAAGATAACCAACACACCCGTACAAAATCTTTCACCAGTAAATTACAAAGATAACCAACACAACCCTACAAAATCTTTCACCTGTAAATTACAAAGATAACCAACACAACCGTACAACATCTTTCACCTGTAAATTACAAAGATAACCAACACAACCCTACAAAATCTTTCACCTGTAAATTACAAAGATAACCAACACAACCCTACAAAATCTTTCACCTGTAAATTACAAAGATAACCAACACAACCCTACAAAATCTTTCACCTGTAAATTACAAAGATAACCAACACAACCGTACATCTTTCACCTGTAAATTACAAAGATAACCAACACAACCGTACAACATCTCTCACAACTCTCTTTTTTTATTGAATGTTTCTTATTATTAACAGTTATTCAGTGACATGAGACGCCTTAATGAATGTTAGGTTTTTGTTCGACATTTATCTTTCTGTAGGGTTCTATTTCGGTACTCTACAAAGTCTCATATATTACCAGGAAGAGAGAGTGGGCATACGTTGACAACAGTGTAATGAGAAGAAATATCACCATAGCGTCTCAAAGCAAGCACTCAAATGTGGAGCAAGGAAAAACAAGCTGACCTTTAGAGTCTTGAGAACTGTAAAAAAAAAAAAAGTAAAGAAATATGGTATCGACTCCCTTAGTGAAATTAAGAATTTTGTTCAAAATAGGAACTAATAGAAATGCACAAACTAATGGTGAGGAAACAACACCAGCCTCATGTAACGCCCAACAAGGGGGTAAGACAATTTCAGAAACTAGCTCTTCCAGCAATGTCGAGGTTCAATGGAAACTTGTGGAATTTGAATGTCAGCTTGATATATACTAGTATGTTTGTGTGTACGTCAGTGCGTTTGCGTTTTCAGCTGGAACATTCATGAACGTGTTTTCGCTTTAACAGGCCTGAGATGATGTTTACAGGAGCCAGTAGTGGGGTATTATTAACACTCCAAGGTATGGTGACAGCTTTACAAGGAAGGAGCACAACACAATACTGACGTTTCGGCCTGTGGCCTTCTTCAGAATACAGGGACACCGACAACAAACGGTGAAGCACAATTATCTATAACTACATGTTAGATGATCAAGTGAATGGAGAGGTGGACAGAAAAGAGGAAAGTAAGATGGTGAAATAAGAAAGGAGACTACATGACGGGAGATAGGATGAGCGTCAAGATGTATAAAATAGAAAGATTAGAAAAATAAGGAAGAGCTCGAGATGTAAATAGTAAAAAGTGAATAATGTTGTTTATAATTAATTATAGGCTAGGATAGGCTGTCATTGGTTATTGGTTATTGGTTATGGAAGGCCTCGGTATCACTGCAAACGAATCAAAATCCATAATTGCTCAACCGCCCGTGCCAGTGAAATCATCCGAATTACTAACTCATCTCCAAAACAAAGAAAGGTAACTGTAGTCCCCATCGTAGCAGTCTCAGCACACGCCAAAAGACATAAGGCGGAACCGCGCAGAAAGTGAACACAGTCAACTGTTCCCTGTCATACGATATCATCCTTCATCGTAAACAATTGGGACATCGAAACATGATGAGGCTGTCAGTTGTCTCTTTTGAGAGTTTGAGATATAAGTGTGTCGGCAAACCTTTTGTCATAGATAAAAAGCACGCACGCACACACGCACATTCGCTCACAATCATCCGTACATGCGAGATGTGGAGTCGTAGTCATTTCTAATTGATGAGTGTAGAAGATTTATTTACAACGTCATTTTTTTATATAGTAGTTTTTAGGTGATAAATTGTTTATTCCATTTATCTATGCTCGTATTATTTTTTTTTCTATATTTTTGGAAGGAATAGATGAGTAGATAAAGTTACTTGTTTCCTGTAGTAAATTGGTCCCAGTCAGTAATTAGTTTCTACTCTATGTTCTTGTATTTGACGCCGCTCTTCTAAGATGCACTGTCTAATTTGATTGCTTTTATTCGTTGTCCTCGAAAACAATGATTTGTGTCTATGTGGATCAGTCCACCTTTAATGAGCCACAAACTAAACTTTCTAAACTACCTGACAACATTTATTTTCATTCCTTATCAGCGTACATGTATTTGATTTCGCCTTCGTCTTCTCGTTGCCTTCATTTTCTTCTTCTTTTCCTCTTTTTTCTTTAATCTCTTCTTTTCATTTCCTTTCCTTTCTCTATATTATTGCTACCTCTTATTCTGCTGCTTCGTTTTCATTATTTTAATCTTCTAATTTTTCTTTCTTTTTCTCATACATCTATTCTTGAGAGGAGTGAGAAGCATAGTTTGTCACTAATTTAGCAGCCATCAAATGCCATGTAGAACTTTCTTGATGCCGTCATTACATCTTACAGTAGGTTGTTCCTTGGATCTCATCCTTCTCTTAATATGTGAGTATGCCTTGTACAGAATATAATTACAGGATATTGGTGACAGGTGACACTACTTTCAATTTCTTTACATGCATAAGTTAAGAGGCCCAATACCTGTTCTCTCATCATTTTTCCTCCATTTTTTTCTTTTGCTCACAGCAGCCGCTGACCTCTTCTTCAACTTCGTTCCTTTCTCATTTGCCTTTCAACGAAGATGGGAGATACAATTGGCGGTCTTTTGCTTTTCTGTTGGTCTCTGCTGCTGTTATATTTCCTAATGTTTCTAATATTCTATCAATCAATCCTTTTCGTGGTCGACCCATGATTTTCTTGTTCTTGTAACGAATATCAAAATATCGTTGTGTTGTGCTTTGGTCTTTCCGCTTTATCCAGTGGCCAAATAATTTTTACTGTTGTTTTTTTTAGTTATTCTGTGCCTGGAATTATTCGCAACTCTTTTCTTGGTTCTTCATGTCTGATCCTATCTCTCACGCTGTTTTCTGTCATTCGTCTATCAAAGTTCATCTCGGTAGTGGTTATTTTTCTTATCGTCTTGGAGTCAAAAGTCCAGAGCTGACATTGGTAGCTGTTGCATCTTGAGTCTATTTCTGCTGCTTGTAAATTGTCCTTTGTCACTAGACTTGCCAGGTATTGAAATTCCTCCACTTAGTTTAAATGTCTGCCGCTTATAGTTTTGTTGATGTTCTGTTTTTCTTTTGCAAGGTTCAAGACTTCTGTCTTGATGGTGTTATGTGCATGTTGTATTGGACTGTGCCGTTATGTCTATTTAAAGGTTATTGTATGACTTCTATTCTATTTTTACATTTATTAGTGCCTGAACATCTGCACTAAAAGCTCGTTAATCTCTTCTATCTCTGATTGATTAATTATTTCTGAAGCATATATAATTTTTGGGAACCGCGGTAGCTCTACTACTAGAGGTCAGGTTCGATCCTAATCGACG
This sequence comes from Megaustenia siamemsis, assembly GCA_032433765.1. Taxonomy (NCBI): domain Eukaryota; kingdom Metazoa; phylum Mollusca; class Gastropoda; order Stylommatophora; family Ariophantidae; genus Megaustenia; species Megaustenia siamemsis. Next base: position 125,577,041 of record JAVIAB010000051.1, on the reverse strand, counting down.
GCTTCCAGATTCACACAGCCTTGAATGGGTTGCAGGATTTTTACTAGGAATGAAAATTGGTATGGGCATAATACTGACCACATTAGCCCAAAAATCACGCGCTAAAGCTCTGTAAACATTATGGTCACTAACATTATATTTCCTAAACGTCACTCATCATGACGGGGCTCTTTACTTTTTTTTAACTTATATATAATTGTTATCACCTCATGCTAATACTCACTTCTGATAGGTTAACACTGTCTGATAGGTGTCTACTGTTATAAGTATTTTGTACCTGGTTTGGTGTAGTACTTCGCTTCTGTAGTTTCGACTGCGGCAACTTGTTGTTTATAGTTTATATTCGTTTGATGTGTAAGTAATAGAAAATGAAGTGTCTAAGATCTAGACCTCATCTAAATTGCCACAGTCTTAGTAACTCTGTCTTTGCATCACATAGTATTATTCCTTATTGATATCTCAATACACATTGTTCGTCAGTAATTCACTGTTATCGTTAGTTTTTCTCGTATAATTTGGTCTGCATCGTACATTTGGTAGTTTCCAGCAAATGTTACTTCTCCACCGTCTTGACTCAACTCTTTTATTCGAAATTACATTTTTAGCTACAATTTTAATTTCATTGTCGAGGCCACAATTGTACTAACATTTTTGGCCAACAGTATATCTACAGTAACAAGTGGAAACATTGAGGGACGAAGAGAAACAATAACAGACAGCTTAAGAGAATGGCTTGGCAGAAAGTCAACAAAAGAAATGATAAATAGCTGTCGAGATCGAAAATTGTGGAGAGACATGATCACCTACGCCAGTAGGCACGGTACTTGATGATGATATCTACAGTATTGTTTCCTATCTAGGCTCTACTGTTCTCCTCCAACAGTCTTGCTCCAACTGCCTAAATTGCCACTAACTGAGGTGTTATCTCTTCAAGACACGTTTCACTCTCTATCTCTCTATCTCTCTATCTCTCTCTCTCTAAGCTGTTACGGATCTCATCATCATCATCATCATTATGTGCCAAACCGTTTGGCATAGGCGATCATGTTCTTCCACAATCTTCTATCTACAGTGCATCGTATCAATTCTGTTGTTGACCATTTTCCATGCCATGACACCAAGCTATCCAGTATTTTTTTCATTGTTGTCCGCGATCTCTCTTTCCTTTTATTTTGCCAGTTGTAACCAAGTATTCCAACTTTCCTCTTCTCGTGATGTGTCCGAAAAATGTTGATTGTTTCTTTCTGATGTGTTTTAATAGCTACCTTTTAGTGTTGGCCTTTTGAGAATTTCGTCATTTGTTTATTTAGCTGTCCAGGGAACTTTCAACATTCTTCTGAGAAATCCCATCTCTGTGGCCTCTAATAGTCTTTTCATTTGTTTGTCTACTGTCCATGATTCGCTTCCATAGGTCAGAATTGGTTTTTACATAGCACCGATGAACTCTCTTTCTCACTTCTATTGACATAGATTTGTTGTATAAGATACTTTTCATTTTCTGAAATGCTATTTTGGTCTGAGCTATTCTGCTTTTTATTTATGTGGTGCATCTTCCATCTGTTGTTATTATTGTACCCAAGTATTTGAAACGTTGTACTTGTTTCAGATTTGTCCTGTTTATTCTTATGCTGCATGATGGTGATAATTGTTTTTTCAATATGACCATTACTTCTGTTTTCTTACTATTAAGACTGGGATCTTTCTTGTTGCTTTTATTTTGCTATTATGTCTATCATTTGCATAGTTCATTCTCTGTCTCTGCTATTAAGACTGTGTCATCCGCATATCGCAAATTATTTATGTTGTGACCGTTGATTTCAGTTCCTTTTTTTGTCTACTATTGATCTCATGTTCGCTGTAAAATTAAAAGAAATCCAAAGACAGAACACAGCCTAGTCTGACTTCTTGTTTTATATATTGGAATTGTCCTGTTTGGTTGTTAATTCGTGCAGCTGCTGTTTGTGGCCAGTACATTACGGATCTAGAAGTCGTAAAATCGTGTTTTATTTTACCGTCTCCTGTGTTAACCAACTTGCTATAATTTTATCGTGTCCATCGCTTATACGACATAAGGTCACACAATTGTCTGGTTGTACTAACCGTTTAGTTCACGGTTCACTGATTCTTGTCTGTCTAATATTACTAGTCTGTTGTTTTATTTGTATTTTTAACATTCCTTAGCCTGGACCTGTCACTTCTGTCCCTACCTTATTATTGTAAAATCTCTATTCTTTTTCAATCTATTCCGTTCCTCTCTTCTTAACCTATTATAGTAGTTTTACTCGATCGTTCGCAATGTATCTTTAATATCATCGTCTTATTATTGTTTTATTTTATTTTTCCCTTTCTTCTGTTATTTTCTTTCATGTCTCACTGAGTTGATTGTTTTCGATCATCTACCTCTTATTCTAACATTTTTTCCCCAATTAGTTTAGCCGTTTCCTTGTCGCTATCATTTACGAATTGACAAACATCATCCTTTACCAAAGTATAAAATAATTTCCTAACCAGCAATTAATTGTTCATTTTTGTTATAGTTGATATCGCAATAAGCCTGGTAAATCCTTAGGTGTTTAACTGCCTACATCAGACTATGAAGCCTGTTTGTACCCGTATTGCTGCAGCTATTAATATGGTTATACACAACCAAGCTTGTCCGTGCAGACTGTAGTTACCTGTATTGCTTGTCCACTCTACAGAAATAAAGTACATTTTTGTTTCAATTGCTTTATTTTAATTTCCTGTCTATATTTATGTATTCAGAATATGCTAATTATGTTGCTGCTTCTTTTGTAATTATATTAAATGTATACAAGATTATCGACAAAAAAAAAGAAGAAAAAATGAAAATTGTGATAATTTTCTTTGGAATTTGCTCTGCTCTCTTATTTGTTGTTCTTATGGTTACTAATATATTCATATTATTTTATGTTATCTCCTTATTTGATGCAAATACTCTTAATAAACGTGCCCTTGTCAAAACGTCTTTTCTGTTTACCAGAGCGGTCATGTACAGCCGCTTAGCGCTTTTTGAATATTCTATTTTTTTTTGTCCAGATCGTTGTAAAGTTTTAAGCTTTCGTGCACTTCAAAGGCGTTTGAGACATTCCCATGGAGATCGATGAGGCCCGTCTTTTTCTGCTCCATCTATTGTGGATATAACATTTCAGAAATATTTATCTTTCGGCGTACAGCTCCAACACAAGAAATGCAGATAAGCAATTTATTTTTGTCCGGTCATTGAAATATGTGTGACAAGTATTCATTTGACAAAAACAGGATTTCATATACAAGATAATTCACACTTTTACAGTATATATACGTTCTTAAAACGGAAATGAAATACAAGGATTATTTAAACAATGCAAAAGAAACCAGAGTTTGTTTTAGGTTAGTATATTCCTATACATGTGTAAGAGTTATGAATCTTAAAAAAAGCTCGAATGGATTAGTTTGTTTACAAGCATAGTTTTTACTGTCCACCAGAATAACACCAGAAGTAACGGTTTTAATGCTGTTGAAAATACGGAAAATCTCAATATAATTCAGTTACTTCTATAATGTTATATATTGTATAAAAATAATATGCAATTTGGGTTAGTGTTTTAATTGAAGTACATAGTTTGGTATAATGTGTGTTCGTCTACACATACAATTTTTTTTTCTTCTGTCATCGTCTATCAATTACCTTTCGAGCTGTAGCCGGTCCATATGGCATATACCCAGATACTCTTTCTCTTATCTACATTTTTATTCTAGCAGTTTTCAATCCTTGTCCATCTTTTATCAAATCTCGCCATTTGTTCTGTGAAAGCAACTCTATCTCATTGAGGGAGCCGGTTCCTACTGATCTTACCTCTCAGTTCAATGTTCTTCTTAGTGTCTCTCTGGGTCGGCCTCTTTTCCTCTTACCTGTTGTTTCCCTCATGAGGGCTTGCTTTGTTATTTGGTTGTTAATTCTCCTCATCACATGTCCAACATATGACCATCGTCTTTTCTTTATTACTGAAGATATTAGTGACTGATTGGCGATTTCTCTAATTTCCTCGTTTGTTTTGAATTCGTTCCACGCTATACCAAGTATTTTCCTTCGACATTTATTTTCAAATGCATTCAACTTTGTTTCTTTGTTTCTTGTTGTTTTCCAGCTTTCACACGCATTCGTAAGGGTTGATAGTACATTTGATTTGAATAGTCTAAGATTTGTGTTTGTGCTGATAAGTTTTGATTTTAAAGGCACAACTTTTCAAAGCTTCTGAAAGACATTGCTGCTTTAGCTATTCTGATTCTAATTTCTTTACTTGTATCCCCTTCCCGATCAATGTGACTTCAAAGATAGATAAAGTGATCGATCTCTTCCACTGGATTGTTTTCAATATATATTATGTCATCTGTTGGAATTAAGCTTTTCATTACTTTAGTCTTTTCATGATTGATCTCAAGCCCAATTTTCTGGCCATTTAAGACAGTTCATTTGTGTTTTCCTGCATCGTTTTTATTTGACTGCTGATGAGGTCTATGTCATCAGCAAAGTCGAGGTCCTCTAAATGGTCTCCTTGTATCAATTCGATGCCTTTGTTACCAGTGCAGCATTTCTACATTATGAATTCCATAACAACTCCAAATAACAAGGGCGATAAAATACAACCTTGTTTAACGCCAGTTTCTATTGGAAAACATTCGCTAAGTCCTTCCTCTGTATGAACTGCACTTTTATAGCCATCATACATGTCTTTGACAATGTTTATGATTTTTTATGGTAAGCCATATTGCTTCAGAATTTTCCACAAAGAATCTCTATGAATGCTGTCGAATGCTTTTTTGAAGTCAATGAAGTTAAGTACAAAAGGTTTTTGCTTTTCAATGTGTTCCTCCAATATAAGTCGTAGAGTAAAAATGTGGTAAAGGCAGCTTCTCCTTTTTCTAAATCCAGCCTGTTCTTCCCGCATTACTGTATCTATTGAATCCTTTATTCTATGCATAATGATTTTGCAGAATAACATTGAGGCAACGGACAAAAGTGTCACGCTTCTCCAGTTGTTACAATCTCTGAGATTGTCCTTTTATTAAAATCTTAACAATGATTCATTTTTTTCCACTTATGAGGCACCTTCTCTGCTTTCCAAATGATGTTGAACATTTTCTGGAGATGTATTAAATTATGGCTATCAATTGCCTTGAGGATCTCAGCTGTTAACTTATCCTCGCCAGCAGCCTTGTTGTCCATACGCTCTAAGGAGGTCTCAATTTCGCTCAAGGTGAAGTCATCTAAATTTATATCTAATTCTGCTGCTGGTGTTTTAGCTTCAAAATCCATTAAATTGTGCTGTAGTGTACGGTTACGAATTTTTTTTTAAGTGTTCCGCCCAACGCGCTTTTATATCTTCGCTTGTTGTTAGCATTGATCCAGATTTGTCTAGAATTGGTGTTCCACTGGATGTGTAGGTGTTTGACAGCATCTTTTGTACAGTATAGAGAGTTCTGCTGTCTCCTGTAATTGCAGCTGTCACTGCTTTCTCTGCCAAATTGTCTGTATAAGCTCTTGTATCTCTTCTTGCCGAACTTTTCACTTTGTTGTCTAATTCTTTGTATGTTGCTTTTGCCAGGACCTTTCCAAGATCCACCTTTACATTAGTCATGACTCTCTTTGCTTCTCTTCTTTCTTTGATATATTTCCATGTAGTGTCTGAAATTAATGTTGGTTTTTCCATTTTCTTCAGTCCAGCGCTTGCTTCTGCTGCTGTCATTAGTATTTTGCTTTGTGAGTCCCACATTTAATTGATATCTATGTCTATTTCACACGAGTGCTGTATAACAATTACTTAGCTCTATGTTAAACTTTTCCTTTATGGCTTTATCTTTCAGTTTACGACTATCAATTTTGCGTGTAGTTGATCTCTTCTTTTGGCTTTTAAATTTTAATCTTATTTTCCCAATGCACAGGTTGTGGTCACTATTAACATCAGCACCTCTGTATGCTCGTACATCTATTAATGATGATCTGAATTGTTGTTTAATACATAGGTGGTCAATTTGATTTGAGGTTCTATCATCAGGAGATATACATGTTGTTTTGTGTATATTTTTGTTTGAAAATAATGTCTCACCTATAACTAAATTTTATATTAAACATAATTCTATTAATCTTTCTCCATTCTGACTTGTTGTATCACACCCTTCTCTCCCCATTACATTTCCACTCCTGCATTGTCTTTTCCCACTTCGGCGTTGAAGTCTCCTATTACAATTAAAGACTGTGTTTTGATATTTTGTTTATAAGTTGTTGTAGTTGGTTATAAAAATCGTCATTAACTTCATCATCAGCCTCGTTTGTAGGCGCATAGCATTGAATAATTGAAAGTCTTCCATATTTTGTTTTATCGCATCAGACGGCTATTTACGGGTTCTCATTCTAATAAACCTCTTGCAGCTATTACTGTCATCATTATGCCCACACCTTCGCGGTGTTTTCCACTTTCCCTTCTAAATAATAGTGATTTATATAATCAATCAAAATAAAGAATATTAATTATAGTAATATTAAACATTAATTTTAAACAATGAAATTTACATCATTTATCACATTTCTCGGATCTTTCGGTTTGGTAATTGGGTGGAAGGCGTTTCTGTGAAATTATGAAACAAAAATAGTATGTTCAGTGCAGTCGTCATATGATGTACTGTCAGGTTGGTGTTTACTTTTTTTTCTTAAAAAGAAAAAAAAAACACCAGAAACATTGAGTATGTCAGGAATTATATTCACGACTCCCTGAAGATAAACAAGTTTGCTTCTAGACTGTCTGGGGTTTTATGTGAATCTGAATACAGGACAGAATAAAAGAAAACGTCGATAATGTCTGTGATCATCTCATATAACATGCCTCATGTACATTCTCAGAATATTTTTGCCAAACAAAATCAGCAAGCTAAGAAATCCATAGGACGCGCAATCAAAGAGGCTACGGAGACAAATGATAATAGGCACACTCTAGGGCTGGATAGGGCGTGTGCTCATAAGAGATGCAGCCACAATAAATAACAAGAACTGCTTTTTAGTTGACTCCAAATGAAAGTGAATGTGAGGCAGACCAAGAATATCGAGGTAAAGGGAGGTGGTAATGATTATATGAACATATCAGAATTAGAGCGCTAGCAAAAGGAAAGCAATAGACTGCTCAAAAAGGGAAGGGGATTTTGTTGCTGCCCCAAAAGACCTCAATAAAATGTGCCCCATAGTGCCTAATTTTATTAAGAGAAATTGGAAAAAAAATTATAATATATAATGTTATCACAATTTAATATTTTATGTTAACATATAATCTTTCAGTCAATTATCTACAAATGTAAATGATATTTTCTAGCGAGCCGAGGACAATATACTGGCAGGGAATTTAATAAAAAAACAAAAATTTACATGTTTGACAATTCGTTGCTGCTATCTTTCCAGTATCATCAGACATTGCACAGTACTCGCAGTGCGTCTTGCCACAATATAATACTGTTATGTTGGAACTTCTCAATCTCAGCAAGAGAGCTGGTTTCCGATATCGTTGCCTCTGTCATCAGTGGATCTTTATTTTCATCTTTCGCCTCATTTGTGGCTGCTAGTAAGTCAGAAACATAAATCAGTACATTTACTCGGATTACTTGCCAAAATTGAGGGATAGGTGCTCAGCTCTCATCCTCATCAAATTAAGCAGCGTAGACGATTTACAAATAAAACTTTGCTGATTAACTTGTCTCCCCTTGTAGCTGACTTGCTTGCTGGTTCACGTGTCTCCCTTTGCTCTCCCACTATCTCACTTGCTTGCTGGTTCACGTGTCTCCCATTGCTCTCACGGTCGATCACGTATTTGCTGGTTCACATGTCTCCCATTGCCACTAGTTCACTTGTTTGCTGGTTCACATTTCTTCCATTGCTCTCCAGGTAGTTCACTTGTTTGCTGGTTCACGTGTCTTTCATTACTCCCCCGGTAGCTCACTAGTTTGCTGGTTCATATAGTTACCGGTCATACCGGTTGACGTAGGCGATCATGTCCTTCCACAACCTTCTATCCAAAGTGCATCGTATCAATTTTGTTGACGACTGTTTTCCGTGCCATAATACCAAACTATCTAGTATCTTCTCTCTTTGTCTTCAGCGATCTTTCTTTCCCTGTATTTTGCCAGTAAATTATATATAACACTATATTTTGTCTGCTATTGAACTGTTTCTTTTTAGGTTCTTTCTTGAGAAGCTATAATCTACTACAAATTGTCGTAAAAGTTCAACAAAACAGAAACATATCACTTCTTCTGTTCAATGTAACGAACTTCACATTAATCAATTTGTCGACACATTAAGGCACGAGGAGCAAGAAACTTTCAGAATAATGGACGAAACATCAAATTTGTTTGAAATACAAAAAAAGGAGTGAAGCACGATTACATCCATCCTCCATATCGATTCAACATAAATGCTGAGAACGTCACGAGAAATGTTAGAAAGGATGACAGATTTTTGAAGTTCGACCCTTTCACAATAAAATGGAAAATAATTCTAGATCTCAAATGCGCTGATAGCACAGTCATACTCTCAAACAGTGCAAAGGGATGAAAAGAAATTATTGAGCGTATTAAAAAAAACAGTGAGGAACAAAATGTCTCAGACAAAATCTCTAAACACACACAAAACCGAGATAATGTCCATTGAGAAAGCAAAAAGCCAGCCTAAAATGATCATCAGCGGCGAAGAGCTTGAAATTGTAGCAAACTATGAGTACATGTGATCTGTTGTAACTAGCAATGGAGACTACCAGAAAGATATGAAAAGAAGATTAGCAATAGTGTCACAACAATAAATGCCATGAGGAACATGTGTAACAAAGCCAGCAAAGCGGAAAAAATAAAATGGCTGAGGGAACACATCTCCCGTAATAGCATATATGGTTGTGAATCATGGCCAATTTCGCAAAAAAACAATGAAGAAGATCAATTCATTCGAAACAAGAATGCTATAGAAAATAATTAAGATACCTTGCATAATGAGTTGAAGCAATGAAGACATATTAAAAGACTTAAATATTAAAAAGAATAGGCGTACAAACATCATTCTTTAGAAGAAAATATAATACTATGGGCACGTCAAAAGGCAGTGGGTTGAAAAAGAAGAATAATGGAAGACATGGTTACAGGACGACACATCAAAGACAAATCAAGAAGACGGGTGGTTGGTTTCAAGACATGAAAGAGACCCTAATTTATCAAAACTATATACGGCAGGCTATCAAAACAATTGGAAGAATTTAAATATATAGAATTGTAGCGACGAAGGACAACTCATAAAACCGCAGAAATAGACTCGAGGTGTAACAAAGCTTGTCAAATCATCGCTAGAATATCACTACTGTTGTCCAACAAGGAAATAACAATTGTATAAAACGGGCATTCTACAACATAATCTTCGTCCAAAAGTTTTGTACCAGTGCCATACCTGAACTCTTGACTCAAGAACAATAAGAAATGTAACCACTACCGAGATGAAATGTGTTAGACGAATGGCAGGAAACAACCTGAGAGATATAAGGTTAGATTTGGAGAACTGGAAAAAGCAAGGAATAATTTCCGCCATAGAATATATAAAGAAACAATATATGTAATGGTTTGATCACAATATAAGAGAGAAAAAAAAACAAAATAGCAAAAACGGGCCTTTAATAAACTTTACAAGAAAACTAAACTCAAGGATCGATCAGGAAAAGGATGGAGTGATGGAATGTGGAAACAAAACAGCAACAGTGGCCAAAAGAAAAGTAAATGACCGCATACGGTATCTCCGCTAGACGCTGATGGGTAACGAATGAAGGAAAAAAGAAGAAAGTAACTTTGAACATGACAACAAAAGAAGTGAAAGATCTAGCTAGAGATTCTTTCAGACAATTGTTGGTGATTGGAACGTTCTGCATACGACCTGATTACTATTATTTCTTTCTTTTTTCTTTTACATATGAGCCCAATGTAATAGACACAGCCACGAGTGCTGCATTTCTAGGATCTTCCTCTTCTACCTTTGAGCTCCCTGTGGAACATAGGTCTACAACAAACAATTCCCAAGTCATTCTATTTCTTGCCATTCTTTTAAGATCATCCCATGTCTTCCCCACCATCTTCATCTCTGCTTCCATCTGTCTTCTCCAAGGTTAATTTGGTCTTCCTCTTTGTCTTTTTCCTTGGGGATCCCAAAAAAGGGTCAGGCTGGGTAATCCTCCCATTTGGCTTCTGCAGTGTGTGTATCCTATCCAGCGCCACCGTCTTCGCTGTATCTCTTTATTCACAGGTATTTGACTGGTATATTTCCATAATTCTATGTTAGTGATTTTGTCCTGCTATTTCCATCCTTTTATTCTGCGTAAGCATCCATTAATGAAGGTCTGTATCTTCATGATTGTCATTGTTGTTGTTCTCCAGTTTCACACCCGTATAATAATAATGACTTAACATTTGAGTTGAAAATTTGTATTTTTGTATTTAACCTAATTTCTCTGAATATAATATTTCTAGGACATAAACTAACATTTCACTTTGAGATGAAAGCAAGCAACTGTGATATCAGCTATCGCTAACCAATTCATTCTCCAAGTTATCATTGCTAATTATCAATACACGAGGAAATCATTAATGAAATATAATATCATCGTTCTACTGAGGTAATAAGCACTTCTATGTAATGAGCTCATTATGCTTATTCAGGGCCAGCAGTAATGCATATAATTGTTAGAATAATTTTCCATTATTATAATTGTTCTTGATTATTGTCCATGACAGATATCATTAAATGGTAATCGTATTATCAAGATCACGTGACTCAAATGTACCTGTGACTCCACAAATTTGCATTTGATGTCTGAACTCTCTTAACAGAATGTCTCGATCGATTAAAATGTGTTAAAATATGAACATGAGTTAGAGAGAGTGAGAGAGAGCGTGAGACAGTTATCAAGAATTAGGAATAATAGACAATTTTATAACGTTGATAGATAGATAGACAGACAGAGAGAGAGAGAGAGAGAGAGACAGACAGACAGACAGACAGACAGACAGACAGACAGACAGACAGACAGACAGACAGACATATACAAATAGATATATAGACAGACAGACAGACAGACAGACAGACAGATAGATAGATAGATAGATAGATAGATAGATAGATAGATAGATAGATAGATAGATAGATAGATAGATAGATAGATAGATAGATAGATAGATAGATAGATAGATAGATAGATAGATAGATAGATAGATAGATAGATAGATAGATAGGTAGATAGATAGATAGTCCCAGGGGAAGTCACAATCACGTGCCCTAATCTGTGTTTCATTACAACTCAATCAATGCCCACGTCGACAGCTTGACACCAACACTGCCCAAGTGGACCGCTTGCACCAGCCATCTTGTTATTGTTATCATCAACACTGGGCACGTTTTTGTGCTCGATTTATTTTTCCAAGCACTAAAATTCCATTAGGAAAAAAATTAATGAATAAAGAAAATTGCAGACGTTGGCAAGTTATTGATTTGTAAAAACATGAAAATCAGTTTACAGGATCAACCTCTGTGTTGTAAAGTGGATAATCGCTTCCTGTTACGAGATCTTGAACCCTCTAAAAATAATTATGTACATCTTTTATAGGCATCACCGACATTTCAGCTTCCAGTGATGAGTTAAAAAGGAATCTGTTATAGAATTTCAGTTTATTAATTTCGTTGGTTTTCTTATATTGGGATGACAGGGTCTGTCTAGTTGCAGTGAATTGGTATGGTGAGGATAATGTATCAGCAAGACTTAGAGGTTGTTCACGTAGTCTGAATTGGGCATCAGAGGCGTTTTCTCAAAATACAAAACGTCACTGGCGTAATGCTGGCCACATTTCCCCGGACACACGTCGATGGTCGACAAATATAAAGATTTTAGTTTTCCCTCTACGTCATTAGTCGTGCAGGTGTTGTTTCCCTTTTCTTCTTTCATTTGATTTTTTTTTCACATAAGAACATGCATGATCTATTGTTGCTAAACGTTCTGTGTCCGCGTTATCGTGTATCATCATCATCATCGAGTGCCTTCTCCGCAACGAAGGTTGGCCACCATGGAGTGCCATTCCACTCTATCTCTTGCTTTGATGGTGCAGATTGTCATAGGTTCAATTGTCCATCGTTTGATGTTACTCGTACATGTTAGTCTTGGTCTGCCTCTGCCTCTTTTGCCTTGTATTTTTCCTTCCAATAATACTTTTAGTAGGCTGCTGTGTCTTTTAACATGCCCCAAAAATGACTTTGTCTTGTCTTAATTGTTTTTAGTAGTTCTCTTTTTATTTTCAGTTGTTTTAAAACTTCATCGTTAGTTATCTTTTCTTTCCATCCAATTCTACCTATTCTTCTATAAATCCACATTTCAAAGACTTCAATTTTCTGTTCTGCTTTGTTGTCTAATGCCCATGTTTCTGCACCATACAGGAATATTGAGAAGATGTAACATTTTGCCATTCTTAGTTTCAGCCCTGCTGATATTTGTTTTGTTGTTAGTATATTTTACATGGCATTAAAATTACTTTTTGCCATACCTAATCTTTTTTTTTTTCAGTTATACATATACATTTTCCATCACTGGTTATAATATGTCCCAGGTAGTTGTAGCTCTGAACTGTCTCCATATGTATTTCTTCAACTTTAATTTTTATTTGTAGGTCTTGAGAATTTCCTTTGTTTATGATCATAGTTTCAGTCTTTTTGATATTCATATCTTGTCCATATATTTTCCTTGTTATATTTATTGCATTAAGTAAGTGTTGTAGATCTGTAGGATTTTCTGCTAGTAGTACAGTATCATCAGCATATCTTAGGCTAATGATTATCGACCGTCTTTATCTTTGTATGAATCTGACGCCTCTAACAGGAACCGTGCATTGCATTATTGTTCCTCCCAACCCGCTGTGTCTTTTGACGTGGCCATATTATTTTCGTTTCCTATGTAGAATGGTGTTTACAGCCGAGTTTGGAGAAATATACTCAGATGTTCCCCGCTGGGTGGTCTAGAGGCAAGATATCGACTTCTGGACAAGAAGGTCACTTGTTCGATTCCCACCACAGTCAGTAGTAAAATTTATTTAAAGAATAAAAAAAAATAGAATCTAATTTCTTCGTGGCTTTAGATCTTTGTTTTCTTCCCTGCTCTTTGGAGATTGAGATCCGATGTCTAGCGCTCTTGCACAACGGCGTAAAACGGAGGTCCCGCGTGCCTGATGCGCACGTTAAAGAACCAACATTAAAAGATTAGGCGAAAAATGGTTACTGCATCAGGAAAAGAAATAGGGAAAAAATCTATCGAAAGAAACAGTAATATTTTCAATGATAAAAATGAGAGTACTTCTGAAATAAAGAATATCTGCCTCCATGGTGGGGGACACCTGAGTATTTTCTGCTTGTATGGTGGAAGACATCAGAGTATGTGGCTTCCTGTATGGTGAGGCACAACTGAGTGTATGGTTGACTGTATGACAGGGAACACCTGAGTACAAACCTGCTTGTATGGCGGGGGGCACCTTAGTATATAGGTGCCTGTATGGGGGTGGGTATATCTGTGTATATGGGGTATATCTGAATATATGGCTGCCTGTATGGGGGTGGGTATATCTGTGTATATGGCAGCCTGTATGGCAGCGGATGTCTCAGTATATGGCAGCCTGTGTGGGGGGAAGGACATCTGAGTATATGGCTACCTGTATGGTGCGGATATCTAAGTACGCGGCTACCTGTCTGAAAATAAGAGTCCTTCCAGACTTCTCTAGATATGTAAAAAAACATTAATCAAAGTCACCGACCAATGAAACATAACAAGTTGCTACTAGACAGCCAGACTATGGAAACTAACTGGGCTTCATAAAATATTTGGTTAAGCGCCTCCGACCTGCCGTCGCAATACCAGTGTCGGCGTTCTATTAACTGCCAGGGACCTAGTAGTTCTACCTCTTCGTCGGTTCTCTCAGATAATACTTTGCGTCAAAACAGGCTGGTTAACAGAAACTAGGATCACCATGTTCCCTGTTGTGGTAACTCTTACTGAAATAGAAGACCTAGTAGTGCAGTACCTCGAGGCTGGATTAGTAGTTTCCCAACATAGTCTTAAACCAGACTAACTCTGAGCAAAAGTGCACCTTGCTCTCGTGGCATTAAGTCAACAACAACGTAAAAACGTTCCTTTAGTTTTAGTATTGGAAGCATTCTAGGAGGTCCGCGCTGTACATTTTATACCACTGTCTCGAAGTATCAGCGGTAATATATAATAAATATATCACTATATTTATTAGCTTCGTTACAGCGGTGACTGAGGCCTGCCCTGTGGACTTAGCTCTGCAGCCAACCAGTCTTTAGGACACCAATGTAAGGAGTTGTTACTGGACAAATAGACAGGTCCTAACCATCCCTCCCCTACACTCTACCCTACCTTACCCCCTAATCCTCTCTTCCCCTACCCTACCTTACCCCCTAACCCTCCCCCCATACCCTTCTTTTCCCCGTAACCCTTCCTCCCTCTACTCTACACTACCTTATCTTACAACCCTCCCTCCCCTCCACTCTACCCTACTTTATCCCCTAACCCCCACCTCCCCTCTACTATACCTTATCCCCTTAACCTCTATCATCCTACTCTACCCTAATTTACCCCTTAACCCTCCCTCCCCCTACTCTACCCTACCTTAACCCCTAATTGTCTAATTAATTGTCTCTCTCCCTACTTTACCCTACATTATCCCCTAACTCACCCTCTCCTCTACTCTACCCTACCATTCTCCCTAAACCTCCCTTACCCCTAACACTCCCTTCCTAATACTCTACCCTACTTTATCCCCTAACCCACCCTCTCCTCTACTCTACCCTACCATTCTCTCTAAACCTCCCTTACCCCTAGATAGATAGATAGATACTAACCCTCCTTTAGTCATACTCTACCTTACTCCCTAACCCTCCTTTAGTCATACTCTACCTTACTCCCTAACCCTCCTTTAGTCATACTCTACCTTACTCCCTAACCCTCCTTTAGTCATACTCTACCTTACTCCCTAACACTCCTTTAGTCATACTCTACCTTACTCCCTAACTCACCCTCCACATACTCTACCCTAGCGTACCCCCTAACCCACCATTGCCCCTATACTACTTTACCCCCAAGCCTCCCTCTCCCATAACCCCTCCTCTTCCTACTCTACCCTACCTTCTCCCCTAACCCTCCCTCTCTCATAACCCACCTTTCCTCCTACTCTAATCTACCTTACCCCTAATCCTCCCTACTACCTAACCCTCCCTCTTCCATAATCCCCTCCTTCCTTCTACTTTACCCTACCTTGCCTTCTACACCTCCCTTCCCCTAATCTTTCCTTCTACCTTATCCATCTCTCCTCCCCTACTCTACCCTTCCACACATTTCAATGTTTCCAGTCACGTCAGTTTATCTTCTCTGTCTTGTCTGTCCTGTCAAGTCCTGCCTCTTTGTCCTGTAACAGCTCCTTACATTGGTGGCCTAGAGAACACTCCTACTAAAACTAAACAATCGGTTTTACGTTGTTGTTGTTATTGACTTAATGCAAGAGATCAATTTACACTTTTGCTCATTGATGTGGCTGGTCGTAATAGCTTTCTTGACATTCTCTCAATTTTACTAGATAAGTATAAGGGGAGCAGAAGCGCCTGCGACTTGCGGTCGCAATAGCAGGTTCGGCGCACCATCAGCTGGCCAAGATCTAGCAGTTCTACCTCCTCGTGGTCTCCCCTGGAAACAGTCTGCGTCAAACCAGACTGGCTAACAGAAGCTAGGATCGCCGTGTTCCCTGTAGTGATGGCAGTTACTGATATAGAGTACCCAGTATTGCAGTACCTCTGGGCTGGACTAGTAGTTTCCCAGAATAGCCTGGGATAGACGAACGCCAACCTCTCCAGTTAGAGCCGGGAATGTCAAAAAAGCCATTACGACCCGCCACATCTTATGAGTCAAAGACAACATCCTCGCATCAAATTCTTGCAATCAGTCAACAACAACAACTGGACAAGTTTGGGTTCGTCTAGATCCCGGCTATGTGGGAAAACTACTAATCCAGCCTTGAGGTACTGCAATATTAGGTCTTCTATTTCAGTAAGAGCCACCACAATAGGGTACGTGGCTATCGTAGCTTCTGTTAACCAGCTTGTTTTGATGCAAGGTATTATCCTAGAAAACCGACGAAGAGATAGAACTGCTAAGTACCTGACAGTTGATAGTACGCCGACCATGTTATTGCGTTGGCAGGTCGGACGCGCTTAACCATCTATTTTACAAAGACCAGTTATTTTATATAGTCTGGCTGTCTAGTGGTAAGTTTTTATAAGACCAACATTATGAGAATTAATACAGTTGGCAATAACCAAATAAAACTAGGAGAAATACCTCTATTAGATATACAATCTTACATATATCTGGGCAGTAATATAGATAAAGAGGGAGGAACAGAAAATGATATCAAAATAAGGATATCAAAAGCAAGAGGAACTTTCATTGCACTGGGAAACATATGGAAATCCAAAGAAATTAGGTTAAATACAAAAATAAAAATTTTCAACTCAAATGTTAAGGCGGTCCTATTATATGGCTGTGAAACATGGAGAACAACAAAATTGACAATCACGAAGATACAGACTTTCATTAATGGATGCTTACGCAGAACAAAAGGATGGAAATAGCAGGACAAAATCACTAACATAGAATTATGGAAATGTACCAGTCAAACACCAGTGGATAAAGAGATACAGCGAAGACGATGGCGCTGGATAGGACACACACTACGGAAGCCAACTGAGAGTATTACACAACAGGCCCTTTTTTGAAATCCCCAGGGGAAAGACAAAGAGGAAGACGAAGGAATTCTTGGAGAAGGCAGATAGAAGCAGATATGAAGATGATGGGGAAGACATGGAATGATCTTAAAAGAACGGCAAAAAAACAGAACGACTTGAAAAGTGTTTGTTGAAGACCTATGCTCCACTGGGAGCTGAAAAAAGTAGTGAGAGTTATTTTCTATAGTCTGGCTGTGTAGTGGTAAGTTTTTATTTTCCATGGTTAGGGGGCATTTGACTATTTTTTTTTCTTCTCAAAAATAGGCGACAGCTTAAAATAGGTTTCGGAACTGCTACATTGTAACAATATGTTCACTGTTTCTATGTATAGTCATGGGACGTGACAATTTTATCAAATCAAACGACATTAATTAACAAGCAACAAACATGTAGCGTCATCAACAGTTAGGAGCTAGACATTTTTTAACAAACTATAAATATCTGGGATCTGTAGTAACTAACAATGGAGACTGTCAGAAACAGATCAAATGAAGATTAGCAATAACAACATAAGCATTAAATGCTATGAAGAACATGTGGCAAACACTTGGAATGCAGTAAAATTAAAATTACTAAGGATATGTAACTTCTATATAGCGATATGTGGATGTGAATCACGGGTAGTCTCGCACAGCAAAAAGGAAAATCCATTCATTCGAAACAAAATGCAACAGAACATTTTTAAAGATACATTCGATAATGAAAAAGAGCATGGAAAACATATTAAAAGACAAAAACACTTTAAAAAACTCCCTTTCGTTTGTTCAGTGGCGTATTCTTTATGATACCGCAGCTACCACCATAGTCTGAACATATTAATGAAATACAAAAGGAAATGATAATTTTTTTAAAAAAATAATTATATTACAAATTTTCGACTATTCTATTACACATTTCGTAGGCCAATATGATTTATTTGTTTTGATTTGCATTTATTAAAGCAATGTTTTCCTCTGGCCACTATAACGTTTGTGAATGAAACCGAAACTACATTGAAACCTCTATTAGCAAGCGGTACATTTTTCCTCTATCCGGACCTTGTATTAGCGACCTTGACATTCAAAAATTCCGGTCAAAATAATACGGCAAAGCTACCTCTACACTAATGCGGTTTCATTGGTTATTTTTAGCTCTAGCCAATCAGAATCGTCACAAAGTGAAAGTAAAACAATGTCTGATTACCGGAACTTTCTTAGCTATTTATAACTACGTTATGCGCATCAGCATCTGTAAAAAGAATTTTTCTACTCTCAAGAGAATAAAATCTTATTGTCGCTCAACTCAGACACAAGAACGCTTATCTGGTTTGGCATTAATGTCCATTGAGAAATCATTCCCTCAGAAACGTAGATACCAACCCAACAGTACTTTCAATGACAAAGTCATCAAGATATTTTCGTCCCAAACAAGACGGATATAATTAACATAAATAAGTAAATAATTTAAAATGTAGTGATGTCATTAGAAAACATTACTTCATGTTAGCCTACTGAATATAATGTATGTTTCTATTTTGTCAGCGGTAGCCCAGAACACAATACCAGTATACGCCACGGCGTTTGTTATTTCTTTTGTTGGTTTGTGTTGCCAGCTTTACATATCTAATGAAGGCTGGAGTGACTGAATTTTGCATAAAAATCACCTTTGTCTTATTTTCAGACAAGTAGACGTGTACTCGGTTATCCACATCCATACAGGCAGCCATTCATATGCCCTCCACCTTACAGGTCGGTATATACTCAGTTGTCCCCCATCATACAGGTAGCCATATTACTCGTTCCAATTTTGTCAATCTTGTCAGTGCGGAGGTCAACGGTCTCATCTGGGATAACACCGATGAGAAAGATGCAGTCATCTAAACAGACGGATCTGTAATACGACACTAAAGAAGTGCATGGGCATTTACAGCACGCTCGGCAGGCAGAATAGTCAAGGAAGCCAGTTGTGCATACGTTATGACCACGAGTAGCATGACGATGGAGGTGATGCCAGTGACCAAGTCAATCACCCGATAGAGTCACAAGACTTCACCCACGCCTGTATACTGAATGATTCGATGCGAATGATATGAAAAGTGGAGGCGGGACCTGTACCTAGGCAATGGGTAGAGTCGTTGCAGAAGTCAAAAATGCGTAAGGTCACCTTTGTCTACGTCGCAGGACATGCTGGAGTACAGTGAAATGAAAGGGCGGACAGGTTGGCTAGCTGCGCTATTGTTGAGGACGGTCAACCATTGGATCGGGTGGACATAATCAATGCTCTCCGGGAAGTTGGAAGGACACAGGACTTCGATAACCATGAGTCCACGTCACTTCTTCGGATGAAAGAGATGGGAGTTAAGATGGGCACAGCCAGAAACGAGAAACTTAGTGGGCGTGTAAGAAGACTAATCAACCAACACAGAACTGGAGTCGTCAGTCGCTGGACACTTCGAGAATTGCTCAGGAGGGCATCTGAGCACCTATGGATATGTTGGGAGTACAATGATGATAACCCGTTAATAACTCAATAACTCATGTGTCCCCCACCATACAGGAAGTCATATACACAGATATTCCCCGCCAAACAGGCAGTCAAATACTCAGGTGTTTCCCGCCACACACTCCGATATATACGCAGGTGTCCCCTGCCATACAGACAGCCTTATACTCAAGTGCCTCCCATCATAAGGGCAGACATATACACAGGTGTCCCCCTCCATGTAGGCAGATATTCCTTTTTCAGAGATACTCTCATTTTTTTATCATCTAAAGTTTCACCGTTTCTTTCGGTAGATTTTTTTCCTATTTATTTTTCTTGGGCATTGACCTTTGTCGGCCTAATCTTTTTTTTTTTTTTTTGTTCTTTATCGTGCGGAGAACGTCGTTATCCATGAGGGCTAGACATCTTATTTCAGTCTCGAGATGTCTCGGGAGGGTAATGCTACAAAAAAACCAGATTGCATTTTTTTAATATCTTGAAATAAATTTTACTACTGACTGTGGTGGGAATCGAACTAGTGACCTTCTTATCCTGATGTTGACATTTTGCCCTAAGACCATGCAGCTGAGTATATGGCTCCCAACTCGGCTATAAACACCATTCTACAGAGGAAACGAAAATGCTATGGCTACGTCAAAAGACACAGCGGGTTGGGAAGAACAATAATGCAAGTCACGATTCCTGTGAGAGGCATTAGGGGCATAGCAAGATAAAGGCATACAGAGACGTTGAACATGACAACAAACGAAGTGGGAAATCCGGCTATGAGACAGAAATTCTGTCAAACACAAGCTGTGGTGAATGCAACATTCTGCAAATGTGCTATCTGATGATGATTGCTGCAAGTAGTTCAGTGGCTACATACTTTCACAATCAAATCTTTACCCTAACACATTCTCCAAAATGGAGTAAAATTTGCGTCCTTACTTGGATTCATTACACATGGATGCTCTAATATGTAATGACTCGGGCAGATGGTGCTCGTAAACCTGGGAGGGCCGACCATCTAAGGGCAGAATCCCCCTACAGAAAAGACAATATGCTGCCTTGCAGGAAGATTGGGGACAATCAAAGGCTAGGGAAAGCAAACCCGAATAAAATGCTGGCTGAAATCGGATGCACTGGGCCAGTGGCGCAGAACACAGTGCAACGTTTTAACGGGTGCTCAATCAGAGTGGATCTGGCGAACTCTACTTGTGATGTTCTGTCTGTGGGGGCGATCAACACACTTAGCTTGACAGCTGACTTCATGTGAGAGTCTGGAATCCTTACTCTGAATGAGTCCTGATCGCAGAGAGAGAGATATGTAATAACCAGCAAATAAGAACTCAGATGATAAATCAGTGTTACTGTATGGCTGCAAAACATAAATAACAGTTAAAGATATTTACGAAGTACCAGATATTCATCTTTTAGATGCTTCTGTAGAATAAAAAAATCTAAATGGCAAACATTGAGTCCGTGATGGGAGAATGGGTGGTCCGGGGGTTAGACGTCGGTCTCTGGACATGAAGATCCTGGTTTCGATACCCATGGCAAACGGTGGGAATTAAAAAAAAAATGGAATCCCTGGTTTCTTCGCAGCTTTACCCTCTCTGGTCAGAGTCGTGGTAGTGAGATCGATGTCTGGCTTTCTCTGGTCAGAGTCTTGGTAGTGAGATCGATGTCTGGCCTTCTCTGGTCAGAGTCTTGGTAGTGAGATCGATGTCTAGCCCTCTCTGGTCAGAGTCTTGGTAGTGAGATGGATGTCAAGCCTTCTCTGGTCAGAGTCTTGGTAGTGAGATGGATGTCTAGCCTTCTCTGGTCAGAGTTTTGGTAGTGAGACGGATGTCTAGCCTTCTCTGGTCAGAGTCTTGGTAGTGAGATCGATGTGTAGCCCTCTCTGGTCAGAGTCTTGGTAGCGAGATCGATGTGTAGCCCTCTCTGGTCAGAGTCTTGGTAGCGAGATCGATGTCTAGCCATTTCTGGTCAGAGTCTTGGTAGCGAGATCGATGTCTAGCCCTCTCTGGTTAGAGTCTTGGTAGCGAGATCGATGTCTAGCCCTCTCTGGTCAGAGTCTTGTAGCGAGAGCGATGTCTAGCCCTCTCTGGTCAGAGTCTTGGTAGCGAGATCGATGTCTAGCCCTCTCTGGTCAGAGTCTTGGTAGCGAGATCGATGTCTAGCCCTCTCTGGTCAGAGTCTTGGTAGCGAGATCGATGTCTAGCCCTCTCTGGTCAGAGTCTTGGTAGCGAGATCGATGTCTAGCCCTCTCTGGTCAGAGTCTTGTAGCGAGAGCGATGTCTAGCCCTCTCTGGTCAGAGTCTTGGTAGCGAGATCGATGTCTAGCCCTCTCTGGTCAGAGTCTTGGCAGCGAGATCGATGTCTAGCCTTCTCTGGTCTGAGTCTTGGTAGCGAGATCGATGTCTAGCCCTCTCTGGTCAGAGTCTTGGTAGTGAGATCGATGTCTGGCCTTCTCTGGTCAGAGTCATGGTAGTGAGATCGATGTCTAGCCCTCTCTGGTCAGAGTCTTGGTAGTGAGATGGATGTCAAGCCTTCTCTGGTCAGAGTCTTGGTAGTGAGATGGATGTCTAGCCTTCTCTGGTCAGAGTTTTGGTAGTGAGACGGATGTCTAGCCTTCTCTGGTCAGAGTCTTGGTAGTGAGATCGATGTGTAGCCCTCTCTGGTCAGAGTCTTGGTAGCGAGATCGATGTGTAGCCATCTCTGGTCAGAGTCTTGGTAGCGAGATCGATGTCTAGCCATTTCTGGTCAGAGTCTTGGTAGCGAGATCGATGCCTAGCCCTCTCTGGTCAGAGTCTTGGTAGCGAGATCGATGTCTAGCCCTCTCTGGTCAGAGTCTTTGTAGCGAGATCGATGTCTAGCCCTCTCTGGTCACGTCCTTGGTAGTGAGATCGATGTCTAGCCTTCTCTGGTCAGAGACTTGATAGTGAGATCGATGTCTAGCCCTCTCTGGTCAGAGTCTTGGTAGCGAGATCGATGTCTAGCCCTCTCTGGTCGGAGTCTTGGTAGTGAGATCGATGTCTAGCCCTCTCTGGTCAGAGTCTTGGTAGTGAGATCGATGTCTAGCCCTCTCTGGTCAGAGTCATGGTAGCGAGATCGATGTCTAGCCCTCTATGGTCAGAGCCTTGTTAGCGAGATCGATGTCTAGCCCTCTCTGGTCAGAGTCTTGGTAACGAGATCGATGTCTAGCCCTATCTGGTCAGAGTCTTGGTAGCGAGATCGATGTCTAGCCCTCTCTGGTCAGAGTCTTGGTAGTGAGATCGATGTGTAGCCCTCTCTGGTCAGAGTCTTGGTAGTGAGATCGATGTGTAGCCCTCTCTGGTCAGAGTCTTGGTAGTGAGATCGATGTCTAGCCTTCTCTGGTCAGAGACTTGGTAGTGAGATCGATGTCTAGCCTTCTCTGGTCAGAGACTTGATAGTGAGATCGATGTCTAGCCCTCTCTTGTCAGAGTCATGGTAGCGAGATCGATGTCCAGCCCTCTCTGGTCACGTCCTTGGTAGCGAGATCGATGTCTAGCCTTCTCTGGTCAGAGACTTGATAGTGAGATCGATGTCTAGCCCTCTCTGGTCAGAGTCTTGGTAGCGAGATCGATGTGTAGCCATCTCTGGTCAGAGTCTTGGTAGCGAGATCGATGTCTAGCCATTTCTGGTCAGAGTCTTGGTAGCGAGATCGATGTCTAGCCCTCTCTGGTCAGAGTCTTGGTAGCGAGATCGATGTCTAGCCCTCTCTGTTCAGAGTCTTGGTAGCGAGATCGATGTCTAGCCCTCTCTGGTCACGTCCTTGGTAGTGAGATCGATGTCTAGCCTTCTCTGGTCAGAGACTTGATAGTGAGATCGATGTCTAGCCCTCTCTGGTCGGAGTCTTGGTAGTGAGATCGATGTCTAGCCCTCTCTGGTCAGAGTCTTGGTAGTGAGATCGATGTCTAGCCCTCTCTGGTCAGAGTCATGGTAGCGAGATCGATGTCTAGCCCTCTATGGTCAGAGCCTTGTTAGCGAGATCGATGTCTAGCCCTCTCTGGTCAGAGTCTTGGTAACGAGATCGATGTCTAGCCCTATCTGGTCAGAGTCTTGGTAGCGAGATCGATGTCTAGCCCTCTCTGGTCAGAGTCTTGGTAGTGAGATCGATGTGTAGCCCTCTCTGGTCAGAGTCTTGGTAGTGAGATCGATGTGTAGCCCTCTCTGGTCAGAGTCTTGGTAGTGAGATCGATGTCTAGCCTTCTCTGGTCAGAGACTTGGTAGTGAGATCGATGTCTAGCCTTCTCTGGTCAGAGACTTGATAGTGAGATCGATGTCTAGCCCTCTCTTGTCAGAGTCATGGTAGCGAGATCGATGTCCAGCCCTCTCTGGTCACGTCCTTGGTAGTGAGATCGATGTCTAGCCTTCTCTGGTCAGAGACTTGCTAGTGAGATCGATGTCTAGCCCTCTCTGGTCAGAGTCTTGGCAGCGAGATAGATGTCTAGCCCTCTCTGGTCGGAGTCTTGGTAGTGAGATCGATGTCTAGCCCTCTCTGGTCAGAGTCTTGGTAGTGAGATCGATGTCTAGCCCTCTCTGGTCAGAGTCATGGTAGCGAGATCGATGTCCAGCCCTCTCGAAAAACAGGAGGTCCCGTGTGCACTCGCACGCTTTAAAAAAACCCATGGCAGTAAACATTCGAAATAAGTAAGTAAGATAGCAGCTAACCGGACCAAAATTGTTAAACAAACCTCCTTATCTATGCTGAAAACTGATGTGTCAGTCAGAAAGGCGGAGATATTGTCGTAAACTAGCGACACAATGCATACAGGCCCACTTAAAGGGTGAACGTTAGGAAGATGAAATAGGGAAGGCACCAGACAGATACCAGTGGTCAAATATTCGACAAAGCTGGTGGATCTGGATAGAATACAAACTGCTGAGGTTTCAACTCCACAGACACTTTTTTTTATCAACAATCTATGGGAGAAGGGTCAAAAGGGCAGGCCAAAAATAAACTTGTAGAGGAGATGTGTTAACAGAGGTGAGGAAGACTTGTGTTAACAGAGATGGGGAAGACATGTTAACAGAGGTGAGGAAGACTTGTGTTAACAGAGGTGAGGAAGACTTGTGTTAACAGAGGTGAGGAAGACATGTGTTAACAGACGTGAGGAAGACATGTGTTAACAGAGGTGAGGAAGACTTGTGTTAACAGAGTAAAGGAAGACATGTGTTAACAGACGTGAGGAAGACATGTGTTAACAGATGTGAGGAAGACATGTGTTAACAGAGATGGGGAAGACATGTGTTAACATAGGTAAGGAAGACATGTGTTAACAGACGTGAGGAAGACATGTGTTAACAGAGGTGAGGAAGACATGTGTTAACAGAGGTGAGGAAGACATGTGTTAACATAGGTAAGGAAAACGTTGTTAGGGAAGACATGTGTTAACTGAAAGGTTGAAGACATGTGTTAACTGAGATGGGGAAGACATGTGTTAACTGAGATGAGGAAGACATGTGTTAACGTTGATAGGGAAGACATGTGTTAACTGAGAAGGGGAAGACATGTGTTAACTGAGATGGGGAAGACATGTGTTAACTGAGATGGGGAAGATATGTGGCAACTGAGATGGGGAAGACATGTTTTAACATAAAAATATTAGGTGACAAATGGTTACTGCATCAGGAAAAGAAATAGATAAAAAATCTACCGAAAGAAACAGTAATATTTTCGATGATAACAAAAATGAGAGTATTTCTGAAATGAAGAAAATCTGCCTCCATGGTGGGGGACACCTGAGTATTTTCTGCTTGTATGGTGGAAGACATCTGAGTATGTGGCTTCCTGTAGGGTGAGACACAACTGAGTGTATGGCTGTCTGTATGACAGGGAACACTGAGTACAAACCTGCTTGAATGGCGGGGGACACCTTAAGATATGGGTGCCTGTATGACGGGATATATCTGAATATATGGGTGCCTGTATGGGGGTGGGTATATCTGTGTATATGGCAGCCTGTATAGGGTGTGTATATACGAATATATGGCTGCCTGTGTGGGGGTGTGTATATCTGAATATATAGGTGCCTGTATCTATCTATCTATCTATCTATCTATCTATCTATCTATCTATCTATCTATCTATCTATCTATCTATCTATCTATCTATCTATCTATCTATCTATCTATCTATCTATCTATCTATCTATCTATCTATCTATCTATCTATCTATCTATCTATCTATCTATCTATCTATCTATCTATCTATCTATCTATCTATCTATCTATCTATCTATCTATCTATCTATCTATCTATCTATCTATCTATCTATCTATCTATCTATCTATCTATCTATCTATCTATCTATCTATCTATCTATCTATCTATCTATCTATCTATTTATCTATCTATTGACCTTTCGAGCCGTTGCCGGCCCATAGGACGTAGATCAAGATACACCTTCTCACATCTGAATTTTTGTTCTAGCAGTTTTCTTTTAAAGATATTTTATAAAATCTCGCCATTTGTCTCTGTTCTGTGGAAGCAGCTCTATCTCATTGAGGGAGCCGAATCCTGCTGCTCTTGCCTCTCTCATCAATGTTCTTCTCAGTGTCTCCCTGGGTCTTCCTCTTTTTCTATTACCTGTTGTTTCCCATATGAGGGCCTGCTTTGCTATTCGGTTATTATCTCTTCTCATCACATGTCCAACATATGACCATTGTCTTTTCTTTATTACTGAAGATATTAGTGGTTGATTGGCGATTTCTCTAATTTCCTCGTTTGTTTTGAATTCGTTCCACGCTATACCAAGTATTTTCCTTAGACATTTATTTTCGAATGCGTTCAACTTTGTTTCTACATCTCTTGTTGTTTTCCAGCTTTCACACGCAAACGTAAGGGTTGATAGTACATTTGATTTGAATAGCCTAAGTTTTGTGTTTGTGCTGATGGTTTTGATTTCCACAACTTTTCAAGGCTTCTGAAAGACATTGCTGCTTTAGCTATTCTGATTCTAATTTCTTTACTTGTATTCCATTCTCGATCAATGTGACTTCCAAGATAGATAAAGTGATCGGTCTCCTCTACTGGTTTGTTTTCCATGTATATTTTGTCATCTGTTGGAATATGGTGCCTGTATGGGAGTGGGTATATCTGTGTATATGGCAGCCTGTATGGGGGTGGATATATCTGAATATATGGGTGCCTGTATGGGGTGGGTATATCTGTATATATGGGTGCCTGTATGGGGGTGGGTAAATCTGTGTATATGGCAGCCTGTATGGCAGGATATATCTGAGTATATGGCAGTCACTATGGCTAGGGATACCTGAGTATATGGCAGCCTGTATGGGGGGGGAGGGAGGGGGATATCTGAATATATGGCAGCCTACATGGTGGGGGGGGGGACATCTGAGTATATGGCAGCCTGTATGAGGGTGGGTATATCTGTGTATATGGCTACCTGTATGGTGCGGATATCTAAGTACACGGTTACCTGTATGGTGCGGATATCTAAGTACACGGCTACCTGTCTGAAAATAAGAGTCCCTCCAGATTTGTGAAAAAACATTAATCAAAGTCACCGACCAATGAAACATAACAAGTTGCTACTAGACAGCCAGACTATGGAAACTAACTGGGTTTCATAAAATATTTGGTTTAGCGCCTCCAACCTGCCGTCGCAATACCAGTGTCGGCGTTCTATTAACTGCCAGGGACCTAGTAGTTCTACCTCTTCGTCGGTTCTCTCAGATAATACTTTGCGTCAAAACAGGCTGGTTAACAGAAACTAGGATCACCATGTTCCCTGTTGTGGTAGCTCTTACTGAAATAGAAGACCTAGTAGTGCAGTACCTCGAGGCTGGATTAGTAGTTTCCCAACATAGTCTTAAACCAGACTAGCTCTGAGCAAAAGTGCATCCCTGCCCTCGTGGCATTAAGTCAACAACAACGTAAAAACGTTCCTTTGGTTTTGGTATTGGAACCATTCTAGGAGGTCCGCTTTGTACATTTTATACCACTGTCTCGAAGTATCAGTGGTAATATAAAATAAATATATCAGTATATTTATTAGCTTCGCTACAGCGGTGACTGAGGCCTGCCCTGTGGACTTAGCTCTGCAGCCAACCAGTCTTTAGGATACCAATGTAAGGAGTTGTTACTGGACAAAGAGACAGGTCCTAACCATCCCTCCCCTACACTCTACCCTACCCATAACCACGATTCCCGCCTACTCTAACTTACCGCTTAACCCATCCTACCACCTACCCTACCCTACCAACCAACCCAGTCGACCCCTTCTCTACCCTACCTTAACCCTGAACACTCCCTCACCCTACCCTACCTTACCCCATAACCCTCCCTCCTCTACCCTGCCCTAGCCTTTAACTTTCACTCCCCCTACCTTATCAACCAAACCTCCCTCCCACTACCCTACCCTACCTTACCCCATTAACTCTCCCTCCCTCTACCATACCTTACCCACTAACCGTCCTCCCCCTACCATACCTTACTCCCTAAACCTTCCTTAACATAACCCTCCCTTCCCAATAGTCTACCCTGCCTTACCCCTTAAACATCCGTCCCCCCCTCTACCCTACCTTACCCCCAAACTCACCTCCCCCTACCCAACATTACTTCCTAAACCTCCCTTACCATAACCCTCTCTTCGCAATAGTCTACCCTACCTTACCCCCAAACCCTCCCTTCTTCTCTACCCTACCTTACCCCCTAACCTTTTCCCTCTTACTCTACCCAACCTTAACCCCTAACGCTCCCTCCGCGCTGCTCTACCTAACCCCCTAACTCTCCCTCCCCCAGCTATACCCTACCTTACCCCCCAATCTCCCTCCCCCTACTCTACCCTACCTTACCCCTAACCATCACTCTCCCTACTCTACCGTATCTTACCGCCTAAACTTCCCTCCCACTAATCTACCTTACCTCCTAAACCTCCTTCCCCCTACTTAACCTTACCTCCTAATTCTCCCTCCCCCTACCCTACCTTACTCCCTAACCCTCCTTCCCCCTACTCTACCTTACCATCTAACCCTCCATTCCCCCATTACACCTTACCCCGTAACCCTAACTCCCCCTACTGAACATTACCTTATCTCACAACCCTCCCTTTCCTTTTTATGGGGACTACAGCTACCTTTCTTTGTTAGGGAGATGAGATAGTAATTCGGATGATTCCACTGGCACGGGCGGTAGAGCAATTATGGATTTTAATTCGTTTGCAGTGATACTGGGGCCTTCCATAACCATAACCAATGAGAATAATAATCATTGTCCGTTTGCATGTCCCTTCAGGGACTTTGCATTCACCACAGCCAGTCAGAAAGAATCTCTGCCCCTAGCTACATCTCCCGCTTCTTCTTTTCTCAGGTTCAATGCATCTTTGATGTCTTGAGCCTACATTCTTCTTGGCCTGCCCCTGATGTGTCGCCCAGGAACCGTGCCTTTCATTATTGTTCTTTTCAGCCCGCTGTGTTCTTTTACGTGGCCCTAGTATTTTAATTTCCTCTTCAGAATGGTGTTTATAAGACAGCTCTTTTAACGTTTAAACCTTTTAATATATCTCCATTGCTCTTTTTCGTTATTCAAGGTATCTTAAAGATTTTTCTGTTTCGAATGGGTCAATTTTCTTCCGTGCTCTTTGTGATAGTAAATAATTCACAGCCTTACCCTGCTATTGGGAAGAAACACGCCCTCAGTAATTTTACTTTTACTGCTTTGCTGATACTCAGATATTGTGTTACGTGTTCTTCCTGGCGCTTAATTTTTGTGTTGCTAATGCTAGTCTGTTTTTTTTAATCTCGTTCTGGCAGTCTCCATTGTTAGTTACCACAGATCCAAAATATTCATAGTTTGATACACTTTCAAGATCTTCACTGTTGATAATTTAGGATTGGCATTTTGCTTTGTCAATGGACATTATCATAGATTTATATTTATTTAGATAGAGGTTTTGCCCTTATGTGATGTTTATGTCAGGAAAAAAGATCGACAGGTCACGCAAGAATAAAATTCGGGGAAATGACACGCGAATTGTAGGCATTCTTTATTTGTTTATAAAAGGTATTTCTTAAAAGTTATGTTGATGTGCTGTTGCTATAGTGTTGCACATCATTCAGTCCCATGTCTAATTTTTCTTGTAATGTTTGGATTAATGAGCCTGTCATGGTTGAAGGGTCAGCTGAAGCAGAGAGAAACCCTCTCCAGTGGACTATCAGTAAACAACATAACAATTAATAACAGTTAAACGTAGCAACAATACAGAAGTGGACTTTCTCACAAGAGATGAATTTTAAAATATAAAACGTCACACACATTAATACATATATAGCAAACTGTAGAGCAATGCCATAGGCCCCTCATTTTTATTCGGCGAAATGAAGCACAATGAGTTATAGAACAGAACAGGTGAGAATTTCCTTTTAAAAAAAGCATGCACGAATAGCTATAAAAGTGTGTAAATTAAAAAATATATATATATACTGGAAACAGCTCTGCCATGAAAGAAAGCTTAAAGTATTGTCATGAAAGAAAGCTTAAAGTATTGTCATGAAAGAAAGCTTAAAGTATTGTCATGAAAGAAAGCTTAAAGTATTGTCATGAAAGAAAGCTTAAAGTATTGTCATGAAAGAAAGCTTAAAGTATTGTCATGAAAGAAAGCTTAAAGTATTGTCATGAAAGAAAGCTTAAAGTATTGTCATGAAAGAAAGCTTAAAGTATTGTCATGAAAGAAAGCTTAAAGTATTGTCATGAAAGAAAGCTTAAAGTATTGTCATGAAAGAAAGCTTAAAGTATTGTCATGAAAGAAAGCTTAAAGTATTGTCATGAAAGAAAGCTTAAAGTATTGTCATGAAAGAAAGCTTAAAGTATTGTCATGAAAGAAAGCTTAAAGTATTGTCATGAAAGAAAGCTTAAAGTATTGTCATGAAAGAAAGCTTAAAGTATTGTCATGAAAGAAAGCTTAAAGTATTGTCATGAAAGAAAGCTTAAAGTATTGTCATGAAAGAAAGCTTAAAGTATTGTCATGAAAGAAAGCTTAAAGTATTGTCATGAAAGAAAGCTTAAAGTATTGTCATGAAAGAAAGCTTAAAGTATTGTCATGAAAGAAAGCTTAAAGTATTGTCATGAAAGAAAGCTTAAAGTATTGTCATGAAAGAAAGCTTAAAGTATTGTCATGAAAGAAAGCTTAAAGTATTGTCATGAAAGAAAGCTTAAAGTATTGTCATGAAAGAAAGCTTAAAGTATTGTCATGAAAGAAAGCTTAAAGTATTGTCATGAAAGAAAGCTTAAAGTATTGTCATGAAAGAAAGCTTAAAGTATTGTCATGAAAGAAAGCTTAAAGTATTGTCATGAAAGAAAGCTTAAAGTATTGTCATGAAAGAAAGCTTAAAGTATTGTCATGAAAGAAAGCTTAAAGTATTGTCATGAAAGAAAGCTTAAAGTATTGTCATGAAAGAAACTGACGTCAAGGAACGCTTGTCTGAAATATTAGAGCGAAACAATCATCAATTTTTTAGACATGTGCAAACAAGCAGAAAATACGTTGTGAAGCAGGAAAAATTAATGGACTGAATAGAAGAACAGAGAGGTCAAGAGAAAATAGTGAGGAAGATAATGGACTGTCTAATATCGTGGCATGAAAGAGAATATATACATATAGCGTGCGCTCAACGTCACCTCATATATTGATGTACAGATTAACTTCAACTTCTTCTTCTTCTACTTTTCAACTCCCTGTGGAGCATAGGTCTTTACAAACACTTTCTAAGCCGTTCTGTACCTTTACATTCTTTTAAGATCATTCAATGTCTTCCCCATCATCTTCAACTCTACTTCATCTGTCTTCTCCAAGAGTGTTTTGTTCTTCCTCTTTGTCTTAGTCTTTAACTTAGAGTTAATGTATTTTTTATTCCTGAATCCAAAACTAGAAGTCATCCGTGCTAGAAATGACAATAATAATAGGAAACACTTTATACAGAGCTTTGCAGCAGGAAGCTAGAAAGAGACCCCGTCGAGCAAGTGTTTCGGCCCTTTAGCTTCTTGACACTCTAAGGGAGGTGGACCCGCCTGGGCCATGATTCTCAGGCGCTGACCTCCTGCTGCATTGAACTCTAAAAAGTAAAAAAAAAAAAAAAAATAAAGTGAAGAGCCCCGTCACTTCAGTGGCGTATAGGGAATATGGTGTTAGTGACCATCATTTTTACTGACCTTCAGCACATGATTTTTTGGGGTAATGTGGTCGGTATTACGCCCGTGCCGCTTTACATTCCCAGAAAAAAAATCCTGTACCCATTAAAGGCTAGGTGGACCTGGAAGACGTCGATCAGGATCGAACCGTACCTACTAACCACTGAGTTATCGCGGCTCCCTACTGAACTTTAAAGTGTGCAGTATATTCGGCACAAAATAAGTACAGTTACTCTACGCAACACTTCTGGTCGAATGTACGGTTTTTACCAGCGTGGTATATTTACCTGTCATAGCTTTAACCCATCACACTGATGTAAGACAATAATATGACTCACGATATTCCTGCCCAAAGTTTGGGGCCTTACATCATGTACCAGCACTAACTTAATCTTCGCCTGTATTTGAAGAACTTTTCTCAGATTGCACCATCTCTGGATACGTTTCTTAAAGTAATAACTATTTGTTGACAATTCCTAATTCAACTGTTCATCCAAAGACGGACAGAGTTATCATTATGAAAGCACTAACTCATCACGCGCAACCTTACCACTAGTATTAGCAGCCTCCGTCAGCCATAGTTGACTATGGATTTTGCATAGGTCCTAGGTAATGTTATATTTTATTTTCTTTCGCCGTGTATTCTCCTTTTCTATGAAGATGTCTGCTTCTTATTGAAGTTAGAACTTTAGAGTGTTTTTCCAAAGATTGCGGTCTGCTGTTATCTCTTCCCAGTCTGCAGTGTTTATGTTCATAGCCTTCATGTCACTTTTACATGTCTATAAATCGGTGTTTTGGGCGCCCCATAGTTCTATTGCAATCTGCTAGTTGTCCATAAAGTGTATCTTTCTGCATGCGGCCATCTTTCTTAAGGTGTAAGTGGCCAGGTAACCTAAGTTGTTTGAACAGCGTTTATTTGTTCGAGTGGCCTGTGCTAGTGAGGACCTCCACGTTTGTCTGTGTCCTTCCTGGTGATATCAAGAATACGGGGCTGGCATCACATATGACATGTATTTAACCCTTTCTCTCTTGCTTTGCATATAAAGGACAAGAGGTAGGGTTCGATCCCAACCGACGGCTTCCGGTTCACCCAGCTTTTAATGGGTACCGGATTTTTTTTCTTGGAAAGTAAAGCGGCACGGGCGTAATACCGAGCACATTACTCCAAAAATCATGTGCCAAGGGTCTGTAAAATTTATGGTCACTAATACCATATTCCCAATATGCCACTTGGCGTGCCGGGGGTACTTCACTTTTTTTTTTTTTACTCTTGCTTTGCATAAGTTGTCCATGATTCGTTGCCATATACAATGATACTGATGATGCGTTGTAAACTGCTGCCATTGCTTTAGTTTGCTCTTTTGCCAAACGCGCCTAGAAATTTGGGTGCAGGTGGTAGCGGGTGACAATTTCTGTATCTAAAGATCTTTTGTGGTTGTTGATGAACCACAGGTAACTAACTATACAACATCACATTTTATGTTGTCGATAAAGATGGCAAGTGCTGCTTCAACGTACTGACCAAGTATATTAGTTTTCTACGAACTTATTGTGAGGTGGAAGTGTCTGCAGGAAATCGAAAAACGATTTATCACGCTTTGGAATTCTTAACGTTTTCTCACTAAGACTTGTCAGCAAATAACAGGTTTCTAATACCACTAGTACAGCCTACGATAATTTTCACTTCCTCTTCCTCTTATCAGCGACATTAGGGAATTTTTATGTGCATTTTGTTATAATTTTACACATTACGATCCTTAGCATTCGTCTTCAACCAGCATTTATCGGGAACACACATTTCTTTATTTTGAACGCATTCTAAGCGTTAACACTGAGTGCTCCACAGCGTTAGAGCGCTCTATGTTAATCCAACACAGGTCCCAAACATTTCGTTCCTATACATGAAAATAAAAAATTGTAAAAGTGTTTTATTATTTAATTTGTAAGTGAAAAGACGAGAGAGAGAGAGAGAGAGAGAGAGAGAGAGAGAGAGAGAGAGAGGGAGAAAACAAGAGGCGCCATTGGACATCTTCTGGAGTTGAAGCTGCAGCCGTGAAATGGTTTATTTTACTCGTATGGAAAACAAGTGATCTGAGTTTAACTTCTGAGTTCAGATTCTGAGTTCTACTTCTGAGTTCAACTTCTGAGTTCAACTTCTGAGTACAACTTTTAAATGTGGACACTTTTCTGTTTGTGTGAACCGGCACAGTTTCGTGTTACATCCTGAATTTTGTAAACGCCTTATCAAAATAATGAACATCAAAACAGCAGCTACTCCTCTTGAACGATCGCTTGGGTTACTTCTCTATAATTTGTTTATTATGGCAAATTTGAACTTTTCTATTATCACTGGTCACAAACAAGTAATATTTTAAATTAACTCATCTTAAATTGTTTCACTACAATTATTTCAACATTGTACTATTCTGTGTTGTTACGTGCTATACTATTTTACTACTTAAAACTGATGTTATTTATTTTCGCTTGCACTTTTAAGTTTTATTTCACAAAAACTAGTTATCTTCTTGTGTAATGTGAAATTGCTGTTACTTTTTCTTTTACTGCTGGACACAGACATTTTAATACTTTGCATCATAATATTTTGTTTTCCCCATACTTCCTCCCTTTTTCATGTAGATCCATGTAGTAATACAAAAAATAATATTATCGATTGTCGTACAAACAGTTGTTTCCTTTTATCTGAATTCATTTTAGCGTTGTTTTTTTTTTACGGAAACTAATTATTTCTTCGTGTAAAACGGAATTAATGTTATTTTTAAAATACATTTTTTAACTGGAGTATTTAAGTATTTATTGTATATATTAAAACAGGTAAATGAATTTAAATATTTGGGAACTTTGTTAACCTCAGACGGAAGATGTACAAAAGAGGTGAGATGCAGAATGGCTCAGGCAAAAGCAGCTTTCCAAAAAATGAGGAATATACTGTGCAATCCATTTTCGACAATAGAAACAAGAAAAAGAGTTCTTAAATGTTATGTAGAGCCAGTCTTAACATATGGATGGAAATCATGAACAATAGGACAACAGACAAGAAAATCACTGGAGTTTGTAGAAATGTGGTCTTAAAGAAAAATGTTGAGAATATTACGGACAGCTAAGAAGAGTAATGAAAACGTTCTGAAAGAGACCAATGCAAAAAGGGAGCTAATTCCCAATATTAGGAAGAAACAATCATCATTTTTTGGCCATTAATGAGAAGAGAACAGCGGGAATATATTGTAACAACTGGGAAAATTGAGGGACGAAGAGATACAGGGAAGCAAAGAGAAAATATATCAGACAGCTTAAGAGAATGGCTTGGCAGAAAATCAACAACGAAAATGATTAATAACTGTCGAGATCGAAAGTTGTGGAGAGACATGATCACGTACGCCAGCAGGCACTTGATGATGATTATGATGATGATGATTTAAGTATTAAATTTCTTCTTCTACATTCGACCAATGACTATTCGCTCTCCTTTGAAGGACGTTAAGTGGGCTTAGAGGCGTTGTGTTGTACTTTACAACAAGCTGCGTTGTGTTGTACTTTACAACAAGCTGCGTTGTGTTGTACTTTACAACAAGCTGCGTTGTGTTGTACTTTACAACAAGCTGCGTTGTGTTATACTTTACAACAAGCTGCGTTGTGTTGTACTTTACAACAAGCTGCGTTGTGTTGTACTTTACAACAAGCTGCGTTGTGTTGTACTTTACAACAAGCTGCGTTATTTGAGCTTATTTGTTGTCCAGATATCTGACCTGAGGGTGACATTTTTGTAAGTACTGGCTTGTCATTGCGCTTGGTCAGACTAGCACATAGAGACAGTGAAGTGGTTCACAAACACTTGCATCAACAGTCTGCTATGATTCGCTAATTGATTTTAGCCCTAAATCTGACAGGCGCCTTCGCATGGTTTCAACATTTGTTGAATGAATTGCAATTTTATTTGATCTTTTTTTCTTGTTTTTTTTCCTCACTATTTTCGTCGAGTCTTTATATATTCATCAGATCATTCACTTGGTCAAGAATAATAACTCTATGTCTGAAATGGACAGTTAATACATTTTTGAATTCAATAAACGACAATTTAATTGCTGCCAATATGAATTTAAGAACCTATTTCGTTCTGTTGAGATCTTATGCAACAAATCTATATCAATAAAAATGAGAAAGAGAGTTCATCAGTGCTATATAGAACCAATTCTGACCTATGGAACTGGACAGTAGACAAACAAATGAAAAGACGGTTAGAGGCCACAGAGATGGGATTTCTCAGAAGAATGTTGAAAGTTCCCTGGACAGATAAAAAGACCAATGAGGAAGTTCTCAAAGAGGCCAACACAAAAAGGGAGCTCTTAAAAAACATCAGAAAGAAGCAATCAACATTTTTTGGGCACATCATGAGAAGAGGAAAGTTGGAATACTTGGGAACAACTGGCAAAATAAAAGGAAAGAGAGATCGCGGACGACAAAGAGAGAAAATACTGGATAGCTTGGTGTCATGGCATAGAAAACAGTCAACAACAGAACTGATACGATGCACTGTAGATAGAAGATTGTGGAGGGACATGATCGCCTACGCCAACCGGCAGGGTACATGATGATGATGATGATTTCGTAGCGTTCATAACGGGTATTATATATATATATATATATATATATATGACAGTTAATTTTAGCCAAAATCTAGTAGCAGGGCTCTGTGACAAATTGTGCGGGTTTGAATCCTGATTTGGTTTGCTGTTGAGTTCTTTGTTTCTGTTTTTATGTGTTTATTTTCTGTCTGTTGCTGTTATAAGAGTTACTGTTCAAATTATGTTATTATTGGATGAAAGCGATAATATTTCTTATCAGGTGTTTCATTATGCGGGTAAAGATCGTTTAATGTTGCAGGTTAGGAGCCAGGTGTTTCCAATATTTTATGCATCGGATGTTTGTTTCGTCAAAATGCTGTAGATAAGAGGTTTGATTGATTACTCAGTTTTGCTAGGTTCACCAAGTCAAACTATGAGGTGTTTCTGGAATAGAAATAAAACTTGGCGTCGTGCTGACTGCATTACCCAAATGTGTGGCAATGAGAAACGGGGCACAAATGTTAGAATTATTACCGTATTCCCTGTAGACCATACTCTAGGTCTGATGGGATTTGTTTTTTTCTTATCTTCCTACAGGAAATTTTTGTTATTAGTGCTGAACAGTCCTGTCTCCCTAATTTGGCCCCTCTCTCATTCTCTATCTCTCTCTTTCTCACTCATTTGTTCTTCGCTCTGTATCATGGTTTCTACAATTAATACATCTGCTGATCAATTATGTTCACCTTTTCAAATCGTTCAAACTCATGTGCATAACATTTGTTTTTTTTTCTGCAACCTTCATCCGTTCATTTTCGTTTCTCCCATTAGATCGATAGATGCATCGCTATTTCACGTACTCTTCATTTGTATGATGTCATTAAACAAAATTAAATATTTGTTCATGTTTTTTTTTTAAATTATTATTATTTTTTTGCTCAAGAGCGGTTCAATCTCTGAATTGCTTAGCCGCAATTTTTTTTAAAATATCAAAATGATATCTGGAAGCCCCCAGGCCTTGAAATTGTTCAAAATATCAATAGTTTTCATGCTAAATAACTGTCCCTTACACATACACATATTATTTCACCTCTTTATCATTTTTACTCGCTCTCTCACCCTTATAAACTCCTGCAAAGCTTTTATATACAAATTTCATATCATATTTTGCAAACATAGCAATCGAATTTTTCCAAATGATCGGTTTTAGGGTTAATGCATTTTTTCATTTTTTTTTTCAAACGATTTTTAGCATATTTTAAATTGTCTCTGCAAATCTTTTATGCGGAACATAAACATAAATGTCCATTTTAAATTTAAACATACTTTGTTGATTTCATTGTATTTTATTTATTTCAGGTTTTGAACTCATTTGATGAAACAGTTCCCTCTTAAATATCAACATCACATTTGTTTGTGTTTAATGCTTCATGTTTAAATCTTGTATTGGTTTATGTCCAAAAGGTATGGATTGAATTAAGTCACGGATGTAACTGTGGGCAATAGGAATTCTTAGTCTTCACTTAGCCCTAGTTGCAGAAGTCTGCACGGCTTTTCTTTCTGGCACGCGTGAAACTTGTTCTTGCTGTTTTAATCTTAGCTGCCTGTCTGCAAAGAACTTTTATGTTTCAAAATTTGCCTGTTAATGGACAACTATGTTTAACTGTATTAAGTGAGAAGAGGAATGTTTCTTTATGTTTTATTTTTAAATGATGATAAAAATCTTGTAATTCTGCGCTATGTAAATTGTTAATTTCGTTTCTTCTTTTGGTTCGAAAAAGTGCAATTTTTAATGTTATCTTCTGGGCCACATTTGTCATTGAAACGTTAGTTGATCTATTCATTTGTTGTATTTCCTGGAAGAAAAAAATGCACTTTCTTATATTTTTGTTCTTTTATAGATTCTAAGTGATTAAAAAAAAAGACATATAAAATATATTGCAGTTAAAAATTGAATAATGGAATTCCAAAAGTCAGATTTGTCGAGATTTGCTCTGCTTTTTTGTGTGTAACACTAACTACTACATTATCATTCTCACATAAATATATACTTTAGCTGAACAGTGTAAGGTTTGTGTTTGGTGTCACAAATTAAAACCACTTCATCATACATCAGTTTAAAGAATGAGTGGTATGTACTGGGATTTGGACATCCGCACGCATAAATTATTCTCAATTTCCAAAATTAGAATTAAACTATCACTTTTAGTGTGAGCACTGTCACAATGCTGTTTTATGTTTGCTCCCAATCAGATATT
Organism: Megaustenia siamemsis; assembly: GCA_032433765.1. Lineage (NCBI taxonomy): Eukaryota > Metazoa > Mollusca > Gastropoda > Stylommatophora > Ariophantidae > Megaustenia > Megaustenia siamemsis. Next base: position 125,538,667 of record JAVIAB010000051.1, on the reverse strand, counting down.
TAAAAGGTGTTTTTATGTTCTCAAAGATTAATTATGTTTCACGTTCTGTTTTGAGGAAAAAAAAGTTGTTTTATTTGTTTTTTTTTTATACCTTAAAGCTTCAAAGATTGAATATCAAACAACTGTTAAACATCTGTGACGTGTCAGGAGAAAACACTCTCAAACGAGAAGTGCTTTGTGTGCTGGTAACTGAGAACAAGAGTTTAAGCTCCACCATAATTGACAGCTTGTATGCCTTAAATAGAGACTATTTCCGTATGCCTTAAATAGAGACTATTTCCTTCTGCGGAAAGTGATCGAATACATTTCTGACCAATAAATGTAACAATGTTAGTCAGTGCTACAACTTCATGAAATTATTAAGTTCTGTGATAAAAGTACCTATTTTATAATTAATTGAATTAAGATATACGTTTGGTTGAAGCAATCAAAGTCTTATAACTTATTGCCAATGTCAGGAATACTGCAGCCACCTAGAACTAATCAACAGACTACATGCAACCGCCCAAAAACACAAACAGATTAAATAGTAGGGATCTAAGAGAGTAGATAAAACCAGTAACTTTAATTCTGAGCCGAGGTCAGAAGTTATGCGGACCAAACGTCGCCGACGTCAGAAATTATGCGGACCAAACGTCGTCGATGTCAGAAGTTATACGGACCAAACGTCGCCGATGTCAGAAATTATGTGGACCAAACGTCGCCGAAGTCAGAAGTTATGTGGACCAAACGTCGCCGAAGTCAGAAGTTATGTGGACCAAACGTCGCCGGAGTAAAAAATTATGCGAACCAAACGTCGCCGAAGTCAGAAGTTATGTGGACCAAACGTCGCCGAAGTCAGAAGTTATGTGGACCAAACGTCGCCGAAGTCAGAAGTTATGTGGATCAAACGTCGCCGAAGTCAGAAGTTATGTTGACCAAACGTCGCCGAAGTCAGAAGTTATGTGGACCAAACGTCGCCGAAGTCAGAAGTTATGTGGACCAAACGTCGCCGAAGTCAGATGTTATGCAAACCAAACGTCAAAGCCATCAAAGCAAGACACATAGCGGAGTTGCGCTTCATGGTAGCCAACCTTCGATGCGGAGACGGCACTCAATGATGATGAATTCCCGCCGTCAAATACATACAGAAATAACAAAAATGGTTTGCCCGTGTGATAAGACAGAAATATCAAAACACAAAATAACTAGCCATCATATAAAAAAAAACGTTGCGAGAACACGAGACTTTAGGGTTGAAAACGAAAAAAGATAAATTAATAGAATATTAGAAACAATAGGAAACATAACAGCCGCAGAGGCCAACAGAAGAGCGAAAGGCTGCAAACTGTATCTCCCTTCGATGCTGAAAGAGAAATGTGAAAAGGATAGAAAATGAAAAATTTGATACAGTTTGAGTAGTCGATCTCAAATACTTTTGAGCCAGAGGTCCCTGGAAAGAAACCTGATCACTTAAATTAGTGGTTTAAACAGGGTAGCTTCTCATTGTGAGGCGAACACTTTAACCTCAACACTACAATGAACTCTAACTTGCGCCTATTTAACGCCCTTTTAAAAGCGTGCTACGGCGATCAGTAAAATCTAAACTCTAGAGAGCATGGGATTGAAAAAGAAACATCTAGAGCTTTGTTCTTTAGGAAACACATCACCAACGTGACTTGGAATAGATGAAGGTGAAGTAACTTTCTTATTGACTTCTTAATATGGGATTGGAATACAAACTTTGAGGCGAACGCCTCGTGGAGACTACACGGTGTAGACTATTCTCTTTTAAAAAAAATATAACGATTATCATTTTCAGGAGGACGTGAACCTCCGGTCAATATGGTGGATAGGCGGCAGGGCCCATTGAAGACTATGTATAAAAAGTGTTCCTTGTTGCAGCTTCCTCATATTCCAAGTCCGGCTTGTTGCAGGAACTACTGAGTTAAGTGATCTGTGCACACCGTGAGCTGTGTGTCTCATCCGTTTCGATCATGTTTTGACATTCCAATTTACGATGAATGATGATATCGTATGACAAGGAACAGTTGGCTGTGTTTACTTTCTGCGCAGTTTCGCCTTATGTCTTTTGGCGTGTGCTGGGACAGCTATGATGGAGACTACAGTTACCTTTCTTTATTTGGGAGATGAGTTAGTAATTCGGATGATTCCACTGGCACGCGCGGTTGAGCAATTGTGGATTGTAATTCGTTTGCAGTGATACTGGGACCTTCCATAACCATAACTATTCTCTTGTCTCAAAGAAAACCCGCGGAACACCCTAGAAACTGAATAAAGCTGTATTGATAGTGCGTCTATGTTCATGTAAAAAGATAATATATATTTATCAATTGATTTACAATCATATAACATCACATAAACGCACCAAAAGTAAAAACACAATTATCCTTCTGTCCTTCTTCCTCTTCTGCTTCCAGTTTTCTATTATCTGTATACTACACAGTGAGATGGAGATAAAATGATGACTGTTGTGAAGAAGCGAAAGTGGTATAACCATGTACTTCGATCGTCTGGCATAGCACAGACCATTCTACAAAGAACTGTGAAATGAGGGAGAGCAAGAAGTAGACATAGATATATATTAAAGAAAATACTAAAGAATGGAAAAGTCTCGACTGGACAAAAAGTCCTTAAGAATATAGATGGAGATAAATGGGAAGGTTGACCAATTCTATGAGCGGTGCCCCAAAGAGTCCCATGGTTATTGGAATAAGGAGAAGATAAAGTAGAAAAGAAGAAGAACAAGACATAGTTAAAAGATATAAGTCAAAACACGGTCAAATTGTGTTCGCTCCATAAATATACATACTGATAATATACTTGTTTTCTATTCTCAAACCATCCTACATAGGAAGAAAACTATAAATATGTATGTGAATTTAGAAGGGTACATTTCAGGGGCAATTTGCATTAGATATGAGGTTATTTGCTCCCATTCCGTGTCACCTGCAGACGCTGTTATGCAAATGCTCGTTTTCAAGAAGCAAGATTGCGCCTAGCTGTACACACATGGTAATATATTGACACATTTATTCAACGTTGATGTCTCAAGCTAACGGCCACCTCTTTTTGTGTTGTTTAAATTAGAATGATTATGAGAGTGATAGTAGTTTAGCAGTCAGACTTTAGCTTGGAGACAGGGAGCAAGAGTTTGATCCAAGTCGGGTGTTCTTCAACAGATCCAGCTGAGAAAAATGGGTACCTTGTTCACTGATTCATGGGATGTAATAACAGTGAGTGCTTGTCAAATCATCGGATAGATGTCATCATTACTGTCCAACAAAGACAACCATAGTGGTAAAACGGGATTTCCACAACATATATATTTTTTTTAATTTTAATGCTACTCTAGACCACTGGTGGGCAACCTACGGCCCGCGGGCCAGATCAGACCCTACACGCTATTTTCGCTAAGCCCTTGTTCTTGATTAAAAAAAAAATTACAATACACTCCATTTCCAGAGCTCAAGAAAAAAAATTAATAAAAAGTAACACATAAATTCAGAACCCGTTAAATATAAATAGTAATTTGATAAACGAATTCGCCAAAACGAAATAATGTTATCACATCTTTAATCTATTAGTTGCTACGTGTTATATGCCATGACAGCAAAATTCGTTGTCTTTGATGATGGACACTACGCCGCTGGGCAGTCCTTTTAATGTCGCTGATTAGTGGACATCAGAAGTGTAGTGTAGCTTTTATTGTTAGTCTTGCGATGGTTACAAGATCGTGGTGTTGGGAGTGGACGGCGGGGTATTGTAATACGCCGACGTTGAAAGTTAAATAAGAGGATTTGTATTCAATGACAATCCTGGGTCAGATCAAATCATTGCTTGTCTTTAGCATCGGTTTCAGTAGGGGAGAATTGAACAAAAAATAGAAAAAAAATGGTATGGTAAAAGCTTTACATGATTGGTAGACGACACAGATTTGAACAACGTTTCGGCTCAATAGGCCTTCAGCAAGAACAAACAAACAACACACGCACAGATATGTAAGTAAATAAAACTAATCCTACATAGCTAACTAGTAACTAAACATCCAAAACAAAATAATCGAAACTGGTTAAAGAAAAGAAAAATGACTTCCCTGTGTCGTGGACCGTGGTCAGAATGGGAAAGAGAGATTCACACGGGTGTAGCTGTAATTATACCCTGCTGGTCAGGCCGTGTGAAGGGTTCTAAAAATACGCGAGTAGGGTGAGAGCTGTCTAGGTTACGTCGACTGCAAAGACACTGACAATATCTTAAAGTATCTAAGGGCCTACAAATACATGTATACACACACACACAGAGATGCGTGTATACTTATATACACGTACAAACCGCTCGGTTTCAGTTGGAGTTACGAATTGCGTGGTGGACGGATGTTATGCTTTTTAAAAAATAAAGTAGCTATGTATTTAAAGTTAATAAATGGTTGTCGCCAATTACTAACACAATGGCACTATCAAGCAAAAGGATGAATGTATGTACATAATTTCGTATTGTTCAGGAAAAAATAACTTTCGATTATTTCATTATTCGTGATAATACCGTGTGTTAATATGTAATTAAACAAATTCTTAAAGAATACATACAACCTGCGATATTATACATATCCAAACATGAAAATTACTGTTCATTGAAAGGACAACTTAAGCAGGACAAAATGCAACATCAAAAGAAATTATTGGAAGGTCAACATAATATATAAAGGTAAGGTAAAGTACGAGACTTGAACCGACGTCTTTAGGCCGCGAGTTTCCACCCATATGTGATCGGCCGCCTATCCAGAAATGTTCGGAGATTTCTGTATAGTGTCGCCTCAAGCATCGAAACTCAGATGCGAGGCAACATTCCTCACCTTCCCAGGGTAATACCCTGGTACCCATTTCTGCCAACGACTGGGTCGACCGTGGGGGTATTTTTTTTTTTCAACCACGAGTACAATTCACACTGCTCCCAGCGGGAATCGAACACGGGTTGTCCGAACGTCGGTAGTCCAGTCGTGTGGTTTTCCCAACTCGGCTACCGAGGCCCCCAACACAATATATTTCACAATGTAAATAAATCTTCAGAGAACGATATATGTTTGTGCTATATTATCACTTTAAAAAAAACGGAGAAGAGTTCAGAACTATTTTCCATTGCAGAATTTGTGAAAAAGTATTTCGAAGCAGGTGCTGCAGTGCTTTGTCCAGATAAGAGTTATTTATTTCATCTAGTAAGTTTATCGTGCCGGACTGTCGAATGACGCAAAGATATAATTGGCAAAGATGTTTTCAAAAAAAGCTGAAAAAGCACGCTTCAAAATTGTAACATTCACGGTCGCTTAGATGAGTCAAGATTACAACAAGTTCTTTAACTGTACGGATTGCGGCATTACAACCACTAATAGGGACCATGATAGGCGAGGCCATTTTCAAAGCACTGGAGCTCGCTCTTAAAAGAGATTGTATTAAATTGGGACGGTCTTTGTGGTTAACAGACGGAGCTCCAAATAACGACTGGTTAAAAGTCAGGCCAGGCTGGCAAAATAAAATTCCACTTATTAGATATCTGATTCATTATCATCAATGAGTGCCGTCTCTGTAGGGAAAGTTAGCTACTGTGAGCGACATTCCGCTCTGTCTGTTTTGATAGTGTAGGTTGTCATAAGCTGACTTGTTCATCTTTTGATGTTTCCCGTTCATGCTACGCTTGGCCTGTCTTTCTTACCTTGTATTTTCCATTCAAAGATTACTTTTTGGCAGGCTGTTGTGTCTTTTAATATGCATCAACAATCTAATTTGTCTTGCTTGAATTGTATTTAATAGTTTTCTTTTCATTTTTAGTTGTTTTAAGACTTCATCGTTTGTTGGTTTTTCTTTCCATCCAATTAATCATTTTTTTAAATAAATCCACATTTCAAAGACTTCAATTTTCTATTCTGTTTTCTTGTCTAGTGTCAATGTTTCTGCACCATACAGAAATTTTGAGAAGATATATCATTTTGCTATTCTTATTTTTAGCCGGTTTTATTGGCGGGAATTATTCCATATCAAATTGGAACGCTTAAAAATTCAGCACGTGAAAAAAAAATAGCCGTATAAAGGAACCAATAGCAGTTGGGGATAGGAGATATATTACCATTGGTGGGTACTGCAGAGCTCGTGTGTCACATTGACTTTCTCCTGTATTCTGAGGAAAGAGATCCACATTCTAGAAGACATTATCCTAGTATAGTGGCGAGGGTCCTAACTTATAGAAAAAGTTTAAGTGGTGTCGTCGTTAATTGGAAACTTGCATTTTCGATTCCGTTAAGCCCACTTAACCTCTGACTTCGGCGACGTTTGGTCAACATAACATCTGACTTCGGCGACGTTTGGTCAACATAACATCTGAGTTCAGCGACGTTTGGTTCGCATAACCACTGACTTCGGCGACATTTGGTTTACATAACTTCTGACTTCGGCGACGTTTGGTTCACATAACTTCTAACTTCGGCGACGTTTGGTTAGCATAACTTCTGATGTTTATGTTTCTGCACCATACATGAATGTTTAGAAAATATAACATTCTGCTATTCTTAGTTTTAGCCCCAGTGTTATTTGTTTTGATGTTAGTATATTTTTCAAGTCGTTAAAATTACTTTTTGACATTCCTATTCTTTTGTTTATTTTAGTTGTACATTTTCCATAACTGCTTATAGTATGCATATATTATATATATGTAGCTCTAAACTGTCTCCAGGTCTATTCCTTCAATTTTCTCTCTCTGCGATCAGGACTCAATCAGAGTAGGACTGCAGACTCTCACACGAAGACAGCTTTCTGTTAAAGCTTGTTATATCTACTCCGCTTGAATACCTGTTAAAACGTTGCACTGTGTTCTGCGCCAGTGGCCCAGTGCATCCGATTTCAGCCAGCATTTTGTTCAGGTTTGCTTTCCTTAGCCTTTGATTGTCCCCAATCTTCTTGCAAGACAGTTGATGATCTTTTCTGTAGGGGGATTCTGCCCTTAGATGGTCGGCCCTCCCAGGTTTACGAGCACCGTCTGCTCAAGTCACTAGAGGTGACTAACACAGACACGCGACTTTGAATATGTGGAAACTGCAACAAGGAAAATTTTTCATGCATAGCCTTCAATTGTTCTCGCCGCCTATCCCCCATATACCTGTAAGTCACGTCCTCTTGAAAATGATGATCGTCGTAGCACTTGATGATGTTTGGCCATCGTTGTTGACTCCAATTCCGAACATATAGATACACAGTTAGTCGTCTAATTATCCCCGTCGCACATCAAACAGCAGACCGTAAGATTAGCGCACGGCCGGTCTAGGGAACCATTACGATGACGTAACACACAACAATGCCGAACAGAATCTCGCTCCCTTTAGATTTTTGATTACTTAGTGTAAGCAGCCTACGACGAACAAAACACGAAGCAAATTCCCCAAAGAAACAAAACTGCGGCTGACGAAGCATTTCACATTAATGAGTAACTTGGAAATAACTTGCGTCAAGGAATTCCAACAACGGTCATGAACAGCACCAATGTGACGTAAAGCGCAGATCAAGTCTAGACGGTGGAAGGTGTCATTCACAACACTTGATTTGTCAAAAACGGACTGTTTGTCGGCCTATGACCTCGCTTTAGCGACACAGATGTATTAAGGATATCATCATTTTGTCTTTAACACAGAAAAGTGCAACGGAGAACCGAAATTAATCAGACCCTGGATGCACTTTCTGCAGCGATCGAGAGGACGTGGACTAGATCCGCCACCTTGGAGACGGGAGTCCTCATATCCCTTCAATTTTTATATCCGTTTTTACGTTTTGAGTATTATCTTTGTTTATGATCATTGTTTTAGTAAACTTGATATTCATATCTAGTCCACATTTTTCAGAACATCTTAGGATGTTGATTATCTTTCCATTAATGTTTACGCCTGGCATCTCTGTGATGTTTTTAAAGATTTGCTCAGTGTATAGATTGAACCAGCTTGGTGATAAAATGCATCTTTGTCTTACTCTTCAGTTTATATCAATAAGTGTAAAGTTCTCTTTGTTATTCTTTATTATTGCTGTTTTATCCAGTATAAAGTTCATATTATTCGTACGTCTGTGTCATCAAGATGTGTATATTTTAGGCAGTCTATAAGTTGTTTATATTAACAACTTTGGTATAGTAGGTGAAAGAGGCATATTATGACTTGTTTACTTCTGTGTACTTTTCGATTAATGTACTCATTCAGAATATAGTTTCTTTTATCCCACTGTTTTTCCTAAATTCAAATTGTTGTTCTTCTAATTCAGTATTGATATCCTTCATTGTGTAATTTTTGTCATCATTTGTGTTACATGGCTCATCAGGCTTATTGTTCTAAAATCGCTGAATTCAACTGCACCATCCGTTTTATGCATTGTAATGGACGTTTAGATGGGAGATGCACCACAAAAATAAAAAGCAGAATAGCTCAGGCCAAAATAGCATTTCAGAAAATGAAAAATATCTTATGCAACAAATCTATGTCAATAAAAATGAGAAAGAGAGTTCATCGGTGCTATATAGAACCAATTCTGACCTATGAAAGCGAATCATGGACAGTAGACAAACAAATGAAAAGACGATTAGAGGCCACAGAGCTGGGGTTTCTCAGAAGAATGTTGAAAGTTCCCTGGACAGCTAAAAAGACCAAAGAGGAAGTTCTCAAAGAGGCCAACACAAAAAACGAGCTCTTTAAAAACATCAGAAAGAAGAAATCAACATTTTTCGGGCATCATGAGAAGAGGAAAGTTGGAATACTTGGTTACAACTGGCAAAATAGAGGGAAAGAGAGATCGCGGACGACAAAGAGAGAAAATACTGGAGTCATGGCATGGAAAATAGTCAACAACAGAACTGATACGATGCATTGTAGATAGAAGATTGTGGAGGGACATGATCACCTGCGCCAACCGGTATGGCACATGATGATGAATGGAAGTTTATGTTTTCTTAGTTCATTTGGTATGTATCTTGTGTGGTAGGGTGGTTGGTTGGTTGCGTTCGCTCGATGTCTAAAGTGTTCTAGAGTATCGTGGTAGACTAGAGTATTCCTCTTCATCATCCACCCTTACAAGGACGTAGTGGACGTGTCTGCGTTGTGTTGTGGTTTGCAGTATAACTGTTATATTTGCTCCTTTCGGCCCAATACATCCGACTTCAGCACGACATTTTTGAGTACCGGGTAGTCTTCCCTCTTCGATCTCTGCATGCTTGGCCAGAATAGACAGGTTAGTCTGTTACTGGAGGCACCGCGGAGAGGTGGAGCAGGGTCTGGATGGTTTTGGTTCACCGATCCTGTCGCGAGTCATCAGCTGTAGGTCGCTGACAACTTCCAGCTCTGGTGTGGTATACGTCGTTGCATATGTCTTGGATTATTTTAATGCCAAAATCTTCTTATGCCTGTATCATCTCTAACTGTATGTTGTCAGGTCCTGCAGCCTTTCCCTTTTTCTTTGTTTGTATAGCTTTTTCCACTTCCAATTTTAAGATGGTAGAGCTTGATGTACATTTTATAGTTGGTTTCATGCTACTTTCGTCATAAAATAATTATATTATATATACTCCTGCCATCTATTAATTATATCATTTTTTATAGCATTTTTCCTTTCTTGTTTACAATCATCGGCTTTATGTGGCTTTCTTATTTTTACTAGTCATTATCTTTTTTGTGTGCATCCCTCTTAAATCTTGTCCATAATTCAGATTTATAGATATCTTTGCTGAGCCAGTCTTCTTTTGCCTATTTGCATATTTTGTTTGCGTATTTCATTATGTATTTTGTTCTGTCGAGCAGTGTTCTTCGCTTGTCTTATTTCTTCTATTTTTTGTAAAAAGGTGTGTTATCCATTTTTGATTTTTGTTCTTTTCCTTTTTGGTTAAGATGGCGCAAATTTCTTGTATGCTTTTCATTATGTATTGCTATTTGGTTGTAACTTTTTCATAAGTATTTTCTCTTCTGTATTGCTCAGGCCTTTCATCTAGCAACTTCTTATATGTGTTCTTTACTTGTATTGTATAAGTATCGTTAACATCTTTTTGATATAAAGCTGTTATATCTAGTTGTATTGTTAATGAATTAGTCTTTTCTTTGTTTTTCTTTAGTATGACTTTCATTTTAATCATTACATGATTGTGATCTGAGCTAATATTTGCCCCTGGATAGGCTTTGGCTTTCTTGTCGCTGTTAGGGAACCTATCTTTTATCATTATGTAGTCTATTTGATTCCTCTTCTTATCGCCAGGACTTTTCCATGTGTATAGTTTCCTGTTCTTTTGCTCGAATACATATTGTTAGATATTGTTTTGTTCACATTATTGTATTAATCTTTCTCCTCCGCCATTTCTTTTTCCTAAACCATGATTTCCTATAATGGTCTTATACCTACATTTTCCTACTTTAGCATTTATATCACCAATAACAACCAAGAGGTCCGAGGATTTCACTTGCTTCATAACTTTATATACATCTTCATAGTATGCGTCTATTTATTCATCTGTCTAGTTTTGTTTAGTGCGTATGTCTGTATTATTGCTATGTCGAATGATTTTACTTTCATTTTGAGTAGTATAATCCTATCATTGTATTTCCAGTGGGGATTTATATATATATTTAGGGAGCTGCGATAGCTAAGTGGTTAGTGAACTGGACTACAAAGGACAAGGGGTAGGGTTCGATCCCAACCGACGGCTTCCGGGTTCACCCAGCCTTTATTGGGTACCGGATTTTTTTCTGGGAAAGTGAAGCGGCACGGGCGTAATACCAACCATATTACCCTAAAAATCATGTGCCGAAGGTCTGTAAAATTTAAGGTCACTAACACCATATTCCTTATACACTACTTGGCGTGATGGGGGTACTTTACTTATCTTTACTATTTATATATTTGTGTTGCTCTCTTTTTATTACTATCCCTACACCTCTTTGATGTTCTGTTGTGTTTCCTGAATATACAAATGTACATTTTCGTTGTATATGTATCCACATTCTTTCCATCGTGTCTCTGATTTGTCTAAAATATATATACTTAATCGTTCAGCTTTTAAAATAAGATTAATCAATTTTTAATCTGGTAAAGAGTCCTAACACACCATCTACATATTCCTAGATCTTTCTTCTGACATAAGTTAGAATTTCTCTCCATCGCTTTCTGTGGAATAGTACGTGATGAGGCTCCAATCTCTTTTTCTGTGGTCAGACATACTCGTCTTTCGTGCCCGGAATATGTCTCTTGTGTATCATACACTTTGCTGTTTTTGCTTTCTGGGCCGTAGATCATTTTCATTTCCGATTCATCCACCATATCTACTGTCACAGGCTTTGTCATTCGGGATGGACATTCCCGCTGGGTGCTATTGTTGTTAAAATAGGTGTTTACCTGTCGAACCGCGAACCAACGTTGGCCTATCGATGATAGGTTACACGTCGACACAAGAATAAATCACATTCCACTGAAATATCGATAAAGTTCACTGCCCATCCGTTCGTCAAAAGTAAACATAACTACAGCGGAAAAAGCAGCACATTTTTTCACAACTAGACTGTCGCGCAAATTATTTAAACACGCCTGCAAGTGCCGAGTAAGAAAAAATTGTCTACATGCAGCTGCCACGACACCTAGGCCACATACAAATAGTACAAGATAACCAACAATAAATCTTAATTTACAAAAAAAAAATAATAATAAAAAAGAGAGAAGAAAGGATAATATATTTTGTTACGAACTGGCGTTCCATTTAGTCATGCGCTGTATCTGCCTGCTCTCTCTGTAGAATAGAGTACCTTTAATCTTAGCAAAGCATGAAGTTGAAGCTCTGCTTTAGCCATACTATATAAGCGTGTCACAGCTGATCAAGACCTCATGTTTACTTCACGGTTATGGTAGCCGGCAACTGTCTGCGTCTGCCTGAAAGCAGACTGGCTAACGAGTTTACAATAGCCGCGATCTCGAAATAGTGACCCTGAAGAATTGCGATACTTAAAGAATGGACATGACTCAATTATCTAACAGAACTCCTAAAATAAAAAAAAGTAAATTCGGCTCACACTATCAGTATTTGTGTTGTAAAAGCTATTGTGGTGTAGACGAGGTGGCATTAAATAAACAATCAAAATGTAATCTTTCATTGGCAAACAACGTTTGACCTTCAGAAGTATATTACATTTTTCTTTCAGCAATGCTCTATAATGACCAATTTATCACTGCACTATATCTTTTTGTTAACAGGGGACAACACTTTGTTTCATCTAAAATTGTGCTATTTTATATCCTTCATTACTACAGTGCTCCTTTCACTTCAACGGTATTTTTTTGCCTTATTATATAATAATACAAAACTACTGTTCATTTCATAATTAAACAAGGCTTTTTCCATACCTATTATCACATTTAAATATGATGTTAGTGTCTCTATTTTCTTAAAAAGAACAAAAGGAAGGATAAATATAATGGGTGTTGTGGTAGGTTTCTGTCTAGGAAGGACTGTATCAATTTAGCTGGAAGTATTCTACTCAGTTTCTGCTTGTACTACACAATATTTTTTGTCTTTATTGATAATTGTACACAATAATTTGTTTTACAACAAAGCACACTTTTGTTTTATAAAGTAATAAACAGTTAATGTTAACTTATATTACCGGTTTTGTTAGCGACAATAAATCTTAACTTTGTGATATAAGAAAATAGACACCACTAAGAAACCATATTCTCACTGCTCATCGATTTATTCAAAACTCTGCAGTCCAACCGCGCCTCATGTTAGGAAAATGCCGGGACTGCCATCATGCTGAAAGTGGTAATTATGCAGATGCTCTTCCAGCTACAGGAGAACCTAATTTTCTTAGTGTCCAAATACTCATTACTGTTTATTGATTTTTCTGCATTGAAAAACAGAAGCAGTGCATCTGCTCTAGTGAATAATCAGTGAAAGAGTGGACACTGAACTGGACCAAAGAGCCTTGTAAGGTCTGTAAGGCTGAGCAATAGTTATGTATAGCTTTCTTGCATTAAAATAAGTTTACAGAAGCTGTATAATCCCGTTCCCCAAAAATGAGAGGTCGTGCTCTAGCAGGTTCCTGAAGTTCTTATATTCTGATACACTTGTATCACAGCAGTACACAACTCTAACAGTTGATAACAGTCTCATTTTAATTACCTATAAAATATGTATCTCGACACCGGTAACATTCAAATCGTTTACCAATATGCTTTCCAGGCAGAATCGATCAATAAAAACATGGTTATTTGTTAAAATCTTCAACTTTCATTTCACAGAGCAAGAAACAAATAATAACTTTGTTTTAGCCAATGGGTCATCCTCAATACACATCAAATATGTCCATAAGTGCTGAGATCTCGTCCCCAGTATTCCCCTCAGTGTGTGGAGATTGACGACTCGAGATCTGTGATGATTTGTTTTCCTTCTGTCTCTCATTGAGTAGCGCTCACTTCTGACATCCCCAGTTATGACCTGATGCTCGTGCAGACTAGAAATGGTTGTGGATTCTTGATTGTTGATTCAATCATCAGAGTGCCTTTTTTCTTTAGGGTATTCAGAATGTCAGGCTGGACCATTGCACGTTCATCATGGACAGCATCTGTTCAAGCTAGGTTGTCAGCTCCTTCGTTTCCTCTCACACCGGAGTCTCACGGAACGAAGATGAAACATATCCTAGTCAGTCTTGAGTTTCTTAGTGACGTCAACCACTGCCTTCGTGCCCAGCCTCCTTCGATTGTCATGAGCACACTCATCGAGTCACTCAGAAAGTATACATGAGTGAAAGATTGTCTTCGTGCCCAGCCTCCTTCGATTGTCATGAACACACTCATCGAGTCACTCAGAAAGTATACATGAGTGAAAGATTGTCTTCGTGCCCAGCCTCCTTCGATTGTCATGAACACACTCATCGAGTCACTCAGAAAGTATAGATGAGTGAAAGATTGTCTTCGTGCCCAGCCTCCTTCGATTGTCATGAACACACTCATCGAGTCACTCAGAAAGTATACATGAGTGAAAGATTGTCTTCGTAGCCACGCCATTACTTTATTTACTATCATGATCTCCATACGTTTAGTTACCGCAAAAGCACCGCTCTCCACTTTTACTGTACCTCCTTTGGCCTGGACTGTGAAGGCCCATGAGCTCCGACTGTCCTGAATAACGGACCCATCAGTGTACATGACTGCCACACCCTCATGTAAATCTACAAAGACCATGGCCTGCACCTTTGCCTTCACGACCACAGGGTATTAGTGCTCGCATTTTTTGTTTCAAACTGATGGACGAAAAGGACGTAGACCAATGCTGTCACCAGTATCCACTCTTCGCAGGTTCATTGACCCCAAGCGGACACATTATTGAACAATGTCCTCAACCTCTGCCATCGATGATCTTCTTCAAGACTGCTTCCCGTTTTCCTGTCAATCTCACTGTACAGTGGATGTACACAAACACTGACTCTGAGAAAGACACGTGCTCTAGACATTATAGTTCGTTTCAAATCATGTGCCCAACTTCAAAACGCTATTACTCATTAAACATTTGTTAAAAACTGTTGACATTTTCCAAATGTTATTAGAATGCAAAAGACCCTTTAAATATATATTTAACAAATATCTTGCAGCTGCAGTTTTCTTAAAGCGGCGAATTTCTTTGATGTTTGTCAAAATTGTAAATTGTGAACCCCTAAAGAATAGAAATTACCGTAGTTGTTGGTCTATGATTAATTTTCACTAGGTAAAGGCGTGGCCGTAATGGGGAAATAACTGGATAAGACAAAACACCAGGAGAATTATTGTCTGCTCAGTTCGAGGACGGACGATAATATCAAGGTATACCTGTATGTCCAATTTTCATAGTTGTGTGGTCCTGAAAAGGACCGTTTGTTGAACTAATTTAAGGTAATATAGGGGCCAACATTGTGGGGGCTATATACTTTCATTCTGAATCAGACGAGTCTAAAAGATTAATAACTGTTTGGGGTTGAACATTCCGCAAACCATCATTTTTCCAATATTCCTCTTCCTGTTTTAAGACGTGGTCTTCACATTTAGCCCAATAATCTTTGTCTATATTTAATAAAGCGAGATTAGCAAGAGTCTTTACATCGCATATTTTGAATGTTGTATTTTCATCTGCCACTTGTCCTTTTAATTTTGCCCAGATTAGTTCTATTGGATTTAAATGAGCATGGTAAGGTGGCAGCCTCAAACTTATATGACCGTGCTCTTGGATAATCTTATCTATTTGAAAAATCGTTGTCCTCTGTTTTTGCTTTACTAGAAATAGTAATTCAGGTTTTAAGTACATGTTATTAAATTGTATGTGCTCCTTTGTGAGCCATATCTTAATAGCATCTTTTGTGCTGGATGACGTCGGGACTTTATCTTCAAGTGCAACAATGTTGTGGTACGCTACATTGTCCATTATTAGGCAAGATGGTCGATCTAGTGATAGGAGAACAGAATTTTCAATCCAATGTCTAAATATGTGACCATTCACCTCAGAGTGATAATCCCGATTGTCTATGGATTTTGAAAGAAAAATGAGCTCTGCATTCTGTATTAGTCCATGTTGTCGACTACCTGCATGAGCAATTATCAAGCGCTGTCCTTTGCTGCTAGGTATTAATCTCTTAATCTTTCCATCTGATGACTGCCATACCCTTTGGTTAGTGTGGTGAGCATTGATCCATGTTTCATCCAAGTACACAATATCATAACCTTGCTTGCGCACCTCTTTTACTTCACGTAAGTACTTGCTTCTCATGACTACTGTATGTGGCTTCTCACAGATGATGTTTCGTCCATTGGAATACTTTCTGAATGTAAAGCCTGCAGCTCTCACATTCCTCCATAATGTAGACTTTGATATTTCAATACTGTTGTTCTTTTTCAGCGATACTTTTAATTTTCTTATTGTAACAGTTTCATTCATACCCAACATTTTGCGAATTTCACTTCTAATAAGTTCACTGTCGAAATTATCCAACATTTTTGCTCTTCCTTGTGATTTTGTATATTTTGAACATTGACGGTCACGTGCTTGAATTCAGCGATTAAATGACCGTTTAGATAAATCCAAAATGTGTCTTGTCCTATTCTCAGGGTTTTCTAAAGAATGAAATAATCTTCCTCGTTTAGCCTCTTTGCAAAAATAGTCATACATTTTTATTGCGATGTTTTGTAAACTGCAGAATTTAATTTTAAGACTCATGATAAATGTTATGGTTCCACGTCTCTACCAATGAAGGAACGGAAATGGAACACACAATGTCTCGTGTTTATTACAAGTGTCTAATTGTGTCAGAAAACCCACGTTGAAAGCGTGCAAACACGTCAATTTGACCGTGTATGGATTTTTACTCGCTATTTTTAACTTAAATACTGTAAACATTAAGTTTTGACTACATCAATGGGTCGTTATACATTTATATAAATCAAATAAGCAACAATAATAACCTAATGTTTTTTTTAAATGAAATTAATTCCCTGTTTGGTTCTAATCATTATAACTTTACATGCAAATTTTGAAGAACTTACAAAAAGCGTTTAAAAAGATATCGATTTTAAAAGTTGGGCACGGGTTATGAAACGGACTATAATTCTGACTGTAACGGTGATAAAATCTAAGAGATACAGCATTACCCTGCATGGCTTGGCTATGGTACATCCAAGTATATGTGCATGGCCTCATTTTATGGCTCTTTGAGCTCTTAAACAACCTGTTCGCAACCTCTACCTTGATGATTCACCAAAACGTCATCAGCATACGAGAGAGAGAGAGAGAGAGAGAGAGAGAGAGAGAGAGAGAGAGAGAGTCCTTCCTATACCAGCAGTCGGCTCGTAGGTTCATGTACAACATTTGAAAATGACATTCCGTTGAAAAGGGCTGCTCTTATCCAGTTTGATGACTGGACTGATACCGGGCGTGCGCACCTGTGCCATCAAGATATTAAACAATTCTATCTATTGACCTTTCTAGCCGTAGCCGGCCCATAGTGCGTAGACCAAGATACTCGTTATCTTATCTGAATTTTTTTTTTGCAGTTTTCAATTCTTTTAAAGATATTTTATCAAATCTCGCCATATGTCTCTGTTCTGTGCAAGCAGCTCTATCTCATTGAGGGGCTGTATAATGTATCTCATAGAAATGGTAATCATTATACGACAAGGCTGGAACTGCATTACCTCTAATGAGAAACTACGGGGGAGGGGTGGGGATCGTTTAGAATACAAGTTTGAGTTAAACAAGTCTGCTTACTCCCAATAAAAAAAAAAAAAGTAAATTACCCCCGTCAGGCCAAGTGGCGTATAGGGAATATGGTGTTAGTGACCATACATTTTGCAGACCTTCGGCACATGATTTTTGGGGTAATGTGGTCGGTATTATGTCCGTGTCGCTTTACTTTCTCAGAAAAAAATCCCGTACCCATTAAAGGCTGGGTGAACCGGAAACCGTCGGTTGTGATCGAACCCTACTTCTTGTTCTTTGTAGTCCAGTTCACTAACCACTGAGCTATCGCGTCTCCCTTACTCCCAATAACTTGCTCAATATTTTGTTGGAAAAAATAATTACAAATGCTTCAGGAAGCATGAAATTACTGTTAGTAATTATGACAAAGCTATTAATAATTCTAGTTTTGGTGAAAGTTTAGTAGAAATAGAACAAGAACTAACTGACCTGACTCAGTGATTGGATAAAACATCTGGTCCTTATATCATGTAGATCAACGCTGAAAAAGAAATGCAAAATTGATAACCCGAAGGGTATAGTTGCAAAAAAAAAATTAAATGGATTAAAAACTAGAAAAAGTTAATACATTTTAAAACTTAGGATCAACTGTCAGCGATGAAAGCTTGAAACCAGAAATATCAGCTAGAACAGAGGTTCTCAAACTTTCCTTTACCACGGACCCTCATGAAATGCATTTTGTAGCCGAGGACACCCAGGATTCATCTTCAGCTCGAGATTTAAAACCCAAAAGTGCATCAATAATTTTATTCGAATAAAAAACAATAAATGGAACATTACAATTTGTTTATTCTCCTACAAATGATTGTCATGGGAACTACTTTATCTTAAAGTTGACACTCCTAATACATTTTGATTTGAATTATTTCGTACCAATGTAAAATAATAATAATAATAAGATTAATTGCATTAGTATTTTTGAAAATAAAAATGGAAATTACATGCACATAAAACTATGGATATGAGTTGTCATGACACACATTTTCATGACTTAACTAAAAATTAAAGTTATAATCAGTAAAATAAAGTATTCATGATTTAACAAAAGATTGGTAGAAGAAGGTAACATTGTATACTCACGTGATTAGTGAGAAGGATGTTGCTGCATTTCACCAGGAAGCCTTGTTATATGGAGCCTAATAACTGAAACTTGTATTCTGAGATTGGCCTCTACATTTAATAAACAGTTTCACAAATATTTGCATAGCCCTCTTCGAAAATGCAGGAAAATCTACATGTGAGTCCAAAAATTAGAAAGTGATTGTCCCTGGAACTGTAGTCTCAGAACTCCATCCGTCGATATTTCTAGGACCTTGTCTTGCTCTCTTGTAGTGAACAATTTTAGTGCTTACACATTAACTGAAAATGGATCTCTAATCCAGTTCTTTTCTGCATCTGGAACTAGAAAATATTCTCGGAACCTGTGCCGTAGATCTTCCACATGTTATGCTATAAAGACACGTCCTTTACAGACAACTGCTCGTCGACGGATTCAAGAAAATCTGCGTGATTTGGAAATTGTTCCAGGTTTTTGTTAAATAGGACATGATACCATGATACCAATTTTTAAATCATTGCTCGATGTTGCCTTTAACTTGAAAAACTAACACTTTCTCCGTGAAGATTCAAGTTGAGCAGATTTAAATGGATGAAAATATCAGACAGATATGCCAATCGGATTAACCAGGAAAAATTCTATCCAACTGTTGGTACTTGATGTTGAGCTGAAGTTGAGCCACGACAAGAGCAGCGGAGGATATTCAGAGAGGTAACGGAGGCCATGACTCCTTTAATGTTTTCCCAGAATAAATGACACCATCACTTGTCAGCTCAATGAGTCAATGTACTATCAGTAACCATATTACTTAGTACAGCCGTGATATAGTTTTAAAAAAATCGAGCTGTTACAAATAAATAGACTTCAATGTCTATGGGGGTCAAATCTACTACAACCGTACAGCGGATTCTATCGACCTTACTATGTATATGAGAACTAGGTAAGTCATTTATGTAATCAGCTCCTCGATTCTATGATAACGCGCGAGCAACCAATAAGATGGCGTTTTATATCTTAACTGAAACATATAGATGTAGGGCCAAGGAACTGTTTCGCTTCGCGTAAATATCAGTAAAGTTATGTCGTCAAATATAGGTTAAAGGTCAACCTAAAAGTTCGGTCTCACGTCGAAACCACCCTCTGATGCTGGACAAGAGGGCAAGAATAAATGACGAAATGGGATCACCTTACAAAATATATGGTTGGAAAAGCAACAGAAGCTCCTGAGAATATCTCACATTATGTTCTCTTTAGACATAGACGATACAATAACATATTTGAATTCCTACCATGCTCCGGTTACACTCAGACGGAAGATGTACAATAGAGGTGAGATGCATAATAGCTCAGGCAAAAGCAGCTTTCCAAAAAAATAAGGAAGATACCGTGAAATCCATTTTCGACTATAGAAACAAGAATAAGAATTTTTAAATGTTATGCAGAGCCAGTCTTGACATTTGGATGTGAATCATAGACAATAGGACAACAGACAAAAAGATCACTGGAGGCTGTAGAAATTGGGTTTTACGGAAGAATGTTAAAAATACCATGGACAGCTAAAAAGAGTAATGAAAGTGTTTTGAAAGAGGTCAAAGAAAAAAGACAGATAATATCCAATATTAGGAAGAAACAATCATCATTTTGGCCATGTAATGAGAAGGGAACAGCGGGAATATATTGTAACAACCGGAAAAATCTAGGAACAAAGAAATACAGGGAAGGTAAGAGAAAAAGATACCAGGCAGCTTAAGAGAATGACTTGGTAAAAGATCAACTACGGAAATGATAAATAACTGTCGAGACGTTGTGGAAAGACATGATTACATACGCCAGCAAGCACGGTACTTGATGATGATGATGTTCCAATTGTGCTACAAGAACGTCGTTGCATTGAACAAAGTAGAGAATATCGTAGACAGCAAAGCAAAAGAAAAGAAAATAACAAGGATATTCTAAACGAGGCTAAGGAAAGTGGAAAGCTTACCCCAAAAAAATCATGAAAGAAGAAAGAATAAGCCCCTTTAAGGGGAAAATTTTGTTTAAAATTTCATTCGACACACGTCACGTGGTGGCGTGACGAGAACATGGTGTCTACGTTAGAATAGATATTCGGCACATAGTTTATTTTTGGTAATTTGTCGGTATTACGCCAGTGCCGTGTTTATTTTTCATAAAAAACCGGAACCCATGTAAGGGTAAGTTTACGTGGAAGCTATCGATTAGGATCTTGACTTTAGTAACCCGTTCACGATCCACTGAGATACCACGTCTTCACTATTACTGATGACATTTAAAAAAAAAAAATAAAAAAAAGGGATATGGTAACAGCTTTACATAGGTGAGAAAGAAAACAAAAGTAGAACAATGTGTCGGCCAAAAGGCCTTCAGCAGGAACAACATAAAAATGTATAAGGATATGCACATATAGACGTACAATCTTACATATATGTGGGTAGTAATATAGATAAAGAGGGAGGAACAGAAAATTATACCAAAATAAGGATAGCAAAAGAAAGACGAGCTTTTGTTGCACTGGGAAACATATGGAAGTCAAAAGAAATTAGGTTAAATACAAAAATAAAAATTTTCAACTTCAATGTTAAGTTAGTCCTATTATATGGATGTGAAACATTGAGAACAACAAAATTTACATTCATGAAGATACAGACTTTCATTAATGGATACTTACGCAAAATAAATGGATGAAAATGGCAGGACAAATTCACTAACATAGAATTATGGAAATGTACAGCGAAGATTGCGCTGGATAGGACACACACTGGGAAGCCAACTGAGAGTATTACAAAACAAGCCCTTTTTCGGAATCCCCATGGGAAAAGACAAAGAGGAAGGCCAATGAATTCTTGGAGAAGACAGAAGCAGAGATGAAGATAATGGGGAAGATATGGAATGATCTTAAAATAATGGCAAGAAAAGAACGGCTTGGATAGTGTTTATTGAAGACCTATGCTCCACAGGGAGCTGAAAGGTATAAGAACAAGACAGATAAATCTAACTTCATAGCGACGATATGTCTGACTCTAAAAAAAAAAAAAGAAAATAATTCTCTACCCTGCGGTCCATAGCTCAGTGGTTAGTGAACTGGACTACCACGGACAAGGGGTAGGGTTCGATCCCAACCGACGGCTTCCGGGTTCACCCAGCCTTAAATGGGTACCGGACTTTTTTCTGGGAAAGTAAAGCAGCACGGGCGTAATACCGACCACATTACCCCAAAAACCATGTGCTGAAGGTCTGTAAAATATAGGGTCACTAACACCATGTTTCCCTATACGCCACTTGGCGTGACGGGGGTACTTTACTTTTTTTTTTTACCCTGCGGTCCAAATATGGTCAGCCACAGAGCTTGATCAAGCAATGAATGGATTGAAATTGATATGTCCGGCCTACATTTCTTAACTATTACTACGAGGAACAAATAATTACCTTTTGACCAGGAAATTAAATTGCGACATCCAGAACTTATAGTGACTATTTTTCTTTAATCTAAGAGAAGAAGACTTAGAAAGAAATAGAGATAAACCACCCCAAACAGATGATGTGTATATCTTGACATAAAGTCAACAGCAGAAATAATTTTAGAGAAAGAATGTTGAATAGAGACTCGATCATCTATATCAGCATGGCTCGTGATTATGAAAATGATGTTAATAAGATCGCATAGATTATATCTGATGTACCATTTCTGTAATTCAGATTTTGTTCTTTTGCGAAGAATTATATTTAAGATTGAAGACTTTATTTCAAACAAATTTCTATAACAAAATATGTAGTTCTATGCCTGATAATGTGATTGTGTTTTACATACTAACGTACACGTAAATACATATATACGTAAGTCCATCCATCCATCCATCCATCCATCCATCCATCCATCTATCCATCCATCCTTCCATCCATCCATCCATCCATCCATCCATCCATCCATCCATCCATCCATCCATCCATCATTCCATTCATTCATACATTCATATACATACATACATACTTGCATACATACATGCATACATGTGTGTGTGTGTGCATGTAATAAAAAAAAGCATGTCACATCACTCCAGACGATACAATCAGATACTTATGATTCACTTCACTATTTTTCACAATTCATTATCGCAACAGGTTCCTCTGATGAATCAATTCATCTTTGTCTCCGAATTTCCTGTATCGTCATTTATTTTCACACAGTCGGTGGTCTACTATATTCTGTACAGACAAGTAAACATCCGGTCGAGCTGCAGCGCAAGCATTTCAGTTAAGATATCACCAGCTCTAGATCAATGTTTCTCATTCTTTTCTCCAGGCACGCCATCTTTTGTAATGAGAGATATTGTAACCTCCAATCATATTTGCATAATGTTTTCTTTCTCTTTTTTCTTGGCTTATGAAAACAATGCAGAAAATTCTGTTTAAAATGTCACTCCAACCTCATATTTAATGTCTTGGCAGTGCTTTCAACTGCGAAATCATCTGTACAGTTTGTGGGCGAGTGTTTCTTTTGAACAAAAGTTCCGATACAAAGAAATGGCGAGTGCACTGATTTACTAAGGATGAAAGTTGCGTTCATTTTCCAGAGACCAACTAACCTCATGCTTCACTAAACCTTAAGTAAGTTCCAGAGACCAACTAACCTCATGCTTCACTAAACCTTAAGTAAGTTCCAGAGACCAACTAACCTCATGCTTCACTAAACCTTAAGTAAGTTCCAGAGACCAACTAACCTCATGCTTCACTAAACCTTAAGTAAGTTCCAGAGACCAACTAACCTCATGTTTCACTAAACCTTAAGTAAGTTCCAGAGACCAACTAACCTCATGTTTCACTAAACCTTAAGTAAGTTCCAGAGACCAACTAACCTCATGTTTCACTAAACCTTAAGTAAGTTCCAGAGACCAACTAACCTCATGTTTCACTAAACCTTAAGTAAGTTCCAGAGACCAACCAACCTCATGTTTCACTAAACCTTAAGTAAGTTCCAGAGACCAACCAACCTCATGTTTCACTAAACCTTAAGTAAGTTCCAGAGACCAACCAACCTCATGTTTCACTAAACCTTAAGTAAGTTCCAGAGACCAACCAACCTCATGTTTCACTAAACCTTAAGTAAGTTCCAGAGACCAACCAACCTCATGTTTCACTAAACCTTAAGTATGTTCCAGAGACCAACCAACCTCATGTTTCACTAAACCTTAAGTAAGTTCCAGAGACCAACCAACCTCATGTTTCACTAAACCTTAAGTATGTTCCAGAGACCAACTAACCTCATGCTTCACTAAACCTTAAGTATGATCCAGAGACCAACTAACCTCATGCTTTACTAAACCTTAAGTATGTTCCAGAGACCAACTAACCTCATGCTTTACTAAACCTTAAGTATGTTCCAGAGACCAACCAACCTCATGCTTTACTAAACCTTAAGTATGTTCCAGAGACCAACTAACCTCATGCTTCACTAAACCTTAAGTATGTTCCAGAGACCAACTAACCTCATGTTTCACTAAACCTTAAGTAAGTTCCAGAGACCAACCAACCTCATGTTTCACTAAACCTTAAGTAAGTTCCAGAGACCAACCAACCTCATGTTTCACTAAACCTTAAGTATGTTCCAGAGACCAACCAACCTCATGTTTCACTAAACCTTAAGTAAGTTCCAGAGACCAACCAACCTCATGTTTCACTAAACCTTAAGTATGTTCCAGAGACCAACTAACCTCATGCTTCACTAAACCTTAAGTATGATCCAGAGACCAACTAACCTCATGCTTTACTAAACCTTAAGTATGTTCCAGAGACCAACTAACCTCATGCTTTACTAAACCTTAAGTATGTTCCAGAGACCAACTAACCTCATGCTTTACTAAACCTTAAGTATGTTCCAGAGACCAACTAACCTCATGCTTCACTAAACCTTAAGTATGTTCCAGAGACCAACTAACCTCATGCTTTACTAAACCTTAAGTATGTTCCAGAGACCAACTAACCTCATGCTTTACTAAACCTTAAGTATGTTCCAGAGACCAACTAATCTCATGCTTTACTAAACATTAAGTATGATCCAGAGACCAACTAACCTCATGCTTTACTAAACCTTAAGTATGTTCCAGAGAAAGAATAAAGTATGGCCACGTTAACAACCAGAAGTGCATATATGTTTTTTTTCTTTTTTAAAATGCGCACTGATATCATATTTTGTAAGAGTAACCTTGAGGCGTGACGGAGTTATGTCTTCTGTGTTTTTTTAGAGACAACCTTGTGTTATCATAAAAATTGTGTATGTTTCTTGCTTGTTTTTCGAGATTTAAAAGTACCAATGATTTACACTTATGGAGGCCTGCACAGACAAAAATACAACTTGAACAAAATAGCTTTGTCTGCATGAATGGAGAGAAAATAATTAACATTTCATATGTACTCTTATATGTTCATGCTCGCTTGCTTGTTTGTTTAATTGTGTGTTATAACGAATAGCATCATGTGTTTTTTTTTATAAAGGGCAAATTAAATATTAAAATATTCACTGTGAAATTTCCTGTTTTAAAAAAAAAAGTAATGAAAAAAAAACCACAAACTAGAATAACATTGTTTCTATAGTAAATGATTAACTTTATTTTGTCCATTTATAGTATATGTTGACGATCCAAAAAGTAGTAGTGTATATTATTCGTGTATAAAAATGATTAAGTGGTGATGGAGTTACATGTTGCTATAAAAAGTGCCTTATATTCTTGCAAGGTTCCATTGACTTGTTAGTTAGCCTTTCCTTTACTGTGTTGTGAGTTATTTTGTTAATTCTATATACACAATTGGATCTCTCTGCAACGTTCTTGTTTAGCTATTTCGTTTTCTTTAAATACCTAACTGGTAAACAATTGTATCCTATCACTACTGCACACTCAAAATCACAGCCAATAAGCAAATAGACTGATAACATACAGTCAGCGACTCAGAGGTGACTCCAAGCGTTGGTGTCAGCGTAAAACAGTGAAACATATCCACCAGTCTGATAAATTTACCGAGGATTTGCGTCTCAGGCTTACACCTTAAGGCATTAAAAAGTATAAGTTCGAAGAAAGCGATCGTCATACTCATCTAGTGACATCCCCTTACAGCCTGTCCTGGAACGGTAGGGGTGATAACGTCTTCACTGTTAGAATTACGTTGCACTGTTATGTTAGACATAAATCCCAGCGCATCCGATTTCAATATGTGTATGCGTCTCTTTTCCAGGTCCCATCTCTTCGACCTGGATTCTAGCTTGGATCATCCCGTAGTAGCAAAACTACCACTGTAACAGCTGTTGGGGATTTGGGAAGACAGCTCCTCTACCACTGTAACAGCTGTTGGGGATTTGGGAAGACAGCTCCTCTACCACTGTAACAGCTGTTGGGGATTTGGGAAGACAGCTCCTCTACCACTGTAACAGCTGTTGGGGATTTGGGAAGACAGCTCCTCTACCACTGTAACAGCTGTTGGGGATTTGGGAAGACAGCTCCTCTACCACTGTAACAGCTGTTGGGGATTTGGGAAGACAGCTCCTCTACCACTGTAACAGCTGTTGGGGATTTGGGAAGACAGCTCCTCTACCACTTTGTGGTGAAGACACGTCAGAGAAGCAATTTTGTACAGGTGTTCTACTGATAAAAATTTAATCCATGTTATAGTGCAATGTCCATTGTGTTATAATGCTGCATCGTGTCAGATCTGATCGGTAGCGAAATATGACGTAATATAGTGAGATTGCTGGTGTCAATATGGTGTGATTATTATAATATTAAGTAATATGTGCAAAAACTCAAATAAACACTTCTCTAGCATTTTGGAATCTTTGGAAAAGACTTAATCAAATAAAGCTCATTCATAACGGAACCAAATATGCAAAAGTAATATATCTGTACCCCTATTTATACTGGAAAAGAAAATCTAGTTATCCTATGCGCACGAAGGTCCATACACATCCTCGCAGGATATCTCCCATTCTTTTTTTTTTGTTTTCATGAAAAAAATTAAGATTAGATACTTTTTGAACAGCCGTCGTATTTCAGTTATACTGAATTCTAAATGCATTTTTGTATTCCATGGTGACGTTCAGGGGAGAGAAATAGAAAGTCTGATAACTCTGCCTATAATGTAATTATACTTGTGCAAGCTGTAACAGTTAACACAGTATAAAAACATTTGTATATAGATTACAGACACTATCTCTGAATAAACTGCTCATAAAACTCTATAATAAGGGGGGCTGTCAACCAGCACTGGAGTCGTCAGTCGCTGGACACTGCGAGACATGCTGAGGAGGGGATCTGTGCACCTATTTACATTGTTTGGAGTGCAGTGATGATAACCAGCAAATAATAAGGGGGAGGGGGGTATAAATTGTTCACAGATAACATTAAAACAATACACAGATGACATTATAACAATACACAGAGGACATTATAACAATACACGGATGGCATTAAAACAATACACGGATGACATTAAAACAATACAAAGATGACATTAAAACAATACACGGATGACATTATAACAATACACAGATGGCATTAAAACAATACACAGATGACATTAAAACAATACATAGATTACAGCAAGGTTGAAACAGTTTACAAATGCTGTACACTTGGACTGTACATGGCCCTCCTCTGCACAGCTGCTTGCTTTAATCTTAAAGTGGCATTTTAGTTCAAAACTCCTAATTTTGGCCCTCAGTTATGGCTGAAGTTGTCCTGGCTCTGGAATAGTTCATATTTTAAATGGACATTTTAGGGAAGTGAATTCATTGATTTCAATTTGCAACCCCACAAACATAATACTTTTCTAATTTAAATCGTAATGGCTCATTTCAAATCCCTAGACCGGCCTTACGCTAATCTTACGGTCTGTTGTTTGATGTGTGACAAGGATAATCTGACGGCTAACTGTGTGTCTATATGTTCGGAATTGGAGTCAACAATGATGGCCTAACTTCATCAAGCGCTATACACTTTTTAAAAATACGACGATCATCATTTTCAAGAGGACGTGAACGTTCTGTATATGGTGGATAGTCGGTGGGAACTATGCATGAAGTGTTCCTTGTTGCAGTTTCCTCATATTCCAAGTCCGGCTTGTTGCAGGAGCTACTGAGTTCAGTGCTCTGTACACACCGTGAGCTGTGCACAGAGCACTTAATTTAATCCGTTTTGATCATGTTTCGATATTCCAATTGTTTACGATGAATGATGATATCGTATGGCAGAGAACAGTTGGATGTGTACACTCTCTGCGCAATTTCGCCTTATGTCTTTTGCCGTGTGCTGAGACTGCTACGATGGGGACTACACTTACCTTTCTTTGTTTGGGAGATGAGATATTAATTCGGATGATTCCACTGACACGAGCGGTTGAGCAATTATGGATTTTAATTCGTTTGCAGTGATACCGGGGCCTTCCATAACCAAATAACACAATAACAAAATCTCGTTATCCTGCATGTGTGATGTATAAAGAAAATCTTGTCATCCTGTATGTGTGGTGTATAAAGAAAATCTTGTTATCCTGCATGTGTGGTGTATAAAGAAAATCTTGTTATCCTGTATGTGTGATGTATACAGAAAATCTTGTTATCCTGTATGTGTGATGTATAAAGAAAATCTTGTTATCCTGCATGTGTGGTGTATAAAGAAAATCTTGTCATCCTGTATGTGTGGTGTATAAAGAAAATCTTGTTATCCTGTATGTGTGGTGTATAAAGAAAATCTTGACATCCTGTATGTGTGGTGTATAAAGAAAATCTTGTTATCCTGTATGTGTGGTGTATAAAGAAAATCTTGACATCCTGTATGTGTGGTGTATAAAGAAAATCTTGACATCCTGTATGTGTGGTGTATAAAGAAAATCTTGTTATCCTGTATGTGTGGTGTATAAAGAAAATCTTGACATCCTGTATGTGTGGTGTATAAAGAAAATCTTGTCATCCTGTATGTGTGGTGTATAAAGAATATCTCGTCATCTTACATGTGTGGTGTATAAAGAATATCTCGTCATCCTACATGTGTGGTGTATAAAGAATATCTCGTCATCTTACATGTGTGGTGTACAAAGAATATCTCGTCATCTTACATGTGTGGTGTACAAAGAAAATCTCGTCATCCTACATGTGTGGTGTATAAAGAATATCTCGTCATCCTACATGTGTGGTGTACAAAGAATATCTCGTCATCTTACATGTGTGGTGTACAAAGAAAATCTCGTCATCTTACATGTGTGGTGTATAAAGAATATCTCGTCATCCTACATGTGTGGTGTACAAAGAAAATCTCGTCATCTTACATGTGTGGTGTACAAAGAATATCTCGTCATCCTACATGTGTGGTGTACAAAGAAAATCTCGTCATCTTACATGTGTGGTGTACAAAGAATATCTCGTCATCTTACATGTGTGGTGTACAAATAATATCTCGTCATCTTACATGTATGGTGTACAAAGAATATCTCGTCATCTTACATGTGTGGTGTATAAAGAATATCTCGTCATCTTACATGTGTGGTGTATAAAGAATATCTCGTCATCCCGCATGTGTGGTGTAAGCAGAAAATCTTGTCCTCCTACATGTGTGGTGTATGCAGAAAATCTTGTCATCCTACATGTGTGGTGTATAAAGAATATCTCGTCATCCCGCATGTGTGGTGTATGCAGAAAATCTTGTCATCCTACATGTGTGGTGTATGCAGAAAATCTTGTCATCCTACATGTGTGGTGTATGCAGAAAATCTTGTCATCCTACATGTGTGGTGTATAAAGAATATCTCGTCATCCCGCATGTGTGGTGTATGCAGAATATCTCGTCATCCTACATGTGTGGTGTATGCAGAAAATCTTGTCATCCTACATGTGTGGTGTATGCAGAAAATCTTGTCATTCTACATGTGTGGTGTATAAAGAATATCTCGTCATCCCGCATGTGTGGTGTATGCAGAATATCTCGTCATCCTACATGTGTGGTGTATGCAGAAAATCTTATCATCCTACATGTGTGGTGTATAAAGAATGGTGTATAAAGAATATCTCGTCATCCCGCATGTGTGGTGTATAAAGAATATCTCGTCATCCCGCATGTGTGGTGTATGCAGAAAATCTTGTCATCCTACATGTGTGGTGTATGCAGAAAATCTTGTCATCCTACATGTGTGGTGTATGCAGAAAATCTTGTCATCCTACATGTGTGGTGTATGCAGAAAATCTTGTCATCCCGCATGTGTGGTGTATGCAGAAAATCTTGTCATCCTACATGTGTGGTGTATAAAGTCAAATAGAAAGGAAAGAGTCCCGTCCCGCCACTTGGCATATAAGGAATGTGCAGTTAGTGCCCATATTTTTTTTACCGTGACTACACTTTTGTGTGTGTGTGTGTAATGTGGTCAGTAAAGCCCATTAAGCCCGTGGCGCTTTTCTTTCCCATTAAGAAAAACCGGTACCCATTTATGGCGGTTAACCTGAAAACCATTATCAGGATCAAACCGACTTATTGTCCTTAGCAGCCCAGTTCATTATCCACTGAGCTACCGCTGATCGTTTTGCGTGGTATGTAATGAATATGAATATTAGGGTTAGTTTTGTGTCAACGGTATGTCTTAGGTAATGTGGCCAGCACTACGTCACGTCGTGTTTTAAGATACAGTCAGTATACAATTGTAACAGTACTAAAACAATGAAGCACTGATATGAATACTGACCAGCATTGATACTTGACTATACTTCAAAACTAAAGTCAGAATCAAATTAGTAAAGGATTTTTAAATCTCTATTTTATTTACAATTTTTGTCAGAATCTTTAGCCATTTTTATAATGAATGGTTGGTTTCTGTTTGAGAAGCCCTGTTATTTGGATGAGCTAATCATGAAACTAACAGAAAATTCACGTACTTTTGTTTGATTATAATAGTACAGAAAAAGAGAAAAATCAAAGGGTGAAACAAACTCCTAAATAAAAACTTCATTGCTAAAGTATACAGGACATATTAAGCAATCAAATAAATTTTAAAAATCTGACAATTACAGAGTAGAGAACTTAGTCATGATTATTTCATCAATTTGTTTTGCCTGTGGCTTTCCCTTAGAATCTCTCAAAAATGTCAACGGTTATTGCAGATTTCGAAGTTTTTGAGCTTTTATTCTTTCATTTGATGCTATAATAAGAGAGACGAAACATCATGTTGGGGCCTTGTGGAATGCCAATATTAAAGATAACGGTTACTGTTGGGCAGATTTTCTCTTTGATTAAATAGTTAATTTGAGAGTCTAGTCCCACGCAGTATTCCCTTAAAGAAATCTTCTAAATAGAATCGTATTTTTGTGTCATCGTTATCAGGGTATGTGATACTTCCTGTGAGAGAGTAGAGAGATACAGAATAACTGTAGTACGGAATTTAGGGGAAAGAGAGTAGGGAATCTCTGGAAAGAGCGAAAACAATCAAGACGTGTGACCCAATATATTAGTCTTTGTTTGGTTTGTTATTTGAAAGGTAGTATTTTTGTATTAAACTCGTACAGTACAGTGTCTGAAATGTACCAGTATGATCGAAATAAAAAGCTTTATCGTAGCCATGTTTCATCGCACACAAATACTGTATGCATCGCATACAAATACTGTATACATCGCACACAAATACTGTATGCATCGCACACAAATACTGTATACATCGCACACAAATACTGTATGCATCGCACACAAATACTGTATACATCGCACACAAATACTGTATGCATCGCACACAAATACTGTATACATCGCACACAAATACTGTATACATCGCACACAAATACTGTATGCATCGCACACAAATACTGTATGCATCGCACACAAATACTGTATGCATCGCACACAAATACTGTATACATCGCACACAAATACTGTATACATCGCACACAAATACTGTATGCATCGCACACAAATACTGTATACATTGCACACAAATACTGTATACATCGCACACAAATACTGTATACATCGCACACACATTTTGTAGAAACAACACTTAACTTCGGCTGTTTTTGAGATAAAGAATTAGAGGGGGAAAATATCCACCGTACACAAACAAAATCGAGCAGCGCAATTAATATAAGCTGTAGACAAAGATAACATCCTAACTCAGCTGTTATAGAGGACCCTCCTCTTCTGTCCACGAAATCTCTTATCTGTAAGACGCTCGAGGATGATAATGGGCAGTCTCCAATAGGTAAAGATAAAGAATGTGCCATGACATATTCCAATACCTTAGAATAGTGAGTTAGTAACTTCAATCTAGTAAGTAACAACAAATAGAAGGTAAGGGTAACCAGCCATCTTTGTTAGCTTTTATTCACCTTTCCTTAATCAACGTCCCTGTTCTCAAATAATTTGGCTTGCTCAAGCTGAGAGTCAGTGCTACGATCAAGCTACGAGCTGAGCCACAATTCTTTGGTTCTTTGGTTATGGAAGGCTCCGGTATCACTGCAAACGAATTAAAATCCATAATTGCTCAACCGCCCGTGCCAGTGGAATCATCCGAATTACTAACTCATCTCCCAAACAAAGAATGGTAGCTGTAGTCCCCATCATAGCAATCTCAGCACACGCCAAAAGAGATTAGGCGAAACCGCACAAAAAGTGAACACAACCAATTGTTCCTTGCCATACGATAACATCAGTCATCGTAAACAATTGGAATATCGAAACATGATCAAAACAGATGAAACACACAGCTCACAGTGTGTACAGAGCACTTAATTCAGTAGCTCCAATTAATACATGTTACTGCATGTCTGAAAATGAAGTTCTCATGTCTATTGCCGTTACCACGCAATGCACATTTTATATATTGATAAGCTTCAATCTACATTAACGAGAGTGGCCTCAATGATTAAAGACGGTACATAAAGAACCCAGGTTGAAGGATAAACCTGTCAGTGTACATAACATAGACGGCAATAAGCACGAACAAAGCCAAAAATACACAAGACAATAAAAAATGAAAACCCAGAACGTAATAAACAAATCAATAAAAAAAATAAGTAACCAAACAAATGTAATAATAAACGTAAATTTCTGCTGCTGACCGGCTCAAATGCCACAAGAGAAACATTTTTGTCACGCACAGTCAGTGGCGTAACTAAAGGCGGAGGGGGGACCTGTCTGCAGGCACAGCATCTGGGGGCGCCAAATTGACCATTTTTGCCTTCCTTATACTTTTTTTCATCTTGTGCATTTGTTTGTCACTGTCCATGATTCACTTCCATAGGTCAGAGTTAGTTCGATATAGCACCGATGAACTCTCTTTATCACATATTTTGACATAGATTTGTTCCATAAGATATTTTTCATTTTCTGAAACGTTATTTTGGCCTGATCTATTCTCTTTTTTATTTATGTGGTGCATCTTCCATCTGATGTTATTCAGATACTGGGTCTGGTGTTCTCGTAATATTCATTGAAAGTTCGTTGTGTCATATTTTGATCTTTCAGTCTTGTCACGTGCCAAACCATTTTATCTGTTGTTTCTTTATATAATCTCTCTAATTATCTATTTCCTTTCCAGCCGAAGACGGCACATAGGGCAGAACCACAATCTCAAAAACAGAAACCTTGCATGCCAAAGTGGCACATATTGCAGACATATATAATATATAATCTATGGCGGGTGCTATTTCTACCATTTTGCTCAGCATTTCATTGATACTCTTATCTCTCAGACTGTTTCCTGTCATTCGTCTATCACATTTCATGTCTGCGAAGGTTATTTTTCTTATTGTTCTTGCTCCTAGGGTCCAGGACTGGCATTGGTGACACAACGTTGGGATGAAGATTGTTTTGTAGCGTGCCCTTTTTGCCTCTAGAGATAATTCCTTGTTGGTCAATAGTGGTGATAACTATCTAATGATTTGAATAGTTTTGTTACATCTTAAGTCTATTTCTGCTGTTTATGAATTGTCGTTTATATCTAGTCTTCTAAGGTATTTAAACTCCTCTACTTGTTGACACTTATATCAGAGTTATATAATGAAATACAGACTATGGAGATGAAACAGCATCGTAAGACTTTGGGCATCTCTAACTTAGAACTATCACAAATAGAAAAGTTGGGAAAAGAACACAAATAGCAATCAGAGTAACTGTTTATTTTTTGCCTTTTGTGTTGATACTAAAAATGAAATGGTTTGGCCACATTTATCGATAATTTGGTCTAGCGACTATCATTCTACAATGATCTATGAAAGGAGAAAAAAAGAGGGACCAATATGAAAAGAAAATGAGAAGAATACATCAAAGAATTGACAGGCATCGATTTAACAGTCCTAAAGAATTCATGAAGATAGAGATCGCTACAGAAGGTTGGTGAAAAGTGTAAGTGGTGCCCCAACATACCCCAAGGTTCATGACATTTGTCAGTGGTGCCCCAACATACCCCAAGGTTCATGACATTTGTCAGTAGTGCCCCAACATACCACAAGGTTCATGACATTTGTCAGTGGTGCCCCAACATACCCCTAGGTTCATGACATTTGTCAGTGGTGCCCCAACATACCCCTTGGTTCATGACATTTGTCAGTGGTGCCCCAACGTACCCCAAGGTTCATGACATTTGTCAGTGGTGCCCCAACATACCCCAAGGTTCATGACATTTGTCAGTGGTACCCCAACATACCCCTAGGTTCATGACATTTGTCAGTGGTGCCCCAACATACCCCAAGGTTCATGACATTTGTCAGTTTTGCCCCAAGGTTCATGACATTTATCAGTGGTGCCCCAACATACCCCAAGGTTCATGACATTTGTCAGTGGTGCCCCAACATACCCCAAGGTTCATGACATTTGTCAGTGGTGCCCCAAGGTTCATGACATTTATCAGTGGTGCCCCAACATACCCCTAGGTTCATGAATTCTGTCTGTTAGTAGTGCCTCAACATGCCCGTGCCCCCCCCCCCCCCCAGGAAAGTGGAAGAAGCAGGTGTCATAAATTGTTCGATATTATTTCATGGTACGATATAGTCCACCTCTGTGTCTGCCTATAATTTTGTAATTGGTCTGCCTCTGAAGATTAGTAATTAATCCATTATGTTCTTGTATCGAAACTTATTTTATTGTCTTTCTTTTTCATGAATAAAGAATATTACGTAACGTCTATCCGTGCTATTTTTACAATCCCAAAGTCCTGTTATTGTCTCAAGGAACTACGGTCAATTTATTATTATAAAAAAATGTAAAGATCCCAGTCACGCCAAGTGGCGTATAGGGAATATGGTGTTAGTGACCATAATTTTTATAGACCTCCGGCACATGATTTTTGGGGTAATGTGGTCGGTATTACGCATTTGTCGCTTTACTTTTCCAGAAGAAAAAAAATCAGGTACCCATTTAAGGCTTGGTGAACCTGTAAGCCGTCGATCAGGATCGAACTCGAATTTTTGTCCTTTGTAGTCCAGTTCACAATTTACTGAGCTGTCGCGGCTCCCGGTCAACGTAGTAATGGTAGGGAACGGGGAAATAAAATGCAGTGCTGCGGTAAAGCTGGTAGCAAGGTGCCAGTGGTGAGGTGTAATGTACACTCCTATAGGGTATTGCGACTGCTTTACAGAAAATTAACAGAACAGAATACTGACGTTTCGGCCTACATGCGGCCTTCTTCAGAAAACGTAGCACATATCTCTCATTTCATCACCTCATCTCTTATCCCACCGTCCACTTCTCCTTAACTTACTTGTCCCAATATCTTTGATGTAATTATATTTATCTGTGCCTAGTCGTGTTGTTGTTCTCGTTTTTTAAAGAAGGTCGCATATAGGCCGAAGCGTTTTCTGTAAAACTGTCACCATACCCTACAGGAGTGTACTTTACACCCCACAACTTGCTCCCAACTTAATAATGGTGCCAAATTTGTAATATATATAAGACTGCGTGGGATCGACACTCCTTGCTGTTGCAGGCCGCGATTTTTAAAAGTAACTACCATCCACCACGGGAGCCGTGATAGCTCAGTGGTTAGTGAAATGACTACAAAGGACAATAGGCAGGGTTCGATCCCAACCGATGGCTTCTTGGTTCACCAAGCCTTAAATAGGTACCGAATTTTTTTCGGGGAAAGTAAAGCGGCACGGGCGTAATACCGACCACATTACCACAAAACGCATGTGCTGTAGGTCTGTAAAATGTATGGTCACTAACACCATATTCCCTATACGCCACTTGGCATGACGGGGGTACTTTACTTTTTTTTACCATCCACCATCCTTTCCTTTTACCCATGATGGAACTAAAGACAAAATTAATATAATCTTTGATCTCCAGTTGCCTGTCGAGTCATTTTTTTTTAATCAAAGACAATGATCATCTCATTCTGAGTTGGTTTGAAAGATGGAAGCGCACATAAACACCATCTTCACTTATCGGGCATGTTTTGATTTTCTTGTTTTACGAGGTGTAATTTTAGAGTTTCTGTAATTAAAAACAAACAAGCTCTGATGTCGTCTATCACCACGACTCGTCATTAATTTACAGTAAATTTAATGTTTTTTTTTTTAGTTAGTGTCTGTGTATTTTATAAATTCTTTTTCTGTTTAAATTCAATTAGAGCATTCTTCATCATCACAATCAATATCATGTGTCATACCGGTTGGAGTAGGCGATCGTGTTGATCCACAATCTTCCATCCACAGTGCATCTTATCAATTCTGTTGTTGACTGTTTTTCATGCCATGGCACCAAGCTATTTATATTTTCTCTCTTTGTCGTCTGCGACCTCTCTTTCCCTATATTTTGCCAGTTGTAATGAAGTATTTAAACTTTCCTCTTCTCATGATGTGCCCGAAAAATGTTGTTTCTTCCGGATGTTTGTTTGGAGCTCCCTTTTTGTGTTGGCCTCTTTGAGAATTTCCTTGTTGGTCTTTTTAGCTGTCGAGGGAACTTTCAGCGTTCTGAGAAATCCCATCTCTGTGGCGTCTAACCGTCTTTTCATTTCTTTTTTTACTGTTCATGTTTCGCTTCCATAATTAGAGCATTCATCATCATCATCATCATCATCGTCATCATCATCATCATCAAGTACCAAGTCTGCTGGCCTAGGTGACCATGTCTTTCCGCAACTTTCGATCACGACAATTTTTTATCATGTCTGTTGTTGACCTTCTGCCAA
Source organism: Megaustenia siamemsis (assembly GCA_032433765.1). Classification (NCBI taxonomy): domain Eukaryota; kingdom Metazoa; phylum Mollusca; class Gastropoda; order Stylommatophora; family Ariophantidae; genus Megaustenia; species Megaustenia siamemsis. Next base: position 125,502,174 of record JAVIAB010000051.1, on the reverse strand, counting down.
GCCATTCGCTTAAGCTGTTTGATTTCTCTGCCTCCCTCTATCTCTTCGTCCCTCAATTTTCACAGCTGTTACAATATATTCCAGCTGTTCTCTTCTCATTACATGGCCAAAAATGATGATTGTTTCTTTCTAATATTGGAAATTAGCTCTCTTTTTGCTTTGGCCTCTTTCATAACGTTTTCATTACTCTGCTTAGCTGAGATTTGATTTTCTTGTCTGTTGTCCTATTGTCCATGATTCACATTCATATGTTAAAATTGGTTCTACATAACATTTAAGAACTGTTTTTCTTGTTTCTATTGTCAAAAATGGATTGCATAGTATCTTCCACATTTTTTGGAAAGCTGCTTTTGCCTGAGCAATTCTGCATCTTACCTCTGTAAATGTTATGATGTTTTTAAAGATGCTCTCAGTGTATAAATTGAACAAGCTTGGTGATAGGATGCAGCGCTGTCTTACTTCACTTTTTATATTAATAGGTGGAGAGTTCTCTTTGTGATATTTTATTGTTTTTGTTTGCTCCCAGTATAAATTACATATTAGTCGTATGTCTGTGTCATCTAGATGTATATCTTTTAGACAGTCTATAGTTTGTTTATAATGTATTCTATCGAAACGCTTTGATATAGTCTATGAAGTAGGCATATATTGGTTTATTACTTCTGTATACTTTTCGATTAATATTCCAATGTAGAATATGGCTTCTTTTGTCCCACTGTTTTTCCTAAATTCAAATAATTGTTTTACTAATTCCACATTGATTATATTCTTAATCCTTTTTTGTATTTTTGTTACATAGCTCATTAGGCCTATTTTTCTAAAATCACTGTATTCAACTGCACCATTCTTTTTAGGCAGTACAATTAAAGTTATTTATTATTTTATGTTAAATATTTATTTTTAAATTAAAGATGTTTTAGTTCATTTGGTATATATCTGTACAGTATATATCGTTGCATATGTTTATGATCACTTCAATGCCAAAATCTTATAGTGCTTTTATCATCTCTATCTCCAGGTTAAATTACACTGTAATTATCATCTAAAAATGAAAGTAATGATTTGTTTTTTACTGTCATTGTGGTTTTATCTACTTCTTTGAGAAGCACAATCTGTTCTGTGCATCACGGGTCTTCAAAGAAAATTTCTACACTAATTCAGAAAGAATTTTTTTTTTTACGTAGCCCAGTTTTTTTCAACAGCTGGCTGTCTAGATATAAGGGTAGAAAATTAAGAAAGATTTTCAGGCAACGTTAAAAATATTTCCTGAAAAAGGAGTAATAGATAGAGAAAGTTTGAAAATCAGTATTATATAATGTCTCTTTCATCGTATGACATTTTTACCTTGCGTATTTTGGGTCCACTCTTTTGACAAAACCTTCTATCAATAGTTCTGCTCATTGTTTCTGGCCCTGAAAGTAAATTTTAACAAAACTGATGTAGACGCTATTAATTCCTGATTAATTGCTGCCGAGCATCAGACAGTCAGGCAGGTCTAAGTTTTACATATTCAAAAACTATTTGTTCCCACTGAATTTAGATTTACTTTGTTTGAAATCTAGAAATAAAGAAACCAATGATTCATCATCATGTGCCGTACCGGTTGGCGTTGGCGATCATGTCCTTCAACAATCTTCTATCCACAGAGCATCGTATGAGTTCTGTTGGTGACTGTTTCCCATGCCATGACACCAAGCTAAGCAGTATTTTCTCTCTTTGTCGCCCGCGATCTCTCTTTCCTTTTATTTTGCCAGGTGTAACCAAGTATTCCAACTTTCCTCTTCTCATGATGTGCCCGAAAAATGTTGATTGCTTCTTTCTGATGTTTTTTTAAGAGCTCCCTTTTTGTGTTAGCCTCTTTGAGAACTTTCTCATTGGTCTTTTCAGCTGTCCAGGGAACTTTCAACATTCTTCTGAGAAATCCCATCTCTGTGGCCTCTAATCGTCTTTTCATTTGTTTGTTTATTGTCCATGATTCGCTTTCATATGTCATAATTATTTCTATAAAGCATCGATGAACTCTCTTTCTCATTTCTATTGACATAGATTTGTTGCATAAGATGTTTTTCATTTTATGAAATGCTCTATTGGCCTGAGCTATTCTGTTTTTTATTTCTGTTTTGCATCTTCCATCTGATCTTATCACTTTGCCCAAGTATTTCAAACGTTGCACTTGTTTCAGATTTGTCCTGTTTATTTTTATGCTGCATGATGGTGACGATTGTTTCTTCGATATAACCATTACTTCTGTTTTCTTACTATTCAGACTGAGACATTTCTTGTTGCTTTCTTTTACTATTATATCTATCATTTCTTGTAGCTCATTCTCTGTCTCTGCTATTAAGACTGTGTCATCCGCATATCGTAAATTATTTATGTTGTGACCGTTGACTTCAATTCCTTTTTTGTCTACTAGTGATCTCATAATATATTCGCTGTAAAGTGAAAACAAATCCGGCGACAGAACACAGCCTTGTCTGACTCCTTGTTTTATATATTGGAATTGTCCTGTTTGGTTGTTAATTCGTATAGCTGCTGTTTGTTGCCAGTACATGTTTTTTTATGATTCGCAGATCCCTGCCATCAATGTTTAATTTCTCCAGCATATTATTTCCACATGCTTTACTTTGTCAAATGCTTTCGTGTAGTTTATAAAGCACATATACATATCTTTCTTTACCTCTATAGATCTTTCTACCAATGTTCTTAAGATGTATATTGAATTATTGGTGCCCTTTCCTTCTACAAATCCACATTGTTCCTAAATTATTTTTGGTTTTATTTTGTTCCGTATACGTCTCATGATGATTCTTAGTAATATTTTAGTCATATGGCTCATGAGACTAATAGTGCGATGGTCTTCACAATCAGTGGCACCTGACTTCTTCGGTATGGCTACAAAGATAGATTTTAGTAGGTCTTTAGGTATGTGTCCAGCGTTATATATGTCATTGAGTAGTTTTGTTATGACTTGTACTCCCAGCTCTCCTAATGCATTTGTCTCTTCGATTGTTATATTGTCGGGACCTGGAGCTTTGCCTCTTTTCATGTGTTGAATTGCGTCCTCAACTTCACTCTGCATTATTGGTGGTCCTGTGTCTTCATTTGAATTGTTTAATTCTGGTCTTTCATCATCATAGAGTTAACTGATATATTCTGTCCATCTTTCCATTGTCTTCTCCTGTCCCATTATTTAACTTCCTTCCTTTGATTTCACATATCCTCAAACTTTGACTTCTTTTCTTCCTGTTAATTCATTTAACTGTTTGTGCATACATTTTGAGTCTTTCTTTTATTGTTTTTCCATTTCTTCACATTTCTGTATTAACCATCCTTCCTTTGCTTCTCTGCATGCATTTGTTTTGGATCTCTTTGTGCAATATTTTGTATGTCCGTTCTTATTTCTTATGTTTTCTTCTTTCATCCATTAGTTGTAATATTTCTTCTGTCATCCATTTCTTTTTGTTGATTCTTTTAGTCACTGGTATTACTTCTTTTGATGTTTGTTGAATCGATTGTTTGAGCATTTCCCACTGTTCCTGGATGTCCTGTATTTTCTCAGTAGCATTATATATCTATTTTGTACTATCATGCTGTACTTATCACTCATCTGTTTAACTACTTTTAGCATATATAGTTCTAATTTTATTATATTTCTTGGTGATTTCTGTGCCTTACGCAGTTTTATTCTTATCTTTCCACCTATTAGTACATGGTCACTATTGCAATCTGCACCTGGCCTTGTTTTAACAGATGTTAGCCCATTCCTGAATCTTCTCTGTTCTTCTTAACCAAGAATTAAATATCTTAAAACACAAGATAACGATCATAGACAAAAGTGTAATCATGTTTTATTTTATGTGTACATTTTTCAGAATTAAAAAAAAACAATTTATTGATTTTCTTTTCATACAAAATATGAATTTTTAAAATGTTATAATGTACATCTGTACAACAAATTGGGATTTGACCTTTGAGAACATTGAAATAGGTGGACACGATTGTCATCTGTATGATAATATAACCTAACATTTCAAAGACGTGATTATGGACAAGATTTCATGGGAAATAAATAATTCAGCATGCGAATTCTTCTTTCTTTATGATATGAAAAGCCCGTGTTTATCTTCTATGCTGCAGCTTTGGAAGTGAAATAAGGAATGTAGGCAAATAAATTGAAAGACGATTAGAGGTTACAGAGATCGAGTTTCTGAGAGGAATGTTGAGAGTTTCCTGCACAGCTAAATTCACGAAACATTTTTCAACGAGGCCAAAAGAGAAATTCCTAAAATATAAGAGAGAAATAATAGACATTTCTCGGGAACATCATGAGAAGAGAAATGTTAAATAACTTGGATAAAACATTTTTAAAATGCAAAGAGAGATATCAGACTACAAAGAGATAAGCTATTAGATATCGTGATGTTGTGACACTGTAAACAATCAGCAGTAGAAATGATACCAGATACCCTGGAATTATGGAAGGATATATCCCCTCCGCCAACCGGCATGACACATGGTGATGATGTTATAATCCCTATGTCAATAGCATAACCATTACGATGAACAGGTGCAGTGTTATTTATAGTTGTGTATTTTTGTTGTCTTTACAAGGTTGAGAATTCGTGCAATGCACAATACACTTAGAGAGAGAAAGAGAGAGAGAGAGAGAGAGAGAGAGAGAGAGAGAGAGAGGAGAGAGAATGGCAGTAATGCAGAGATAGACAGACAGACAAAGAGCAAAAATATTATTAATATTATGATAGAATGAACCAATGCAATAGCCAGACAGATAGACAGACTGACAGACAGACAGACTGAGCAATAATATTGTTAATATTGTGATAGCAAATGAACAAATATGAGTAAAAAGAAAGTAAAAAGGCCCCGTCACGCCAAGTGGCGTATAGGGGATATAGTGTTAGTGACCATAATTTTTACTGACTCTCGGCACATGATTTTTGGTAATGTAGTCGGTATTACGCATGTGTCGCGTTACTTTCCAACAAAAAAAATCCAGTACCCATTTAAGGCTGGGTGAACCTGGAAGCATTCGATCAGGATCGAACCCGATCTCTTGTCCTTTGTAATCCAGTTCATTAACCTCTGAGCTATCGCGGCTCAATGAACAAAAATAACAATAAATGTTTGAGCTGTCGACGCGACATCAAGGAATTGACAGAGAACATATATTGTGTATGTTGATCAAGCATTCACATGCTGAAATTAGCAGGGCTTCAGCTTCCAGACTCTCGATGGCTTCTTGAATTTTCTTGGTGCTTGATTTTGCAACTATACCCGCGATATTTTTCTAAATAATGCTTCCCATAGATAAACACTTCTACACAATGGCTGATGAAACATAGAAAAACACACTGGTCCACTTCCCATGAATTAAATACGACACTTTCTCTGTAACAATATGCTCACATTTATATACTTTTAACCGTTAAATCTATTTTTTAGTTGATGAATGTCTTAAAAGGACTAATAATGCATTTTAGTAATGCAATTAAATAACATACCAAACAATGTTTGACTGTAGTTGTAACTGAAAAAAAATACAGATAAAAATAAATGCCATTTTAATTTCGCATTTGTATATGTAAGAGCCTATAAGTAGGACAATTGTTGGGTACCGATGTTATTACCCCTCCTAAATAATAATAATAATAATAACAATAACAATAATGATAATAATAATAATTCGTAAAGAGAAAAAAGAAAGAACAAATTTTCCGAATTAAAAAGAAAATCGGCTTCCGATAAAGCAGGTTTAAATGTGCATTATGACAGCGTTGTGAGAGAGCATGAAAAAAGAGAGGAATGGCGCTGGGTTATTGTGCTCCTAAACGCTGCGATTCAAAATTATGATTTGAAATTCCTCCATACCTAAACAACATGACATTCTTATGGTGTTCTGTTTTCTGTTAGAGCCATAAAGATATATGATAGAGGGAGTGCTCTGTTTTCTGTTAGAGCCATAAAGATATATGATAGAGGGACTGCTCTGTTTTCTGTTAGAGCCATAAAGATAAATGATAGAGGGAGTGCTCTGTTTTCTGTTAGAGCCATAAAGATATATGATAGAGGGAGTGCTCTGTTTTCTGTTAGAGCCATAAAGATATATGATAGAGGGAGTGCTCTGTTTTCTGTTAGAGCCATAAAGATATATGATAGAGGGAGTGCTCTGTTTTCTGTTAGAGCCATAAAGATATATGATAGAGGGAGTGGAAAAGGGAGAGATTATCACCAAAGCCATGCGATACGTAACTAATTGAGAAGTAACGCTAACAGTATACAGCTAGTACTTTAGTCTGACATCTAACGGTGCATGCTTTATACAACGATCTTATAATTCATGATTTATACTATCTCACATCCTGCGCTTTATGATAATTTAGATTTTCATCAGGAAATATATCAAAGTGATAATAAACTGTCTGAATAAAGTGATGATAGATAAACATTTATTTACATTAATGTTCAGACACGTAAAGCTTTGACGCAACTGAACTAGATGTTAGTGGCCATGTTTTCTCATTTATTATTTTCTCATATGAATCAGAACTTTAATATGGTCAGGATTTCTCCAGGTCGCCTTGCTTGTAATGAATAACAGAACTTGAACCAGAACAATTCCGGCGATTGGAATATTTATATTCGAGTTCGTGGTTTCCTCGTAGCTTTACCCTCCCCAATCACTGGAAGTGAGATCTGATGTCTAGCCTTTATTAGCAAGGGAGAAAAACAAGAAGTCTCATGTCCACGTTGAAGTACTTTTGAATGTTAATCGTCAAAAACGAGTCGGCCAAATATCGCGTCTAATCGCATACAAATTGTTATGGAACAAACTTGTACCGAATACATACTCTCTTATTTTAAGCTCTTCTGTGGAGTTTCGGCCATCTGAGTTGAAACCGTGTTCAGTGTTTTCGGTAACGTTTGACGGCGATGGCGATTACATAGATCTTCATTAGTTGCACGCTGGTAGAGATAATGGGAGTGATCAATATGGCGTTGCTAGATGATCAGTGAATATGATGTCGACTAGCTAACCGGGGATTGGAAGAAACAAGAACCTGGAAGAGTAAAGGAAATCAAACTCTGCAGATGAGAGCAAAACCTCATCCGCCTGGTCAACAAACAAATGATCTGAACACTTTACAAGTGAACCCAATACACACTGACGTAGGCACAATAATAAATAAGATCATCATCATCATGTGCCGTACCGGTTGGCTTTGGCGATCATGTCCTTCCACAATCTTCTATCCACAGTGCGTCGTATGAGTTTTGTTGTTGACTGTTTTCTATGCCATGACACCAAGCTATCCAGTATTTTCTCTCTTTGTCGTCCGCGATCTCTTTTTCCTTTTATTTTGCCAGTTGTAACCAAGTATTCCAACTTTCCTCTTCTCATGATGTGCCCGAAAAATATTGATTGCTTCTATCTGATGTTTTTAAAGAACTCCCTTTTTGTGTTGGCCTCTTTGAGAACTTTCTCATTGGTCTGTTTTAACTGTCCAGGGAACTTTCAACATTCTTCTGAGAAATCCCATCTCTGTGGCCTCTAATCGTCTTAACTAAGATACATGTACTTTAATACTGACGTCGCAAAAGAGGAAACAGCAAATGAGGATCGCCTATCATGGCGCAGTGACATCACTACAGACACACACTGAGATAAAAAATCACCGAATCTATGAAGCATGAGACAACGCCTTGTCAGAAACTGATGAACCTACGTAACCAGATATAAATCATTTGATCCAGAAAACCCGTGATACATGTAGTGGGTATCACCAGAACGCCATACACAGACAGGTGGTGACATCACGTCAATCTGAAACTTTATACTATCGTTTTGCAGTCAGAGTTTTTTTGTTCTTTTTACTGTTATTGGCAGCCGCGATAGCTCAGTGGTTAGTGAACTGGACTACAAAAGACAAGAGAGAGGGTTCGATCCTGATCGACGGCTTTCGGATTCACCCAGCCTTAAATGGGTACTGAATTTTTTTTCTGGGAAATTAAAGCGGCACGGGCGTAATACCGACCACATTACGCCAAAAATCATGTGCCGAAGATCTATAAAAATTATGGTCACTAAATCATATTCCCTATACGCCACTTGTCGTGATGGGGTTCTTTACTTATTATTGTTATTGTTACTATTATTGTTGTTTTTATTATTAAAATTATTTATAATATAATTAATATTATTGTTATTATTACTATTATTATTCCTACTATTACTGTTATTGGTGTTACTAGTATTGTTATTTTTATTCTTGTATAGAAACAGATATTACGGAAATATAACAAAATAGATAAACATATTTCAATATTGTTATTTACATTTAAATAGTGAATATATGCATACCAATCCCACAAGACAAAGAGAAAGACCAAAGAATTCTTGGAGAAGACAGATAGAAGCAGAGATGGAGATGATCGGGAAGACATGGAATGATCTTAAAATAATGGCAGGAAACAGAACGACTTGGAAAGTGTTTGTTGAAGACCTATGCTCCACAGGGAACAGAAAGGTAGAAGAGGAAGAATCCCAAAGTCTAGTTGATCAGGGTTTCATTGTCAAGTGGGATGAATATTTTTCTTTTTAGGAACGAATTGACTTTTGGTCCAAAGTGCCTTTGCAAATTAAATATCTAAAACTTTCTCTGTAAACAATAGACCGGCGCGGCCTCGTAATCACTACATAAGATATAAACGCTGCAAGTGTGTTAGTTAAAAAAAAAAAAAAAAAAAGAAAAGAAGAAACAAACCCTATTTCTCACATAGTATTATGGACAGCTTTTACATTTCTATTTTAACGCAAACAATTCGCATTTATATGTGGCATTTACATCTCTCTTTTCTACAAGGGTTCTACTCGTGTTGAAGGTTACCATCTCTCTTTTCTACAAGGGTTCTACTCGTGTTGAAGGTTACCATCTCTCTTTTCTACAAGGGTTCTACTCGTGTTGAAGGTTACCATCTCTCTTTTCTACAAGGGTTCTACTCGTGTTGAAGGTTATCATCTCTGTGTGTAGATTGCGTGGATATTCCTAACCAATTCACTGACAGGTGATTTCTTGCGGGTACAGGTTTAAAATAGTGAGACAACTGGAGAATATTCATTTCCTATTAAAGAGCCGTCAGACATAGAGTTAGATTAATACAATGGTATATGAAGATAAGTGATCGGGGTACGAAATAATCGGTTTTCTGTTAGTGAGAAATCCTACAGTGCATGATGTTGTGCTTTCCGACCATCTTTGTTAATAATGGCACCTTTTACCACTATTTGTTTTTAGATAGTAATCAGAGATGATAGATGAGTAAATATAGTGATCGGGCTAAAGCAGGAGAAGAAGAGACAAAATTACAGAATACACATTTTTGTTCGCTTGGTAATGAAAGCTACTTTTATGATCTAGTGTTTTTGTGTACAAAAAGTGTGTGCATAATAACACTTTTTTTAAAAGTAAAATTCCTTTTTAAAATTGGACTCATTGTTTTCATGTTACGATAGGATCTGTACTTTATAATGTGCCACATTTATTTGAAAATCTATATCATGTACATCATATTAGTGTATAGTATGTATTAAACACACACAATATAATATAAAAATATATATATATAATGAAATCATCAGTAACCAGCATGAAACAGGCAAATAATTGCAGCAGTGTGGTAAAGCAAGTAGCGAGGAGCTACGTACACTCCTACGTACACTCCTACAAGAATGGTGACAGCTTTACAAAACAAGGAACTCAAAGTATTCAGTATTTTGTTGTGAATCTCTCTTGTAAGGCTGTCACCATACCTTGTACGAGTATACATTACACCCCACCACTTGATCCTTGAAACCAGCATGATTAAATTTGAACTTGCGATGGACTCAGAAGTGCGCTATTCAATCCATTTTGCAGTGTCTTGTCCAGAATGACGACAAATTATATTTTCCTTAAATCTCTAAACCACTTGTGGATAAATAGATCCAACAAAAGTTGCTTCTAGTTCGTAAAGTTCGCTTTGTGTCCGCTGTGAACCTTTTACGCTGGGCTTTCTCATTATTCTGTGACAGATTGGAGGAAAACGTTTTATCGTGTACTCCACAAGTGCTGACCTCAAATCCAATCTGCTCTGAAGATGCTAATCTTGTGAATGAAGGAGGCACCAGTAACACGATTTGACCCAATAACACGGTTTGACCCAAAAACACGATTTAAAATAGTGAAAGGAACGAGATACGAAAATAGTAAAAATAAATACAGACAGCTGCTCCGGGAGTATTGTCATTTCACTTGTCGGTGATATTATCTTAACTAATTTAGTTTAATAATGCAATTTTTTTCAAGAGTGATCTATTTCAACAAATAATGTAATATTGTAATTTCATTCAATGATAAATTATTTCACTAAAAAAAATTTAATATTACAATCATTCAGTTATAATCTCCTTCACCTGTTTTTCACTTTATGTGCCCCTTTGTAACAACTAGGAAAATATGACGTTTTAATCCTTAATCCCCTGGTGATCTCGATCATTTTAAATTGTTTCTGTTGTAGTTTATGTGACGATGTCGCTTCATCTTATAACAGATCTATCTTGACCTTAGTGTTCTCCCTTTTTCTTTATGTCTTGATTGATATGAAAGTACAATAAATTCACTTCAGATTAACAAAATATGTTATTTGTATCTGTACGCATTTCATGACGGGCTCAATGCCAACGCTTTCTCTTATTTCATTCTAACATATTTGTTCTCTTCACTTCCTTTTTCAATTTCAATACCTCATTCTTATTTCGATTATTTTTTAAAAACTCATAATCATCAAGTACCATAATACACATGGATGGGTACCAATTGTAGGATTTCTCCAATCACATATACTATCTTCATAAGGAACCTGACACGTTCTTTCGAGCTTCCATCGTCACAGAATTGTTATATTTTGTCACCGTTGAATGTTTCCAGGGCTATCATAAGTACTAAATGCGATTTTTGGGCCATGATAAAAGACACAACAGCCTACTAAAAGTAATCCTGAAGGAGAAAATACAAGGTAAAAGCGGCAGAGGCAAACCAAGACTAACATGGACGAGTAAGATCAAAAGATGGACAGATCAGACTATGACAACCTGCACCATCAAAGCAAGAGACAGAGTGGAATGGAGTTCCATGGTAGCCAACCTTCGTTGTGGAGACGGCACTCGATGATGATCATAGATACTACTTGCAATCTATCTATCTATCTATCGTCCTTTCGAGACGAAGACGGCACATAGGGCAGAACCACAATCTCAAAAACAGAAACCTTGCGAGCCAAAATGGCACATATTGCAGAGATCACTGCTCTAAAATCTATGGCGCTGTTTCCATAACAATACTTTTTACAATGACAGCTTGTCAAGCCATCGAGCAACCTCCTTTGTCGCCTCTTACGACATGCCTGGAAGGTCACAGTGACTCTATTCTTTAATACTTGCAATACTAGTATATTATTTTTAACATTAAACTGCCACTGGTACTACTACTAATCATCATCCTCACTAAGTAACATGCCTACTGACGTAGGTGATCATGTCTCTCCACAACTGTCTATCTCGGCAGCTATTTATCACTTCTGTTGTTGACCTTCTGCCAAGCCATTCTCTTAAGCTGTCTGTTATTTTTTCTCTTTGCTACCCTCTAACTCTTCGTCCCTCAATTTTTCCAGTTGTTACAATATATTCCAGTTATTCTCTTCTCATTACATGGATTTAAAAAAGATGAATGATTGTTTCTTCCTAATATTGGAAATTAGCTTTCTTTTTGCTTTGACCTCTATCAGAACATCTTCATTGCTTTCCTTAGCGGTCCATGGTACTCTCAACATTCTTCTGTAAAACCACATTTCTACAGACTCTATTGATCTTTTTTTATGTTGTCCTATTGTCCATGATTTGCATCCATATGTTAAGACTGGCTCTACGTAACATTTAAGAACTCTTTTTTCTTGTTTCTATTGTCAAAAATGGATTGCATAGTATCTTCCTCATTTTTTGGAAAGCTGCTTTTGCCTGAGCCATTCTGCATCTCATCTCTTTTGTACATCTTCCGTCTGAGGAAAACAAAGTTCCCAAATATTTTAATTCATTTACCTGTTTTAATATTGTTCCACATGTCTTTATTTTGCACTGAAGTGATGTCTTTTTCTTTGTTGTTACCATTACCTCTGTCTTTTTGTTATTAAGGCTGAGTCCTTTATTTTTGCTTTCTTTTACTATAATGTCCAATTTTTCTTGTAACTCATGTTCAATTTTAGCGATTAAGACTGTATCATCAGCATACCTTAGATTATTTATATTATGACCTCATATTGTTATTCCAGGCATGCCCCTTATGGATCTTAAAATAATCTCACTATAAATATTAAACAAATCTGGTGACAGCACACAACCTTGTATAATACCCTGTTTTATTTGTTGAAACATTCCCAATTGGTTTCTAGGTCTTATGGCTGTTGTTTGCTGCCATTACATGTTCTTTATTATTCTTAGATATGTGCTGTCTACGTTTATGCTTTCTAAAATTTTGATTATTTCTTGGTGCTTTACTTTGTCAAATTCCTTGGTGTAATCTATGAAATATAGGTATAGATCTGTTTTCACCTATATGGTAAAGTAAAGTACCCCCGTCACGCCAAGTGGCGTATAGGAAAATATGGTGTTAGTGACCCTATATTTTACAGACCTTCAGCACATGATTTTTGGGGTAATGTGGTCAGTATTACGCCCGTGCTGCTTTACTTTCCCAGAAAAAAATCCGGTACCCATTTAAGGCTGGGTGAACCCGGAAGCCGTCGGTTGGGTTCGAACCCTACCCCTTGTCCGTGGTAGTCCAGTTCACTAACCACTGAGCTAACGCGGCTCCCTCACCTATATGGTACTTTCTACTAAAGATCTTATGATATAAATGGCGTTGCTTGTCCCTTTATCTCTAACAAAACTACACTGTTCATCGCTAATTTCTGGACTTAGTTTGTTTCGCACTCTTCGCATGATGATTCTTAGTAATATCTTAGTCATATGACTCATAAGGCTTATTGTGCGATGATCATCACATTCATTCGCACCCGCTTTCTTTGGTAGGGCTATGAATATTGATTTGAGCATGTCGTCTGGTATATATCCGCTGTTGTAGATATCATTCAATATTTTTGTTGATATTTCTATTCCAAAATCACCCATGGCTTCAATCTCTTCTTTATTTATATTATCTGGCCCAGGAGCTTTGCCTGTTTTCATATTGCGCAAGGCATCTTCCACTTCTTCTCTGAGTATTTCTGGTCCTTCTTCATTATCCTTAATATTTACTTCCGTTCGTTCATCATTATAAAGATCATTAATGTCCATCGTTCCCTTATGTTTTCTTGATCAATCAACAGTTCTCCTTCCTTTGATCTTATACATCCAGTTTTTGATTGCGTTTTTCTTCCTGTTAATTCCTCAATTCGTTTGTATATAGCTTTAGCATCTCCTTTTTGTTGCATTTCAATCTCTTTGCATCTCTCTTTTAGCGGTGCATTTTTTACTTCATTGCATTGTACTACAATTTATTTATTTAATCTCTTATACACATCTTTATTTTTTTTAATTTCTTCTTGTGTTCATTAGCTGCAAAATGTCTTTTGTCATCCATTTCTGTCTTGAATTTGTCCTCACTGGTGGTATGAACTCTTTTGATGTTTGTTGCATTGATTCTTTTAGCATTTCCCACTGTTCATCAATGCTTTGTACCTTCTCTATTGCATTGTACCGGTTCTGAATTGTGATGTTATAGTTGTCTTGCAACTTCTTGTCTGATTTTAGTAAATCTAAATTTAACTTGATGTTAATTGAAGCTCGTTTTGTTATTTTCAATTTTACTCTTAGCTTTCCCACAACTGGTACATGATCACTATTGCAATCTGCCCTGGTCTAGTTTTCACACACACCAGACTGTTTCTAAATCTATTGCTTATCATTATATAATCAATTTGATTACGTGCGTTCGTTCGTTCGTTCGCTTTCGTCAGCTTTGACCTCTGACGAAGTCCCACCCACTCAATTTTGTGGGACTGAATTTTGCGTGTAAAGTCTGTTTTATCCCATTACAGGATGCCCCTCGCCATGCAGGCAGATTTACTCCGACTTCAGAGGTACTAATTTTTAGGAAATTAGTAAAACCCAGGTGTCCTCGCCAGGGTACGAACCCCGGCTGTTGCCGTGGTAAGCCAACCGCCTATCGATTGTGCTAACCGGACACCAAAAATATGGAACGCTTCACGAATTTGCGTGTCATCCTTACGCAGGGATTACGTGCGTTGTTCCCTGGGCTTTTCCATATCAACAGACGTCTTGAATGTTGCTTAAACAAGGTGTTTCCTATCATCGTGTTGTGTGTTTTTGCCCAGTCAATAAGTTTCTCACATCTTTCACTCCTCTCACCTAAGCCATAATGACCAACAACTTCCTCAACTGTTTCCTTTCCTACTTTTGCGTTAAAATCCCCTAGAACTATAGTGTTTTCATGTGGTTTGCATTTATGAAGTGCCTCGTTTAAGTCGTTGTAAAATTTATCAATTGTTTCCTCTAGACTGTCTGCTATTGGTGCATAAACTTGTATAAGATTTATGTCTATTGGCTTTCCATTCAATTTCACTAAAAGGACTCTGTCAGATATTGGGCAAAAGCCTTTCACTGTTCTTGCTCTTTCTGCATCGAATATGATACCTACTCCTCTTTGGTGTTCAGTACCTCCAGAATAGATTATTTTATATTTATCAGAATATATCTCCCCTGATCAGGTGTATCTCATTTCGCAAAGTCCCAGTAATTGTAAACCCATTCTTTTCATTTCTTGTATGATTTTTTCTAGCTTACCATTCTGCATGAGTGTTCCCTTAAGGGAGCCGCGTTAGCTCAGTGGTTAGTGAACTGGACTACAAAGGATAGGAGGTAGGGTTCGATCCCAACCGACGGCTTCGGGTTCACCCAGCCTTTATTGTGCGCCGGATTTTTTTCTGGGAAAGTAAAGCGGCACGGGCGTAATACCGACCACATTACCCCAAAAATCATCTTCCAAAGGTCTGTAAAATGTATGGTCACTAACACCATATTCCCTATACGCCACTTGGCGTGACGGGGGTACTTCACATTTTTTTTTAACCCTCCCTTAGCCTTTTACTCTCCCGAGCTTACCTGCAAGGCAGCAGTGCAGCCACAGGTTGTACTGTTTACTGCATACAGTAGCAGGTAAAATTACCTGACCTGACCTAAATATAAGTTACTAAAACAATTCTTATTTTCGTGAGTATATGCGATTTTGTTAGTTTGACTTACCTTTCTAATATTTTAGCACTAGTCTTTAATTCCTTTCATCCTATAAAAAGTATTTACTTGAGTTTTCTTATCGTTTGCATCTGTTTGTTTCTTATTTGTTTATTATTGTTCAACTCCGGAGTTCCTTCTCATTTCGAGAGATGAAATGATAACTGTTAAACCAGTATCATATTTAATTAAATAGTAAATATCTAACATACAAATGCGTCGGGTAGGGTTAACAATTGAAATAATTTCGTTACGTCTTTATTGCTGTAACTAAATTTGTTTACGTATTTTGTTTGCTAATTTTTTTTTATAGAAGGCTTGGTAAATAATCTGTACAGCAAATTCAGTGCATTCGGAGAAGTTGCATACATCCTCTGGTGTACATTTTGTGTCAGGTATTTTGGCCCCTAGCGTTTCAGATATGTGCGGGAAAAGAGATAGATAGATAGATAGATAGATAGATAGATAGATAGATAGATAGATAGATAGATAGATAGATAGATAGATAGATAGATAGATAGATAGATAGATAGATAGATAGATAGATAGATAGATAGATAGATAGATAGATAGATAGATAGATAGATAGATAGATAGATAGATAGATAGATAGATAGATAGATAGATAGATAGATAGATAGATAGATAGATAGATAGATAGATAGATAGATAGATAGATAGATAGATAGATAGATAGATAGATAGATACGTAGCCCTTTTCGTCTTGTCAGACGGTCCTAGTTGAGGCTATTGTGTATTTTTTTGAGGTTTTGTTTTTGTCGAACAACTTCTCTCGTGGCTAATTCTACCAATGTTTGACAAACAAACACGGATACAGAAAGAACAAGTCAGGTCCACTGATCCACAGGGTTTTCCCATCCTTTTTCATGAGTCTTTTCTCTTCTAAGTTTTGCCTTAGCACAGTCTCAAATGATGTTATACCATTCCTTATACATGCTCCCCATGATGTGAGATCACTTGCCAGATATTCCCAGTCATTTTCACAGATGGAGACGTAATTCAGATGATTTACAGATATCTCTATATCGTAGTTTAGGTCTGCCGATTTGTCTTTTTCCGTGTGTTAGTTCACCATATAGTATTTGCCTGGGGATGCGTTTTTCTTCCTTTCGCTGGACGAATGGAAAATTAATTGATTACGAAAAGGCATTTGATTGCTTAGGCAGAGGGATATTTTGGAAGTCACTGAGCAATTGTGGAATCTCCATAAAGTTTATTAACCTCATAATAACAATGTATGAAGGAATTAAATGTAGTCGTGTGCACGAAGGACAGCTTACAACAGTATTCAAGATAAGAACAGAATTAAGGCAAGTATGCCTTTTATCTCCATTTCTCTTTATACTGACCAAAAATTAGATTATAAATATAACTCAGAACAACAGAAATGGAATCCAGTGGTCACTGATCAAGCAACTTAATGATTTAGACGTTGCTGATGCCATAGCTCTCCGATCACATAATTATCACCAGATGCAAGATAAAATGAGCATACTTGATGAGAGATCCCAACATTTAGGACTGAAAATAAATAGAGATAAGACCAACATTATGGGAAATCTGCAGTTGGCAATTACCAAATAACAATAGGATAAAAACCTCTAATAGACGTACAATCTTGTATATATCTGGACAGTAATATAAACAAAGAGGAATGAATAGAGAATGATACCAAAATAAAGATATCAAATGCAAGAGGAGCATTATATGCACTGGGAAACATGGAAATCATCCAAAGAAATTAGGTTAGATACAAACATTACAACGCTCAACTCCAATGTTAAGTCAGTCCTGTTATATGACTGTGAAACATGGAGAACAACAATAATGACAATCGTGACGATACAGACTTTCACTAATGGATGCTTACGCAGAATAAAAGGATGGCAATGGCAGGACAAAATACCTAACATAGAATTATTGAAAAAAAAAACAGTCAAATACAAGTGGATAGAGAGATGCAGCGAAGACGATGGAGCTGGATAGGACACACACTGCAGAAGCCAAATGAGAGTATTACATAAAAGGCCATTTTTGGGAAACCCTATGGAAAAAGACAAAGAGGAAAACCAAAATATTCTTGGAGAAGACAGATGGATGCAGAGATGAAGGTGATGAGGAAGACATGGAATTGATATATATATATATATATATATATATATATATATATATATATATATATATATATATATATATATATATAGAAAATAAAGAAATATGCACAATTACTTTCATTCGATGTAACTGCATTATTGTGAAACAGCGACTATAGTGTGTGATTAAGAATTAATGTTGAATTGTTGAATTGCGCTTTAAAAGCGCAAGGAAATGAAATGAAAATTCAAGTTTTGATACAGCTTTACAATATAAAAATACAACCGAATAAACTCTTTAAAAAACACAACTTCGGTCAGATGCATTCGTTAACGAAAACAAACATGTAATTATGTTTTTTGATCGATAGCTCCATTCATTTTTTTGGGGGTTCTTTCTGGCTACTAAAAAATTCTATCTAATCTTGAGTAGTTTATGTTTTATGCAATCAAATTTGTATCTCTCTTCTTCCCTGAACATGTCCTTGTGGTTTAACTTTGTCATGGGGTTTGTCTGTTGTTGCATTATTTCTGTACTTTGTATTCTCAAACAAATATCATGTGAGGAAATTACGGATTGAAAGAGACCAAAGGAAAGACAAGTGTTGGGTGAACTTTTGCAAGAACTTGTGCAAGAACGTGTGCAAGAACTTGTGCAAGAACTTGTGCAAGAACTTGTGCAAGAACTTGTGCAAGAACGTGTGCAAGAACTTGTGCATGTCTTCCTTAAGAGAATTCTCTATCAGAGAAAGAACCTGTTAAAATAAGGCGTCCGATCATTAGAGGCGGAGAACAAAAACAAAAACCATCAAAACAACATTTTGATGAAGTGAGGTCGAAATCAGAAGACAAAAAGCGCAGATGATTGTATATGAGGCCAAGCAACATTGTGCTCATTCTGCGTTCGAATCTGTCCATCCAAAATTGATAAATTCAGTCACCAGAGAAACTGCTCAGTAAAACGCCGTTCAGCATAGGACTCTAATTTATCACTAAACTATTAACAAATTATGATTGCTTGCTACTTAACGTCTGGAATACACTAAAGATAAAGACCCTATTATTATTTCTGTCAATGAAACGATATATCATATACTTTTTATGTGTTTTTTTTGTGTGTGTGGTTCTCAATAACCTATCGGCAGCTTTACAACAATAACGTTTGCTATTTTCCAGCATTTATAGGAAAATGGTTTTTGTTTTTAATGTAATCGTCATTTTTATAAAACGATTGATTCAAAAGAATATATTGTGTCGACAATTTAAGTTTTTATTATTTTATTTTGTTTATAATTTAATGTTAACAATAACCATTATAATAATTTGTTTTGTTTTGATAGGTCTAACTGATTTTTCCATACTTTCTTCGTATTGCTTTTTACTATGCTCATACTTCACAATATAGACCTTGGAATATCACATCTGATTCGACAAATTCATAAAAGCAGGGAAGGTAATTAAAGATTCCAATCTTCTTCTATTTCATTCAGTTTTTATTGATTTTATTTCTTTAATTCTAGGGAATAATTTTTATTCACATTTTGCACATGCCTCTTTTTTTTTGCTCCAGCATGCAAGGGAAATTAGATCACATCGTGTTCTCAGATGAAAATTCGATTTTTTTTTAATTAAACAAAATCAGTAACAAAAAATATGTGATGCAAATAAAAGGAGACACAAACATTGATAAGAGTTAAACTATACAGTTATTTGATCTGAAGGAATAAGAAAAAAACAATCACAAGAGTTAAACAATGAAGTCACTTGTTCCGAAGATATCCAGAAACAACTTGAGTTAAGAAGAGTTGAGTTAAACGATGGAGTCACTCTCTCAGAAAGGCATCAAGAAATAACTACACGAGTTAAACGATTGAGAAACATTCTCAGAAAGGTATCAAGAAATAACTACACGAGTTAAACGATGGAGAAACATTCTCAGAAAGGTATCAAGAAATAACTAAACGAGTTAAACGATGGAGAAACATTCTCAAAAGGTATCAAGAAATAACTACACGAGTTAAACGATGGAGTCACTTTCTCAAAACATCAAGAAATAACTACACGAGTTAAACGATGGAGTCACTTTCTCAAAAATCAAGAAATAACTACACGAGTTAAACGATGGAGTCACTTTCTCAAGGCATCAAGAAATAACTACACGAGTTAAACGATGGAGTCACTTTCTCAAGGCATCAAGAAATAACTACACGAGTTAAACGATGGAGTCACTTTCTCAAGGCATCAAGAAATAACTACACGAGTTAAACGATTGAGTCACTTTCTCAAGGCATCAAGAAATAACTACACGAGTTAAACGATGGAGTCACTTTCTCAAAACATCAAGAAATAACTACACGAGTTAAACGATGGAGTCACTTTCTCAAAACATCAAGAAATAACTACAGGGGTTAAACAGGGGTTAGATAGATAGATAGATAGATATATATATACATACATATGCAGTAACAATTATTTCATATATCGATATATTCACAAAAATTACTTAAATACGTAACACATATGCATACATACATATATACCTACATAACATATACACACATACATACATACTTATATACATACACACATGCATACACACATACATACATATATACATATACATATACACATATGCGTATATTTACATAAATATGTACATATTAAACACTATACATAAATATACATATTAAACACTATACATAAATATACATATATATACATTACAGTTTGGTGGATTGTTGACTAGTGGGGACACATAGATGTGCCTTGAGAGGGAAGTTTTGAAATTGTACAGTGAGAGTGTGTGCGTGTGTGTGAGAGAGAGAAGGGAGGATGTAAAATGTTTAGAGCTCAGAACAGAGGAACTCATGATATTGATAGGACAAGAAGATTTTAATTGAGCCCTCGGTGTTCCTTGTGAGATACGTGCAGTGCACGGCCAACAAGAGCCAATATTGCTCCAAGACCTCCGATGGATACAACCATCGAGCTTCCACCGATACCGGATCAAGAGGTCATCTGTTGTGCAGGACAAAATGGTTGGGTGGCTGATTCATGTCACAGGTTAAGATTTTTTGTTAGCCATTCTCCAGCTGAGGAGACATACACTTATGCAGACTTCCATCAATAAATGTAGCCGTTGACTTCTGTTCAGTAAGAGTCCCGTAGAGTTTGTGATCGTGAAATGACTATTGGTCAGACCTTCTGCCTTTCTGAATTAATTAAATGAGTTTTATAGAATTTCCTTAGCATTTCCTGGTGATTGGCAGCAGATTTCTGTGTCTCTAGGTGGAGAGAATGGAACTATATTGTACATACATTGTTCAAGTCTATTATTTATGCTCAGAATGAAAATTGTTGATTGTCTCTCTCTCGCGAAGTAAAGAGTGTGTTCATATTTTAACGGTCATGGTGTAGTTTATTTCTTTCTTCGGTAGTTCTTATATAATAACACCAGTCTCTCCAGTAAAGCTCGACAGTCTGTCTCAGATTTCAAACTTCTAGTTTGTCGCTCAAATTG
Organism: Megaustenia siamemsis; assembly: GCA_032433765.1. Classification (NCBI taxonomy): domain Eukaryota; kingdom Metazoa; phylum Mollusca; class Gastropoda; order Stylommatophora; family Ariophantidae; genus Megaustenia; species Megaustenia siamemsis. The sequence continues at coordinate 125,481,176 of JAVIAB010000051.1, read as the reverse complement.
TTTTTTTTTTTAAATAAACAATGCCTTTATGGTCTTTCGGGTCATCACTTACGTCAGAGGCCGCGTCATCACTGACGTCAGAGACCACGTCATGACTGACGTCAGACACAACGTCTTCACTGACGTCAGAGATCACGTGACCATTGGCATCAGAGACCACGTGATCATGTATTTGTTTGTCCAAACAAGAGTACAAGACTATGTTTCTTTGATTAACATTGTCCATGTGCTAGTTGAGTCTAAAATAAATAGTTCTGTCTACAGATGATAATGTTTTTTTCTCTTTCTTGTATATTTAAACTATCATCAACACAACTTCTGACATATTAATAGTCTGATCCGTTGCCTCATAACACAGACACATTTCAGCAGAGAACACGAACACTATGTCACCAGGGCCCTAGAGACACTCTCTTCTATTAATTATTTAACTTCTGTAAAATTCTGACTATATTTTCTGCATTGTTACTATTTCATTTTCGTCATATTGATTCTTCTGATATTTTTTTTACGCATAAACTGTACTAGCACATTAGTAAGTACTTAGTGTGTTTATTGTGTTATTTTATTTATTTAAAAAAAATATATATACTCTTTTTAAATACACTTTTATTTTAAACATGACTTTTATAACGTTTTGTAGTTAAATTGTTGAAATAATAATACATTTTTAAAAGGAAATCGAAACATTCAAATTCCCTTTCTTTCTACCGTTTACCCAATGACAACAAAAAGAATGGATAGTCCACTTCGTCATCCGTCATTAAAAGGAGGTTAGGTTGTCGTAGATGTGTTGTATCTTATTTGCATTTTCCTGTTCCAAAAAACCCCACTTCTTCACGGCATTTGTGAGTACTTGGTTGCTTCCCTTTGTGACCGCTACTCACTTGGCGTGGTCAGACAAGACCGGTTAGTCTGGTACTAGAGGGACAGCGATGAGATGGAGTAGAGGGTCCTAGTCTATTGACCTGTCTAGTTTGGGTGATTTCGTGGTTGCATTGCTATCACTAGAACAGTTCTTAGGAATCTTGGCACAGGCTCCTATCCCACTTTGTGGTGGAGGAGACACACCGGTAGAGCAAATTTGTTCATATGCTCTACTTGTAAGGTTTTAGTGTATACAGCCTCTTTTATAATAAAATATCTATTTGGTTATAATGTTGCACGATGTCAGATCTGATCAGTCGTGGCTGAGAATATCAGAGCTGGCTCATACCAGAAACATAAAAAAAAAACACCTGCCAGAAAGAAAATAAATTATGTAATACTGTGGAAAAACAACATTCTTAAATATTTCATATCAGGAGTCTGTTTGAATCGATAATTGCATGAATAGCAATTTCTAAGTGATAGTGTAATTTGACTCATTGTTTCCATGCCACCGATAACTGTTCATTTCAACATCAATAATAATGCACAATAGTACTATTCATAGCTAGAACAGTCATTTCTTTCGCTACATTAACCTCTTGTATTGCCTCTTTATTTTTATTTATGGATAAGATGGTTGATTTTGCCATTCCATTTTGATTGGCTAGATCCGAGATAATTGTCTTTCCTGTCCATTTCCTTTTAGACCCGATTGAATCACTAATATTTTGTGGACCAATGATTAGATTAACTTTCAATGAAAATTTATAAAAATATCCATTTCAATAGCAAGGTCACATTGAGCTTCTGCAGATTCTGCTAAGAAAGCGAGTGCCAACTCAAGACTGATCTGTAAATTTAAGTGAAATATAACCAACAGCATAAAAAAAAAACCTTGCAAATGATATTTTTGGCGCCGCTACAGTTAATGTGCTGTTATTTTGAAGCAAAAAATGGTTGTTGATTTTAAAGAAAATATATTTTTAAAGATGATGATTTGCAATTATAGTTCAACCAACAACAGAAAAAAAAAAATAAATAATAATAAATACGAAAAATATGTCAAAAAATTTTCCGACGCCAACTAAGTTAAAAAGAAAACAGCTACAACTTTTGAAAACACGTGAGAGTCGAGGTAGACAAAACACTGTTGAATTTCGAAGCAATGTACGAACACCGAGTCAAATTGTACTTGAAAAGTTATACGAATTCAGGATTGTTCGAATACCGAGGCTGAGAATAAAGGGTTTCCACTGTACTTTACGATCATCCTATAAAGTTCTCCTCTAACGTAAAACGCATCGTTAGAGCATGAACATTTGAAACCACGTCTCCTTATTGTTTTAAATGACGTGTATTTATGTTTCATGTACCCATAAATGCCAAGAGAAGCCAATGAAAATACCTACTATCGTTAAACAGAAAAACGTGTACAAAGTTGGAATGCTAAATTTATGCAGACGTCAAGAGATGAATATGTTGTTCTTTGCTTCTATAATTATAACATATTTAAAATTCCATTTGTTGCCCCTTAACATTTTAAACTTCAGGATATCTATACATTTGTGATATTTCAGGATATCTATATATTTGTGATATTTCCGTCTAAATGTATGGGTGTATGTATGCATGTATGTGTGTGTATGTATGTATGTTTTTATGTATGTATGTATGTATGTATGTATGTATGTATGTATGTATGTATGTATGTATGTATGTATGTATGTATGTATGTATGTATGTGTGTGTGTGTCTGTATGTATGTATGTATGTATGTGTGTATGTATGTATGTGTGTATGTATGTATATATGTATGTATGTGTGTGAGTGTATGTATGTATGTATGTATGTGTGTGTATGTATGTATGTATATATGTGCATGTATGTGTGCATGCATGTATCTATGTGTGTGTATATACATGTAAGCATGTATGTGTTTAAATCCACTACTAAATCGAAATGAATAAAGTTAGAAGCATGACAGGAAAAAACTTGAGAGATAAGATCAGAAATGAAGAACTGTGAAAAAATCTTGAAATAATTCTTACCATAGAATACTTCATGTAACAACAGATAACATATTTTTGGCCACATGATAAGAAAGAAAAACCAAAACACAACGCAACGAGCCTCTAATAAACGTTGCGAAAACAACAGACACAAACGCCGGCGGTGAAAATGTGAACTGATGGAACCCGATCAGAAATACTAGGAAACATAACAGCAGCAGAGATCAACAGAGGTGCAAAAAAACTGTAAACTATATCTCCTTTGAGCTCTGAAAGGCTGGTGCGAAAGGAAAGAAGAAGATATTAAACGTGTAGCCTGTTTAGATGTATTCAACTTTAGCTTGACTCAATATTTGATTGTAGATGCATTTTGCGAGAATAAGTAGTTGATTAGAGTAGTCTTTCCCAAACGTTCGACATGCGATGCTTCCTTTCTCTGCTGAACAAGTGGCGCTCTCAAGACAGTCACGATGGTGTAATTCTAGTTGACTAGGAATTTTGTTTTTATTTTTGGGTAGGTTATAATTTACATCCTAAAAAACATCAGAACAGAACAGAAAAAAATCATACAGTCCTACAAAACATCAGAAAGAAAGAATCAACATTTTTCGGGCACATCATGATAAGAGGAAAGTTGGAATACTTGGTTACAACTGGCAAAATAAAAGGAAAGAGAGATCGTGGGCGACAAAGAGAGAAAATACTGGATAGCGTGGTGTCATGGCATGGAAAACAGTCAACAACAGAACTGATACGATGCACTGTAGATAGAAGATTGTGGAGGGACAAGATCACCTACGCCAAACGGTATGACACATGATGATGGTGATTAGTGCCTGATCGTCTACAAAATACAAACTCGTTGATCTCCTCTGTCTTTGATGGATTGGCTGACTTGCATATATAGTCCATGTATGTAATAAACAGTACGGGGGATAGTACTTACCCCTGTCTAACACCTGATCTAACTTTGAAGTGGTCTGTGTAGCCTGCTGCTGTTCTGACTGTGCTGCTGCTGTTGATGTAGAGACTTTTAATTAGGTTGGTTAAATGTTGGCTTACTCCGTATGTTGTAATTATCTCCCACAGTTGTTCTCTATTTACTCTTCGAATGCTTTTTCTTGGTCAATTAAAGCTATGTACAAATGTTGATTGTGTTCTGTCTTTTTTTTTTTTTGCTATCTGTTTTAATGTGAATAGAGCGTCAGTATATAGTCTGTTTTTTTTTTCCGGAACACCATTTGAGAAACGCTTAACTGTAGTTCTATTATTGGTCTCAGCCTTTTCCCCACAATTTTGACGTTGAGTTTACCTACATGGCTGAGAAGCGATATACCTATGTATTGATTTCAATCTCTTTTGCTACCTTTCGTTTTCTATATTGGTACGATGATTGCCTGTTGCCAGTCTTCTGGTGCTTTTTGTTGGTGCCATTCTGCATTGAATATTCTGTGCAGCCATGTCTCTCTTTTTTCTCCTGCTGCTGCTATTATTTCTATTGGAATGTTATCTATCCCTGGTGCTTTATTTCCTGGTGCATATTTTATTACATCTTCCATTTCTTCTTTCATGATGTTGGGTTCAGTATTTGTGCATTATTTCGTGGTTTTTGTGATCATATTGGTAGTTTGTTGTCATGTTTAGCAGGTCTTCAAATTTTCTTTCCATCTCTGTTGCATAAGTTGGTTGTTTGATATTGGCTGTCCGTCCTTGTCATTTATGAGCTCAGTAGGATCATGGTTTTCTTTTTTCGCTCTTATGGCTTTTACTGCTTTGTAGAAATCACTTGTGGCTGTCTTGAAGAGATTTCTACAAAGCAGTAAAAGCCACAAGAGCCTTATGCATCTAAAGGAAAAAGGTAAGGTAAAGTACGAGACTTGAATCGGCGTCTTAGCACGCGAGTTTTCACACATATGTGCCCGACCACCTACCTATCCAGAAGTGTTCGGAGACTTCTGGATAGTGTCACTTCAAGCATCGAAACTCACGATGCGAAGCGGCACTCCTCACCCTCCCATTTAAGTACTACCAATTTCTGACAGCGGCTGGATCGACCGCGGAGGTATTTTTTTTCCAGCCACAACTACAACTGACACTGCTTTCAGCGGGAATCGAACACGGGTTGTCCGAACGTCGGTAGCTCAGCCGGGTAGGAACAAATATAAATCCAACAACAACGACAACCGAGCGTTCTCTCGTCCGAACGTCACTTAAGTTCAATGACCATGCCGTTGATTATAATATTGCATTAAACTTTGACAAGCTATATGGAAATGTCACCAACCTTCAGCAGGAAAAACGGTTTCTTCAAACTTATTATTGACGTCCAGTGATGTACGCTGAAGAAGAAGATAAATCATACACTGCTCTCATGGATGCGTCTTAAGTGCAGCTAAATAAATATAAAAATAAAACTTCCTTTTCTAACCCTTTAGTTCCCCAGGGATTTATGGGTCATACATTCTATATTCAGCATTGTGCAAGACTAGAGATTATGCTAAACACTAAACCAAAACATCTCACAAAAATAATAAACCAAGCCACTCTATTTTATGAAGAGCGAAGTGTCTGGTATGTGAGATGAACATGAGTGAAGGGCATTACTGGAAAAAGTAATTTAATCTTCGGTCTTTAGACAAATGGCTGTAGCTTTTAACATTATCATCTTTATTACAACGTCTTAGTGATATGAAGTGTCATCTTTCCTGTAAAAGCTCTCCTTAAATATTGGTTTCTGATAGCTCCCTTTGGATTTTATATATGAAGTTTTATCTCTTTTCATCTCTATCTATTTATATTTCTCTGAAATATATCTTTATATTCATATACATATATAATATATATATATATATATATATATATATATATATATATATACATACGTATGTACAGTATTGTGCAAATGATGTGTTTGGTTATCTGTCCGTCTTCCTGCTCTGTTGAATATGCTGATATCAAATTTGATAGACATCACAAGCAGTAGCGTGTTTTTTTCAACCCACAAGGCTGTTTAGTTACCTCACCCTCTAAAAATGAATACCAGAGTTTTGTTTTTATTTTCTGAGAAGTAAGGGCGGCCTGTCGTACTAGCGATCACATGACCCAAACCTTTGCAGTGTTCTTTACAAAATATGGTCACTAACACCATACGCCTAGAAAGATGTGGACCTGATATTTTTATTTTTGTTTAATTAAATATTCATGTATTTACCCGAATGTATACTTAGGTTGAGTGAGATGTTGGCATAGCCATCAGTAGATTTACAAAGGCTCACAGACAAAAAATAAAACCGAAATATCCTCCAACTAACGTGACGATAGGAGCTATGGACGGCTGACATCACTCTATCCAACGTCGCCCCTGCGCGCAACGATGACAACGTCATGCTAGTTGGAGGTTTTCCGAGAATTTCCAGTGAGCCCGAAGGCCTTTCTAAATTTATAGATGGCTATGGATTTTGGGAATTTCTCATTAGATCGCATCGTAAATGAAAACGTTCGTTAGATGAGCAATCATAGTAGGGTGCAGGCATATAATTGTAGTGCTGCGGTAAAGCTGGTAGCAGGAGCTAATGGTGGAGTGTAACGTAAACTCCTACAAGGTATGGTGTCAGTATTACAAAGAAGAAACACAACAAAATACTGACGTTTCGGTTTACAAGCGGCCTTCTTCAGAAAACAAGACAAACACAAACGGACAACAAAATAAGGATAAACTCTACCACAGCAGGGAAAAAGTGAGATAAGTAAGTCAAAGAGAGATAAGAAGAAGGATTAGAAATGATAAGAGATGATAAAATAAAAGGGAGATGTGCTATATATTAATGAAAAACAAATATATACAATATATTTTAAAATATGTAAGCTAAAGAATATGGATACATTAAGGTGAGACTTGTCTGACGTTGTCCAGGTGAACAATGTGTCGAATGAAGTCGAATGCTGATGTGATGAGACGTGAGAGGGTGATGGGTTGAAAAAACCAGTCACATTATTAGACGCGAGGTCTGATAGTAGTCGCAAGTGATAACAAGGTGTGAATGGTCGTCAAAATTTAGGCAGTTATCGTCTGAGATAGAGCAATGTATACTAGGGCGTAAAAACATGAGCAAACAAAGCCAGACGAACCGTCGGCAATAAGGGAGAAAATGCGGCCTAATGTACGATCACGTGTAATCAAGGGGTGCGAACATGGGATGCGATCTACAAAGCGGGATGGTGATCATTTAACTATTATGAAAGAGGGCAAACTGACATTGTTTGGCCACCCATCTCGTTCGGTGACAGAACAAAGACCATTCTGCAAGCAAATGTGAGAGTAGCAAGAAGAAGAAGTCGACAGAAAAAAGGATAGAAAGATAGCATCAACGAAAGGATCAAAGATAGCATCAAAGAAAGGATAAAAAGATAGCATCAAAGACAGTTACGATGGTGTAAGTCGAGTTGACTGGGATTCTTGTATTTATTTTTGGGCTGGTTATCATTTATTTGCAGAAATGAATTTCAGTAACACTAAAGATATACTTCTTCTTCTTCTTCTTCCTCTTTCCTTCCTCATCTGCCTTTCAGCGTCGAGGGGAGATATAGTTTGCGGTCTTTTGCTCTTCTGTTCGCCTCTGCTGCTGTTATGTTTCCTAGTGCTTCTAATATTCCATTGATCCATCTTTTTCGTGGTCGACCCTTGGGTCTGTTGTTCTCACAACGTTTGTTGAAGGCTCGTTGTGTTGTGTTTTGTTCTTTCTGCCTTGTCACGTGGCCGAACCATTTTATCTGTTGTTTCCTTATATATTCTATGGCTGGGGCTATCCCTAGCTTTTTTCTCAGTTCTTCATTTCTGATTTTATCTCTCAGACTGTTTCCTGTCATTCGTCTAACACATTTCATCTCTGTACAGGTTATTTTTCTTATTGTTCTTGCATCAAGAGTACAGGTCTGGCATTGGTAGCACAACGTTGGAATGAAGATTGTATTGTATAGTGCTCGTTTTGCCTCCAGAGTTATTTCCTTGTTGGATAATATTGGTGATAACTGTCCGATGATTTGCCAAGCTTTGTTGCATCTTGATTCTATCTCTGCTGTTTGGGAATTGTCGTTTGTCATTAGACTTCCTAGGTATTTGAATTCCTCTACTTGTTTTAGTTGTCTGCCTTCTATAGTTATGTTGATGTTCTGTTTATTTTTGGCGACATTCATGACTTCTGTTTTGTTGATGTTGATTTTCTTGTTGTGTTTTGTTCCTAAGATGTTGAGTTTGTTTAAGTGTTCTTGTAGGTCTTCTATTGTTTCATGTATTAGTGCCTGGTCGTCTGCAAATAGAAGCTCGTTGATCTCCTCTGTCTCTGATGGGTTGGCTAGCTTGCATATATGGTCCATGTATGTAATAAACAGTAGGGGGGATAGTACGCACCCCTGTCTTACACCTGATCTAACTTCGAAGTGGTCTGTGTAGCCTGTTGCTGTTCTGACCCTGCAGCTGCTGTTGGCGTAGAGACTTTTAATAATGTTTGTTAGATGTTGGCTTACTCCGTATGTTGTTAGTATCTCCCACATTGTTCTCTGTTTACTCTGTCGAATGCTTTTTCCTGGTCAATGAAGGCTATGTATAAGTTTTGGTTGTGTTCTGTCGTTTTTTCTGCAAGCTGTTTTAGTGTGAATAGTGCGTCGGTACATCCTGTGTTTTTTTCGGAACCCCATTTGAGAATCGCTTAACTGTAGTTCTATTATTGGTCTCAGTCTTTTTTCCAAGATTTTGGCGTATAGCTTTCCTACATGGCTGAGCAGAGATATACCTCTATATTGATTGCAGTCTCTTTTGCTACCTTTCTTTTTCCATATTGGTATGATGATTGCCTGTTGCCAGTCTTCTGGGGATTGTTGTTGGTGCCATGCTGCATTAAATATCTAAAGATATATGATTGTTTTAAAGCCGCACAATAAATCCGGCATCATTATTATGTTTACAAATGGCATTTTCACAATTCTTCACAAACACACAATTAATCACTTCACCCTTCAACTTTTTAAAGTCCCAAACAATAACTTATTATGAAGAAAAAGTTAGAAAATTTGACAAAATCTGTCAGTGTTGTCCAAACGAGACTGGGGTTTGTTGGACGAATAAGAAAATATGAGTACGAGTAGTTTGCACTGTCGTGAGAGAATGTACATACAAGACAAAACCTGCAGGAGCTACACTAATTGCCGATGAAGTACACGTATTAAACAATATGTGCAGGAAAAAATACTACAAGATAATCCATGCAGGAGTAGCATGCTAATCTTAGCTGACAAATTCTCTAAGCGTGGAGACATCATATGCAAATAGGGAAAGGAAAAATTTCTTAGCCTAAGTCTGTTTTTTTTTTTAAATATAAAAACAACTGCAGTCTTGCTGAGAGCTTAAAGAATATCACAACTAAGAAACTAATTCCGAAAAAGTACGCGATTATAACATGTGCATAAGACCGTAGTAATTTAGTGCAAAGAAAATCGTTAAAAGGACATCATTTAAGAGGACAATAGTTTTGCAAATATAAACTATGTTATATTTGTTTCTCCTTCATCTTCGTTTTTCACTGGCATCACCATCATCCTTTGTATAATTATTATTGACATCATCAATATTGCCACCATGATTATTAATATTTATATCGTCATAAACAACGTTACCGTTATTAATGTTTAAACTATAACTGGTATCATCATAATCACAATAATCATCATTATACATTATCCTAATCATCAACCGTTGCCACCTCCACATAGAAGGTTGGTTTCCTGGTTGGCTATTTCACTCTGTGTATTACCTTGATGGTACAGGTCACAAGTTCTAGTCTGTTTCCGGATGTTGTCAATCTACTTTACTCATTATCTGCTACTCCTTCGTTAACTTTGTATTTTCTTCTCGAAGATGGGATTATTTTTGTCAGTTATTGTGTCCCATTATGTGCATAAAAATGTAATTTCTCTTGTTCAAAATGTGTTAAATAATCAACATTTTTTCAATTTCTGCTTTTTTCAAAACTTCAATTAATCTATTATTCTTTGCCCACCCAATTCATCATGATATACTCCCATCCATCACAATTGTGGCAATAATCCTCATTAGATACATCCTTCATCTTATTCATTTAGCCACACCGTCTCTATTAGATTAACCTGATAACTGCATTTCTTTGTTTCTAGATTTGTCTTTTACGTCAGCAAATATTTTTTTTTACCAGTGTCAGGATGTAAGAGAATTCTTGTCTTTCTTATGTCCAGAAATGTTATAAATATTCAAAACTTCCTGTTATTTCCAGAAGGAAAATGTTAAAAAAAACTATATTTTGACAAGCTAACATTCTGTTTATGCTACGAGTCTTATATCTCGTTCTCCATTAATTTATTTTTATTCTTTTTTTTATCTTGTCTACCATGTGAATTGGTGAGTCTTTGGGACACCAACACAACACAACATAACATAATACAGCACAACTATTCTCTTTTACATGTTTCTGTCTCTCTGCCTGCTATGAGCATGAAGTCGACATCTGTTACTTTCTCTACATTCTAATTCAATATTCTTTTCGTGATGTTCTTACGTTCTCACAGTTTTCTCTATAGTCATCGTCATCATGTGCCATACCGGTTGGCGCAGGCGATCATGTCCTTCCACAATCTTCTATCCATCGTGCATTGTATCAGTTCTGTTGTTGACTGTTTTCCATGTCATGAAAACAAACAATCTAGAATTTTCTTTCTTTGTCATACGCGATCTCTTTTTCCCTGTATTTTGTGTCTGCATTGTGTTGTGGTTTGCAGTATAACTTTTATATTTACGCCTTTCGGCCCAACACATCCGACTTCAGCACAACATTTTTGAGTACCGGGTTGTCTTCCCTCTTCGATCCCTGCTGGCTTGGCCAGACTAGACAGGTTAGTCTGTTACTAGAGGCACCACGGAGAGGTGGAGCAGGGTCTGGATGGTTCTGATTCACCGATCCTGGCGCAAGCCATCAGCGTTCCTATATATAATGTTCATATTTCTTCATGTCAGACTGATAACATGTCTACTATAACCTTTCGCTGACATTTCATGTCTTTTCCCCCTTTCTTTCTATGTTTTAACATGTGTAAGATCTATTTACAAATTCACATCAAATGAGATTTACCAGGTTTTATTTTCTTTGCGGCATCAATTCGCGTTTTCAAATTTTGAAAGGTTAACATCTCAAAACATCATTTTACCTACTTGACTCAAAGACAACCTTCTGTAGTAGCACTCTTGTTTAGTCTTTGTTTAGTCAACAAATAGTCTTTGTTTAGTCAACAAATAGTCTTTGTTTAGTCAACAAACGCGTCTTTGTTTAGTCAACAAACGAGTCTTTGTTTAGTCAACAAATAGTCTTCAGTGCACAGCGTACAAAGCCAAGTGCTCAGATCCCCTCCTCAGCACGTTCCCCGGTGTGAAGTACTTGCCAGCCACACTAACGGAAGCACTGAAGATGGTTTTTCCTTTGATGCACGAACTCCATAGCATCGGCGAAGATCTGGACCTCAAATTCTCGTTGTCCTCTGTTACGAAATTCGTGGCGTATGACAGTGGTTCTATGCCTATTCTTCCCTGATCGCGGTCGGTATACCGGTGGCCACACGGGCGTAGGCCGCACGTCACATCACGATTATTCTTACTTCCCATTGCTTCCGATAAATTAACCTTCGTATTGAAATGAGTTTGGTTAATAAATACTTGGCTATCATTCACAACTGCTGCATTTTTTACAAAAAAAAAAAAAAAAGTAGGAAAAAACAACATGATGGCAAAAGACTAGTTAATAAAGAATATTTTAAGCTGGGATTTAAATAACAATAAAAATAAACTGAAACAGTCGAAGAATGGCGTGATGAAGAATCAAATTGAGAGTTTGCAATTTGGCTCTTAAAAATGCGATACTGAAATTGAAAGTTACAGATTGCTTCGATGGAGAAACTCATTAAGGACGATGGCATAAGAAGAAAACAATTTAAAATTGAAAAAAAATTGAGAAGAAAAAGTTTGAATATGTTGAATACGAATAAAAAATGGAAGATGCGTCAAATAGTGGCAGAATTGGAAATAAGATTATAAGGTAGAGGTGATAATAATGAATGACACAAATAAGGAGTATAAGCGAACACTAAAGAAACACACAAATGAATAATATGAAATAGGGACAAGAATGACAAGAAACACGAAGATATTGCTAGTTGTGGCATTAGTAGTTGATATTGCTTTTATTGTAGTAATAGTAATGAATTTTAGATTGTTGTATATACAGTAGAAATAGTAGCATTAGTAGCAATAGTAGTAACAATAAGAGCTGCAATTTTGCTAGTAGTAGAAGTAGTAGTAGTAGTAGTAGTAGTAGCAGAAGTTGTAGTAGTAGTAGTTGTAGTAGTAGTAGTAGTAGTAGTAGAAGTTGTAGTAGTAGTTGTAGTAGGAGTAGTAGTAGTAGTAGTAGTAGTAGTAGAAGTTGTAGTAGTACTAGTAGTAGTAGTAGTAATAGTAGCAGAAGTTGTAGTAGTACTAGTACTAGTAGTAGTAGTTGTAGAAATTGTACTAGTAGTAGTAGTAGTAGTAGTAGTAGTAGTAGAAGTTGGTGTAGTACTAGTAGTCATTATCATCATCAAGTACCGGGTCTGCTGGCGTTGCTGATCATGTGTCTCTACAACTTTCGATCTCGACAGTTATTTATCATTACAGTTGTTGACCTCTGCCAAGCCATTCTCCTATGACGCCTGGTTACTTTTATCTTTGCTTCCCTCTATCCCTCGTCTTTCAATTTTCCCAGTTGTTACAATATATTCCAGCTGTTCTCTTCTTAGTATAAAAAAATGATGATTGTTTCTTCCTAAATTTGGAAATTATCTCTCTTTTTGCTCATGCCTCTTTCAGAACGTTTTAATTACTCTTCTTTGCTGTCCATGGTATTCTCAACATTCTTCTGTAAAACCACAATTCTACAGCCTCCAGTGATTTTCTTGTTTATTGTCCTATTGTACATGATTCATATCCTATGTTAAGACTGGCTCAATATGACATTTTAGAACGCTTTTTCTTGTTTCTGTTATCAAAAATGGATTGCATAGTATCTTCAAGTGCCAGTAGTAGTAGAAGTAATTATTTGTGTTGTTGTTTGTGCACTTGTAGTTGTTAATGCAATAGTCGTAGAAGTAGTAGTAGTAGTTGTTATAACAGTTGTGGTTGTTAATGTAACAGTCGTAGAAGTAGTAGTTGTTGTTTGTGCATTTGTAGTTGTACGAATAGCTGATGTTGTAACAGAAATAGTATTTGTTGCAATTGGTAGTCATAATTATAGTAGTAATAGTAGTTGTTGTAATATAAGTAGTGGTGTCGTTCTTTTAGTGGCAATATGAATCATAATAATGGTAGAAGTAGTTGTGTTTGTTGCATCAGTTGTTGTTGTTATCGTTGTTGTTGTGGTTACAGTAGTTGTAATATTACAAGTAGTTATATTATTTGTTGTTACTGTCATTGTTTTTCTATTAAATGTAGTAAAAATAGTAAATAAAAAGAAAAAGTAAAGAGCCCGGTCACGCCAAGTGGCGTATAGGAAATGTGATGTTTTAGAGCACAATTTTTATAGACCGACACATGATTTTTGGAGTAATATGGTCGGTATTACGCCTGTGCCGCTTTACGTTCCAAGAAAAAATTCAGTACCAATTTAAGGCTGTGTGAACCAGGTAGTCGATCAAGATATAACTCGACCTCTCGTCCTTTGTATTCCAGTTCACTAACCACTGAGCTATAGCGGCTCCCATTGAAAATAGTAATAATAATAAAGATGACAAGCGTGACAATGTTGCTAGTCAGTAATAGTAGCTAGTGTTGCAGTAATTGTTGTTGTTATTGTCACAAAATATTTAGTAGTAAATGTATTAGTAACTATAGCAAATGCTGTAATAATGCTAGTTGTAGTAGTAGCAATCGTTGTTTTTGCTGCTGTTGTAGTTGTAGATATAGTAAAAATATTTGCAATCGTTATTTTTGTTATTGTTTTTGCTGTTGTTATTATTGTTGTTATAGATGTAATAGAAATAGTAGTAGTAGTAGTACTAGTAGTAGTAGTAGTAGTAGTAGCAGTAGTAGTAGTACAAATAAACGATGTGATTGTTGTTGATAATGTTGATGTTATAGATGTAATAGAAATAGTAGTAGTAAGTAGTGATATAGGGTATTTAGGACGGGTAAAACTACCGCCAGCTACAGCCAAATTTCTGCCATCGGGATGTTTTTTCTTATATAATTAGTCTAACTGCAGATTTTTTTTCTCTATATGAAAGTCTACATTTTTTCGTTATATGAAAGTCTACCTGGTGACCTCTCGTTGACCTCTCGTCGCGTTATCTCTCGGGTGACCTCTCGGAGTGGGGTGTTGTGAAGGGGTGACCTCTCGTCGCGTTATCTCTCGTTGACCTCTCAGCGCGTTATCTCTCGGGGTGAGATGGGGTGGTGAGGTGAAGGGGTGACCTCCGCGGTGGTGGTATCATAACTTTTACATTGTACTCTCAGGCAATTAAAAAACAGTGACAAGCTTATTTATTTATTGTTTTATTCGTGTGTACGTCACAATAGATAACACATGGTTTAGACAAAAATGTATTCTTTAACTAATGTACATTATAGACATATGTATCTATATACATCATAAGAAACAAAGTAGTTTATTTACAAGTAGTAATACATGATAGTGTTAAATGGTTAAAGAAGAGGTGGTCACGTTGTCTGAATGGACCTGTCGCAGGACTGACCACAGGACCACACTAATAAATTTATCAGCTAGCTGGTAACCGACCATCACTGGTCTAGCCGTCTAACAGAGAGACAGTAAATTAATGTACTTTGATATTCTATTACTGTTGTGTTTTGTAGTAGCAGAAGTAGTTGTAGTTGTAATGAAAGTAGTAGTGGAAGATGTTAGAAGACGTGTTTGTTTTAGCCGATGACAACTTTCAAATTAGTGGAGGACATCTTTTGAAATAGTAGATGACAACTTCGGTGGGGGACCTGTATTTGTTTTGACAGGCGACATAAGTAGCTGTCGTGTGTAGTAGTAATTGATGTTGGTGTTGTTGTAGGTTATAAGTTAGATTAGTAGTAGGTTTAGAAGTTATAGTAGTAGTAGGTTAGAAGTTGGCGTGTATTAGAAGTTATAGTAGACTTATCATATACACTATTACCATTGATTAACAACCGCAACAAGTCTTAAAATGTCTACTTTCCTTCGAATTAACATGAGACGACTTTTATTGGACTGACATAACAAACGAGTTGGACATTTTTTATTCTTATACTTATCCTAACCTCTTTGGATTTCCATATCTTTGTCACTTTAACAAATGACAGACAACCGAGAAGGCATGTAGGTGAAATAAATAAAAGCTTGGAGCGGGAATGTTCTACACTATACACTTAGTATCGGGTCCGTTGAGCAGGGCAATGTCTACGCATCCTCAATATGCTTCAGCATAGCTTGGTGACGTTTAAACATCTTTTGACACAATGAACATTATGTTGTTGTATCACGCAAAGGTGACATATCGTTGTAACAGACACGAATGTCACGTCATTGTAACAGTCACAGATGCCATGTCGTTGTATCAGAGACGTATACCATGTCGCTGCCTCAGACATGTATGTCATATCGTTGTAACAGACACATATGTCATGTCGTTGTATGAGACACATATGTCATGTCGTTGTATCAGACACGTATGTTGTCTAGTGTGACAAATTTGGATGAATGTAGATTGTCTAGTGCGTCGGGATGGATGAATGTAAATTGTCTAGTGTGACATAATGGATGAATGTAGATTGTCTAGTGCGTCGGGATGGATGAATGTAGATTGTCTAATGTGTCGGGATGGATGAATGTAGATTGTCTGGTGTATCATGATGATTGTATGTATGTTGTTTAGTGTGACATGATGGTTGTATGTAGGTTGTCGAGTGTGCTCCAACTAACTGTCGCGCCATTTAAACTTCTTTGAATTCAATGGGCACAGATGTTCACCAGAAGATACCTCATTATGAGAAACCATCTGGAGAAAATCCAATAACCCTTTCGTCAACCATATTTAACAAACCTAGTTTAACTTCATTAAACAACAATATCAACAATACTTAGCATACCTACTTTAAACACGGCAATAACATTGAGTAACCTTTTATCAATAAGCCTTAACATACTTTAAGAGAAAACAAAATATTCCAACTTACAGTGTAAAATATAATCACAATTCACTACAATGAACACTAGAATGACCTTCTTTGAAACAAACAAACTTATAACACGAAAGTCCTGAAGGGTCTAGTTTAAATATAAGCTGCTAACAAATGTTAGCCAATCAGAGTGACTATGCCAACATCGCCTGATAAAACATTCAGAAAAGAGCATTAGCATGGGATGCGGAGCAAAGAAATGACTGATATCTGTATAATAACCATTCAAAGTGTCGGTGGTCATGATATTTACGCCACGTTTGTATCCATCGTTATCGAAATACTTTCAGACCGAATTCACAATTTCGGTCGTCTTGTTCTATATACCCTCGCCTATCGATTAGTTAAGAATAATCTCAAGACATGTTCGACTCTGATTCTGACATTTGTGCTTTAGAGAAGGACTTTGGTATTTGGACTGGTGTTATAATCGGAAGAGAATTTGGAGAGTGGTTACTAAAAGAAGGTGGATTGGAAAATTTTCTAGACCTCTCTAACGAAGCAGCTACAACACTGTGGACTCTACTTCGCAACAGCCTTTGGTCTTTAAGAGCTTTATCTAGAAATGTTTATCTATGAGTTTATATATTTTCCCTAATAAAAGTTTGGTAACCACACAGCATTTATTACTGGATTACAATATTGTTTACCAGGTCACGACACCCCCCACACTGATGATGAGGGTTGTCCTGTAGTAGGCCTGCGATTTTAATAAGAATGTTTTGCTTCAGCTTTGAAATCTGAAATTTTCACAAAAAGAGATGGTGTTACTCAGTTCCCCTATAATGGGGATGTTGAGTTACTAAAATAGATTTTGACCTATGATGCAATAACAGAATACTCATTGTACTGTGACCATTTGAGACTATGTACTCATTCACCCAATACACTCACATCAATATGGAAAAGTGAATTTCGCAGTCATAGAAAAGTACGACACCACTATAGGTGTGTCAATAACAAGGAACAAAAATCATTAAATACATCATAATTAATTCGTGAAATTTTGGTGGTTGAGAGATAAATCTGAAGATAAGTATGACAAACTATAAGAACAAGGAAACTATATTACATACACTTAGAGCCAGTGTTATGTTAACACGTGTTTATTTGTAGTTAAAATAGGAGGTTATAACTTGAGTAGAGGTAAACCTATACTTTATGGCTCATCCACTTTTTCGAAAAAAATTCAAGTTCAGAAGACGAAGACAGTGATGAAGATAGTGACTTGTCAATGAGCACGCAAACCACGACAATATCCCCTAGTGGTAATTTTAATAATGGTTTAACTTTAGACTCAATTTTCAAAAAGACAAATACACATTAAAGGTTTTTAATCACTAGTGAAACCTATAACACCGGTTCTCAAAATCAGGGAGCTGGAAGACTGGAGATTCCAACTGAAATAATTAACAACCACTCCTCGACTGATAATAGAGATATACAAATCTTTGAACAGGATATTGATTTTGAACAAATTAATGCAACGTGGAACGAACAATACTATACAACTGATTTCCTCACTTTCAACCAGCAAGGCGATACACTAAAAGCTAGAGCGACCAAGGTAATTGCTTTGGAGTCAAGTTTACCTTTTTGATTTTGATATTCTCTGTTCCTCCTTCGTTATCTTTATTACTGTGTTATTATTCAGCTTGTAGATGTATTTCTATTATTGCCAACGCTATTAATTTTAATGTTTTCAACATTATCTTTATTGATGCTGATAAATAGTAAATTTCCACATATAATGGAAAATTTGAAACTAGTTGCTAGTAATGATGGACGTTATAGTAAAGGAAACCGAAAAAAAAATAAAGGACTCATCCTTAATACCATAAAGAAGTATCTTTAACAGCAAAGAAAAAGACAAGTGGAATAATATTAAAACTGGTAAATCCTTTGAAGTGTTAACATCTGGAGGTGGAATAGAGTAAATTTTACGTAGAAGCAGGTTTAGCTTACCCAAGAGTCTCATGGACAATAGGTTACTAGGTGAGAAGTAAAATATAGATCCAATACTTGGAGCCATTTTTTTTCTTGGACTTGTATTGAGAGCAGCTGTAATATGTTGTACCAAAATTGAAAACGTGAGGGGCGAAAAGACAGAGGGAAACAAAGAGAAATGACATCAGCTAGAGTGTTGTGAAGAGATATTTTATTATAAAGTGTTTTTCATTTAAAAGTATTTGCTCACTTTTTAAACTAAATTGTCTCGTTTTCTTCTAGGTTCATTTTTCTGAAGAAACGATTGTTTTAACAATCCACGATCTTGAAAATGACGAAACCAAATATTCTTGGCAGCATTTTTTTAGACAGGGAGCGCTTCAGAAACCGTATACTAGAATGTGGCAAAATTTCCCCCATCCTAGCTATTGATCACAGAGCCAAGATTCTAAAAAGTATTTAAGAAGCAATAGAAACTAAAGTTTAGTTGATATTTTACTTGACAAGCACAATCCTGTGTTCACAAGAACACTTCCCTCTAATGAACATAACATACTATACTCGAGTTTGTCTCCAACTTGTTAGTGTAGGCCCCGCCCTCTGGATCATCATTTATCGGTTGATGACGTCATGGATACATCGGCTTCGTGGAAAAACTTCCCATGACTCATCGAAGATTGCGGCTCTCTGAACATGTCTCAACACGTCCGATAACGTATTGCATTAGTTACTATAAATATAACGTATTCCATTGGTTGCTATAAATAGACTGGCCACGCCCCCTTGTTACAGGGTAAAAAATGCAGCCGTTCTCAGCAGGGTTGCCAACTTAGCAGATTTTCCGCTAGATCTAGCGGAAATGGAGCAGCGTCCAGCTGCCAAAAAATAATGAACCCGCCTGGCGGAATTTCTAGCGGAATTATTTTGAATGACAGCGGCAAATCGTGGGGTTTTTTTTTATCACGATAATCGACTAAAATTAGCCTTATCGTGGTCAAAACACAAACTAAGTGCATCTGTAGCGCTTGTGTGATAAGTGAAATTCTGTACGTACTACGTCATTATATCACCTTCGATCTGACCAATAGAAAATTTAGTAGAGTATTGTAGTAGAAACTTTCGATTTGAAACTGAAGCTTTTCTACTTTGGAAATTAATTTTTGAGAACAAGATTTATAGTCATAGTGTTAAGTCAAGTATGTCATCGTTAATTAGCAAGTTTCATATTTCAAACTGAGGATTTATAGTCATAATGTTAAGTCAAGTATGGCATCATTAATTAGCAAGTTTAATATTTCAAACTGAGGATTTGTTTAGATTCAGTGTGAGTGTTCAGTAACGTGTTTCTTTCTACGTGAATATCAAGTCCATATTTATTTCAAATTGTGTAGGTTCAACGCCCTACCGCTATAAGAGAGTTACAATTGTTGGTAATTCCATATTATACATGTGGCTTTAACTATCAGCAACGTACATTCACATTACAACATAAAGATATGACACTTCAATATCAGCAACAATCTCGTAATGAGTGGGCTAAATGAAGTGGACCTTAAAGATTGGATCTTAGAAGTCCCGAGTAGTGGTGACAAGGCTAGATGCAGGTTTTGTAAATGTGTATTGGCATCGAAACATTGTGATCTTCTTTCTCACAGCAAATCAAAGACGCATCAGTCGGCCAGCGTTGCATTAATTTGTTCAAAATCAATATCCTGTTCAAAGATTTGTATATCTCTATTATCAGTCGAGGAGTGGTTGTTAAATATTTCAGTTGAAATCTCCAGTCTTCCAGCTCCCTGATTTTGAGAACCGTTGATATAGGTTTCACTAGTGTTTAAAAACCTTTAATGTTTATTTGTCTTTTTGAAAATTTAGTCTAAAGTTAAACCATTTTTAAAATTACCACTAGGGGATATTGTCGTGGTTTGCGTGCTCATTGACAAATCACTATCTTCATCACTGTCTTCGTCTTCTGAACTTGAGTTTTTTCGAAAACGTGGATGAGCTATAAAGTATAGGTTTACCTCTACTCAAGTTATAACCTCCTATTTTAACTACAAATAAACACGTGTTAACTTAACACTGGCTCTAAGTGTATGTAATATACTATTGTTACCATTGTTCTTATAGTTTGTCATACTTATCTTCAGATTTATCTCTCAACGACCAAAATTTCACGAATTAATTATGATGTATTTAATGATTTTTGTTCCTTGTTATCGACACACCTATAGTGGTGTCGTACTTTTCTATGAATGCGAAATTCACTTTTCCATATTGATGTGAGTGTATTGGGTGAATGAGTACATACAGTCTCAAATGGTCACCAGTACAATGAGTATTCTGTTATTGCATCAGAGATCAAAATCTATTTTTAGTAACTCAACATCCCCATTATAGGGGAACTGAGTAACACCATCTCTTTTTGTGAAAATTTCAGATTTCAAAGCTAGAGCAAAACATTCTTATTAAAATCGCAGGCCTACTACTGGACAACCCTCATCATCAGTGTGGGGGGTGTCGTGACCTGGTAAACAATATTGTAATGCAGTAACAAATGCTGTGTGGTTACCAAACTTTTATTAGGGAAAATATATAAACTCACAGATAAACATTTCTAGATAAAGCTCTTAAAGACCAAAGGCTGTTGCGAAGTAGAGTCCACAGTGTTGTAGCTTCTTCGTTAGAGAGGTCTAGAAAATTTTCCAATCCACCTTCTTTTAGTAACCACTCTCCAAATTCTCCTCCGGTTATAACACCAGTCCAAATACCAAAGTCCTTCTCTAAAGCACAAATGTCAGAATCAGAGTCGAACATGTCTTTGAGATTATTCTTAACTAATCGATAGGCGAGGGTATATAGAACAACAAGACGACCGAAATTGTGAATTCGGTCTGAAAGTATTTCGATAACGATGGATACAAACGTGGCGTAAATATCATGACCACCGACACTTTGATTTATTCCAGTAAATAACAGCTCATTTCTCTCCGATAATGTATATACTAGTTAAGCCATCGCTTTATAAAACTTGGAATGGTACTTACACGTCTTATCATATGTATGAATAATATCAACACCCAGGAACACAAACTCATTCATAAGTATATCCAAACACATTCTATGGTTTTTTTTTTTTTACCAGAAACGCTCACGCTCCTCGATGAGAACCCGACCCATTCAACTACCTTAAGCTGGAACTGGAACCGTTTCCAAAGTTACTGTCTTCTATTATTGGTTAATAACTCTGCCTTTCATACTAATGCTCTTTTCTGAATGGTTATAATACAGATATCAGTCATTTCTTTGCTCCGCATCCCATGCTAATGCTCTTTTCTGAATGGTTTATCAGGCGATGTTGGCATAGTCACTCTGATTGGCTAACATTTGTTAGCAGCTTATATTTAAACTAGACCCTTCAGGACTTTCGTGTTATAAGTTTGTTTGTCTCAAAGAAGGTCATTCTAGTGTTCATTGTAGTGAATTGAGATTATATTTTACACTGTAAGTTGGAATATTTTGTTTTCTCTTAAAGTATGTTAAGGTTTATTGATAAAAGGTTACTCAATGTTATTGCCGTGTTTAAAGTAGGTATGCTAAGTATTGTTGATATTGTTGTTTAATGAAGTTAAACTAGGTTTGTTAAATATGGTTGACGAAAGGGTTATTGGATTTTCTCCAGATGGTTTCTCATAATGAGGTATCTTCTGGTGAACATCTGTGCCCATTGAACTCAAAGAAGTTTAAATGGCGCGGCGGTTAGTTGGAGCACACTCGACAACCTACATACAACCATCATGTCACACTAAACAACATACATACAATCATCATGATACACCAGACAATCTACATTCATTCATCCTGACACACTAGACAATCTACATTCATCCACCCCGACGCACTAGACAATCTACATTCATCCATTATGTTACACTCGATAATCTACATTCATCCATCCCGAAGCACTAGACAATCTACATTCATCCATTATGTCACACTAGACAACATACGTGTCTGATACAATGACATGACATATGTGTCTCATACAACGACATGACATATGTGTCTGTTACAACGATATGACATACATGTCTGAGGCAGCGACATGGTATACGTCTCTGATACAACGACATGGCATCTGTGACTGTTACAACGACGTGACATACGTGTCTGTTACAACGATATGTCACCTTTGCGTGATACAACAACATGATGTTCATTGTGTCCAAAGAAGTTTAAACGTCACCAAGCTATGCTGAAGCATATTCAGAATGCGTAGACATTGCCCTGCTCAACGGACCCGATACTAAGTGTATAGTGTAGAACATTCCCGCTCCAATCTTTTAATTATTTCACCTACATGCCTTCTCGGTTGTCTGTCATTTGTTAAAGTGACAAAGATATGGAAATCCAAAGAGGTTAGGATAAGAACAAAAAATGTCCAACTCGTTTGTTATGTCAGTCCAATAAAAGTCGTCTCATGTTAATTCGAAGGAAAGTAGACATTTTAAGACTTGTTGCGCTTGTTTATCAATGGTAATAGTGTATATGATAAGTCTACTATAACTTCTAATACACGCCAACTTCTAACCAACTACTACTTCAACTTCTAACCTACTACTATAACTTCTAATACACGCCAACTTCTAACCTACTACTACTACAACTTCTAACCTACTACTACTCCAACTGATAACCTACAACAACACCAACATCACTTACTACTACACATGACAGCTACTTATGTCGCCTGTCAAAACAAATACAGGTCCCCAACCGAAGTTGTTATCTACTATTTCAAAAGTTGTCATCGGCTAAAACAAAAGTTGTCATCTACTATTTCAAAAGATGTCATCGACTAAAACAAAAGTTGTCATCTACTATTTCAAAAGATGTCATCGACTAAAACAAAAGTTGTCATCTACTATTTCAAAAGTTGTCATCGACTAAAACAAAAGTTGTCATCTACTATTTCAAAAGATGTCATCGACTAAAACAAAAGTTGTCATCGGCTAAAACAAAAGTTGTCATCTACTATTACAAAAGATGTCATCGACTAAAACAAAAGTTGTCATCTACTATTTCAAAAGATGTCCTCCACTAATTTGAAAGTTGTCATCGGCTAAAACAAGCACGTCTTCTAACATCTTCCACTACTACTTTCATTACAACTACAACTACTTCTGCTACTACAAAACACAACAGTAATAGAATATCAAAGTACATTAATTTACTGTCTCTCTGTTAGACGGCTAGACCAGTGATGGTCGGTTACCAGCTAGCTGATAAATTTATTAGTGTGGTCCTGTGGTCAGTATCACGGGTAAACACTAGCGTTATCCTTTGATCTCCACGCGGGCAGTCTAATCGGAAGTAAACTCTCCTATTTCTACATCAAGCGACAGGTCCATTCAGACAACGTGACCACCTCTCCTTTAACCATTTAACACTATCATGTATTGCTACTTGTAAATAAACTGCTTTGTTTCTTATGTTTTACATATGTCTATAATGTACATTAGTTAAAGAATACATTTTTGTCTAAACCATGTGTTATCTATTGTGACGTACATACGAATAAAACAATAAATAAATAAGCTTGTCACTGTTTTTTTTTTATTGCCTGAGAGTACAATGTAAAAGTTATGATACCACCACCGCGGAGGTCACCCCTTCACCTCACCACCCCATCTCACCCCGAGAGATAACGCGCTGAGAGGTCAACGAGAGATAACGCGACGAGAGGTCACCCCTTCATAACACCCCACCCCGAGAGGTCGAGAGGTCACCCGAGAGATAACGCGACGAGAGGTCAACGAGAGGTCACCAGGTAGACTTTCATATAACGAAAAAATGTAGACTTTCATATAGAGAAAAAAAATCTGCAGTTAGACTAATTATATAAGAAAAAACAACTCGGCGGCAGCAATTTGGCTGCAGCTGGCGGGAGATTTACCCGTCCTAAATACCCTATATCACTACTGTAGTAGAAGTAGTAATAAACTTTGTGATCGTTGTTACTGTTGCTACTGCAACTGTTGTTGTAGACGCAGTAGTGTTAGAAGTAACAGCAGTGGTAGTTATAGTAATGATAGTAAACATAGTAATTTATTTTTTGTTAGTAGTAGTAGTAATGTTACCACGAGCTTAATAAGGCAATTCATCAATGCAACCCACTTGAAAACACCATAGTTCTACTGGATCACAACGCAAACGTAGGAAAGGAAAGAGTTGAAGAAGTGATTGGTTGTTATGGCTTAGGAGAGCGAAATGAAAGAGGTGACAAACTTATCGTCGGCAAAAACACATAACAGGATGATAGGAAACATTTGATATAAGCAACATTCAAGACGCCTGTAGACATGAAAATTCCCAGGAGAATATACTGGCAACAGACAGCTGCCATAAGAACTAGAAAAAAGGTTGGCAAGTAACAAATAAAACAGGGTGTTAGACAAGGTTGTGTGCTGTCGCAAGATTTATTTAATATGTATGGTGAGATTATTTTAAAATCCAAAAGGGGCATTCATGGAATAACAATTGGAGGTCATAATATAAATAATCAGATGTATGCTGATGATACAGTCTTTATTGCTAAGAGTGAAAATTAGTTACAAGAAAAAAGCAAAAATAAAGGACTCAGCCTTAATAGCACAAATGATAGAAGTAATGGTAGCAAGAAAGAAAAAGACATCACCACGAATTAAAGGTGAAGAACGAGACTTGAATCGGCGTCTTAGCATAGGAGGTTTCACCCATATGTGCTCTGCCGCCTATCCAGAACTGTTGGGAGACTTCTGGATAGTGTCGATTCAAGCATCGAAACCCACAATGCGAGGCGACATTCCTCACATTCTCAGAGTACTACACTAATACCCATTTCTGTCAGCGGCTGGGTCGACCGCGGGTGTATTTTTCTTTCCAATCACGAGTACAAATCACACTGTTTCCAGCGGGAATCGAACACGTGTTGTCCGAACGTCGGTCACCGGAATGCGCAATAAGGACAAGTGGAATAATATTAAAACAGGTAAATGAATTAAAATTTTATTTTAATAATGTTAACCTCCGATGGTAGATGAACAACAAAGGTGAGATGCAGCAAGGCTCAGGCAAAAGCAGATTTCCCAAAAATGTGGAAGATACTGTGCAATTCATTTTTGACAATAGAAGCATGAAAAAAGTGCTTAAATATTATGTAGAGCCAGTCTTAACATAATGATACGAATCATGGACAATAAAACAACAGACAAGAATATCACTGGAGGCTGTGGAAATGTAATTTTACAGGTGAATGTTGAGAATACCATGGAAAACTAGGAAGAGTAACGAAACCGTTCTGAAAGAGGCCAAAGGAAAAGCTAATTTTCAATATTAGGAAGAAACAATCATCATTTTTTTGGCCAAGCAATGAGAAGGAAACAGTTGGAATATGTTGTGACAACTGGGAGAATAGAAGGACGAAGAGATACCAGGAAGCAAAGAGAAAAGATACCAGACAGCTTAATAGAAAGGCTTCTCAGGTAAACATCAGAAATGATAAATAACTGTCGAGATCAAAAGTTGTAGAGATACATGGTCATCTACGCCAGCAGGTATGATACTTGATGATGAGTAGTAGTAGTAGTTGTAGTAGCAGTAGTAGTAGTAGTAGTAGTAGTAGTAGTAGTAGCATTAGTAATATAAGTAGTAGTAGTAGTAGTAGTAGTAGTAGAAGTGGTAATAGTAGTAGTAGTAGTAGTAACAGTAGTAATAGTAGTAGCAGTAGCAGTAGTAGAAATAGTAGCAGTAGTAGTAGTAGTAGCAGTAGTAGTAGTTGTAGTAGTAGTAGTACCAGAGGCAGTTTAATATTAACAATAATACTAATATTGCAAGTAGTATCTGTGATAGCCCTGGAAAAAGTCTGAAGGTAAAACAAAATATTACAATTCTGTGGTGATGAAAGTTGGAGAGAACGTGTGAGGTTCCTTATGTAGATAGTATTTGTGAGTAGAGAAATCCTGCAAATGATAAAGTTAATGGTGTAGCAGTGTACACACGCCAGACCCCACATGATACACGCACAAAGAGTATATAATGTGAACGCTGACTGATCTGGAAACAGAAAACATAAAGAAACAACAGCTACAATGGTTTGAACACCAGATTAGACAAGACAAAAACACAACACAGCAAGCCTTAAATAACGCTACGAGAACACAAGAATCAGGGGTCGAGCACAAAATAATGGACTGATGAATTTTAGAAACACTAGGAAACGTAACAGCAGAGACCAACAAAAGAGCAAAGACCGCTATTTCTATCTCTCCTTGGCAAATGAGGAGGGAAAGAAGAAGAATAAGTCTGGGCTGTGTGAGTAGTAAAGAAGAAACCTTATTATGCACGAATGGTGACGATAGCTGTCACCAAAGCTTCGACTTTTCATCACTGAGGGGTAACTTGTCGCTGAAGATTGGCGCTACAACTAGCTGTATTGTCCAATCAAGAAGAATCTGATACAGAAGTCAGATCGTTTCCGAATTTGCTATACTATTGTTTGCATACTGCTATGTTATACAATTGTTTACATGCTTCTGTGCTATACGATTGTTTACATGCATCTGTGCTATACTATTGTTTACATGCATCTGTGCTATACTATTGTTTACATGCTGCTATGCTATTCTATTGTTTACATGCCGCTGTGCTATACTATTGTTTATATGAGACTGTGCTATAATATTGTTTACATGCTGCAGTACTATACTATTATTTACATGCTGCTGTACTATACTATTATTTACATGCTGCTGTACTATACTATTGTTTACATGCTGCTATGCTATATGATTGTTTACATGCTGATGTGCTATACTATTGTTACATGCTGCTATGCTATATGATTGTTTACATGTTGCTGTGCTATACGATTGTTTACATGCTGCTGTGCTATACGATTGTTTACATGCTGGCAGTGCTATACTACTGTTTACATGCTGCGATGCTATACGGCTGTTTACATGCTGGCAGTGCTATACTACTGTTTACATGCTGCTATGCTATTCTATTGTTTACATGCCGAGGTGCTGTACTATAGTTTATATGAGACTGTACTATACTATTATTTATATGCTGCAGTGCAATACTATTGCTTACACGCTACAGTGCTATACTATTGTTTACATGCGGGTACTTCCGTTTCCAAGATGGCGGATCTAGTCCACGTCCTCTCGATCGCTGCAGAAAATGCACCCAAGGTCTGATTAATTTCGGATCTTCATTGCACTTTTCTGCGTAAAAGTCAAAATGATGATATGCTTGATACATCTGTGTCGCTAAGGCGAGGTCGTAGGTCGACAACAGTCCGTTTTTTGACGAATCAAGTGTTGTGAGTCAGACATTCCTCCGTCTAGACTAGATCTGTGCTTTACGTCACATTAGTGCTGTTCAAGACCGTTATTGGGATTCTTTGACGCAAGTTATTTCCACGTTACACATTAATGTAAACTACTTCGTCAGTCGCAGTTTTGTCTCTTTGGGGAAGTTGCTTCGTGTTTTGTTCGTCGTAGACTGTTTACACTTGAGTAATCAGACACAAGTCTAAAGGTATCGAGATTATGAGTTTGGCGACATTGTGTCCTACGTCATCGTATTGGTTCCCTAAACCGGCCGTGCGCAAATCTTACGGTCTGCTGTTTGATGTGCAACAAGAATAATTTGACGACTTACTGTGTGTCTATATGTTCGGAATTGGAGTCATCAACGATGGCCTAACATCATCAAGTGCTACGATGATCATCATTTTCAAGAGGACGTGACTTACCGGTATATGGGGATAGGCGGCGGGAACAAATGAAGGCTATGCATGAAATGTGTTCCTTGTTGCAGTTTCCTCATATTACAAGTCGCATGTCTGTGTTAGTCACCTCTAGTGACTCGGGCAGATGGTGCTCGTAAACCTGGGAAGGCCGACCATCTAAGGGCAGAATCCCCCGACAGAAAAGATCAACTGCTGCCTTGCAGGAAGATTGGGGACAATCAAAGGCTAAGGAAAGCAAACCTGAAAAAATGCTGGCTGAAATCGGATGCACTGGGCCACTGGCGCAGAACACAGTGCAACGTATTAACGGGTGTTCAGTCAGAGTGGATCTGACAGACTCTAATTGTGATGTTCTGTCTGTGGGGGTGATCAACACACTTAGCCTGACAGCTGACTTCATATGAGAGTCTGGAATCCTTACTCTGATTGAGTACTGAACGCAGAGAGAGAGAGAGAGAGAGTTTACATGCTGCAGTGTTATTCTATTGTTTACATGCTGCTATGCTATTCTATTGTTTACATGCTGCTGTGTTATTCTATTGTTTACGTGCTGCTGTGTTGTTCTATTGTTTACATGCTGCTGTGTTATTCTATGTGCTGCTATGCTATTCTATTGTTTACATGCTGCAGTGTTATTCTATTGTTTACATGCTGCAGTGTTATTCTATTGTTTACATGCTGCAGTGTTATTCTATTGTTTACATGCTGCAGTGTTATTCTATTGTTTACGTACTGCTATGCTATTCTATTGTTTCGGTGCTGCTATGCTATTCTATTGTTTACATGCTGCTGTGCTGTACTATTGTTTACATGCTGCAGTGCTGTTCTATTGTTTACATATTGCAGTGCTGTTCATATGTCACTATACTACAACTTCATTCGATGATGAATTTGCAGCAGTTTTTGCTCCATCACTACCAGAACAAATTACCAATCAATCCCAACTCTTATTTGGCGCATATCTCAAGTAAGGCCGGCATATTTACATTGCAAAACTTGTCGGCGTATTGCGTGTCTGGATTGTGCTGCCACTATGTGATATTCTTTATGTCACTTTTAGAGAACTGAGGTAAAGGCACACAAATCATCATCAATATGCGAAGCTGTTGTAAAGTTGATGATTATAATGAAAAGGAAAAAAAAAGGAAAAGGGACAAATTTGTTCGGTTACAGCTTTCACGTAGGTGAGACACAGCAAACCAAAATGACGTTTCGGGTCAGTATGTCGTTTTTTGTTAACCTGGCTCATTAGACTTAGTTTTTTTTAGAACAATAAGCCAACTGAACCAGGTAACACAAATTTTACTAAAAGTTATACAGGGAATGATTCAGAATAAAATGAATTCTGAATTAGAGGAGCAGCAATTTGGATTCAGGAAAAACAGTGGAGCAAAAGAAGTCATATTCAGCATGAGGTCATTGATTGAAAACTACATAAAAGCAAAGAAACCAATATATGCCTGCTTCATAGACTACACCAAAGTTTTTGATAGAATACACCATAATCAACTTATAGACTGCCTAAAAGATATAAATCTAGATGACACAGACATACAACTGGTATGCAATTTATACCGGGTGCAAACAGCAATAATACAATATAACAAAGCGAACACTACACCTATTGATATAAAAAGAGGAGTCTCTCTCTCTCTCTGCGATCAAGACTCAATCAGAGTAAGATTCCAGACTCTCTCATGAAGTCAGCTGTCTGTTTAAGCGAATCGATTGCCCCATATAGTTTTTCTTCCAGGGATGTAGGCGTGGACCACACTGCTATTCTCAGGTCTGTGTACTGGGAGCAATCCTGTTGAACATGTTTTGTAGTCATATTGTCCAGTGTACAGTGGCATAGGCTGGTTGTACCTATTTTGAACTTGGTAAACTCCTGATTTCTCATTCTATTGTGGCCAGTGCGTAGGCAAAGTATGATGACTTGATCCCTCTTTGATAGTTGGTGGTATCCGTCACTCTCGTTATGCTTTGGGTGTTCTCGTTTCCATTTTTCATGGAACTGACCCTTGAGGATGGATTTGGCTTCATCATAACTGAGCGGGTGATTCTCTTGCGGTAATCTCCCTCCCTCTTTAGCTAATTTGTCTGCGCGTTCGTTCCCGTGTATATTACAGTGTGATGGTACCCACTGAATGACTGACTACTCTCTGGAACTTATTGCATTGTTGGTCCAGGGTTGTTCTTAAGTCATCTAGTTCATTTTTCTTGGGGCTTTTTAGAGCTGATAGTACTGACAATGCATCAGTCAGAATCCCCAATTTATTGTGCATGTTATTTTTGTGTTGAGTTGCCTGTGTTGCATAATCTCTGATGGCCTCAGTTTCTGCTTTAAAGTTGTTTGAGAATTTTCCAGTAGCTATTGACTTGGTGATCTCGTCCTGGTTATTCAGCGTCAAGAACATCCTCCCCTCCATTTCTGGTGGCATTTGTAGCAGAGCCATCTGTGTATATGTGGGACCAAGAGTCCTGTGGGTAGGTATCGTGTATGTGTTTTTCTGCTACGTGGTTTCTTTCTGTGTCTGATTGGGTGCCTTTTTCATGATTCCTGTTATATTTTAGTTAAGTTCTGGTATTTTATGCTTTCCATGAGGAGACATATCAGATGGACCCAAGAGTTTCGATATTGTTTGGGAAGGTAGTGGGTCTCCAGTAGTTAGTTCATTGGCGATTACAGCGAAGTTGCTCCTCTTTAGTCGTACAATTCCGGAACCAGTTATTCTTTGGTGCATGGGGTAGCTAAGGAGCCTTCTATATTTCTCCACTTGTTGCAACACTTTAGTGACCCGTCTGTCATCTAAGGGTTGTAAACCTGTTACTGTTTCTAGAGTCTTGATAGATGTTGATTTCATAGCACCAGTGATGATACGGGCAGCTTGGTTCTGTCTTCTGTTAATTTTGCTAAGGTGTAATTTGGAAGCCATAGCCCAGGCTGGGACTCCATACTCTAGAACTGGTCTGACTCTTCCAAAGTATAGTTTTTTTTTTTTCAAAATATTGATGTCTGCCCCCTAGTCCTTTCTTGCCAATTTCTTCATAATATTTGTTCGTTTTCTGGCTTTTTTCCTTGCTCTGTCTATCTGATTTTTCCAAGTCATTCTGCGATTCGTGGTGACGCCAAGATATGTTAGGTTTTAGTCAATAGGTAATGTATGGTCTTTTCTCTTCAAGTTTGCAGAGAGTGTTTTCCTTGATAGGCTGAAAATTGTATATGTAGTGTTTTTTCGTTGATTGGTAAGAACCAGCTGTTCGTCAATTTTTCAAGTTCACCTAGGCAATCTTGCATCCTGGGTCCAGCCACCGACATACTTTCCTCGTGAGCCCATAACGCCAGATCATGTGCGTATATTGCTGAGTGTATTCTATGTGGAATGTCCATTACGATGTCATTTATGAAAATTAAAACATAGTGTTTGGGACAAGACTCCGCCTTGTGGGACACCTTGTTCGATAGAGACCGTCTTACGTAGTTGACCTTGAACTTGTACTCTGGCCGTTCTATCCTGAAGGTATTGAGAGACCCAATTGAATAAACGACCCTGGATGCCAAGTCTAGAAAGCTTGTTCTTTAAACCCTCTAGCCATACCCTATCAAAAGCCTTCTCCATGTCGACCCACACTGCCAGTGTGTGTTTCTTTTCTTGTAGAGCATCCTCTGTTTTCTGTGCCAGGTCTTCAGTTGATCTGTGCTGATGGAAGCCACTTTGTTGTGATACGATTTATTGTTTTGTCTCCAAATGCCACATTAGTCTTCTGTTAACCAACATTTCCATGAGTTTACTCAGGCAGCTCAGTAGACTAATTGGTCTATAGCTACTTGGGTCTAGTGGGTCTTTTCCACGCTTGAGGAAGGGCACCATAATAACTTCTTTCCAGATTTGCCGGCACATGACCTCTCTTCCAGCTAGCATTTATTATTCTTAGAAGCGGCTCTTCGCTTTCTGTCCCAGATTTAGGAGCATTTCGTTGGAGATTCCATCTTTACCAGGGGAACTTTTGAGCTTCAATCCTTTGAGGGCAACATCTAATTCAGTTGGGGTAAAGATGGTCGTCTGATGCTCTTCTGGTGCTAAAGGCATGTGTTTTGCATCTTGGTTTTCCCGTCTTGCAGCTTTCTGTTTGTCTATTGGAATGTTTATTCTAATAATGTTTTTGTAAGTCTCTATCAGTATATTTGCTGCCCTTTTGCCTGTGAGGATGTTCTGATTGTGTGTTAATGATATTGGAGGTCGGCAGTTTGTTTCGCGGCTCAGAGCTTTCGCAAGTTTCCATAGTTTATTACCATTTTTGTCTAGATTAAAGCTGTCTGTTTTTAAAAGAGGAGTAAGAGAAGGGTGCATCCTATCACCAAGCTTGTTCAATCTATACAATGAGCAAATCTTTAAAAACATCATAGAGATACCAGGTCTAAACATTAATGGAAAGATAATCAATAACCTAAGATATGCTGATGATACTGAATTACTAGCAGAAAATCCTAAAGATCTACAACAATTACTTAATAAAATAAACATCACAAGCAAAAAATATGGATTAGATATGAATATTAAAAAGACTAAAACTATGACCATAAGGAAGGAAAATTCTAAGGACCTACAAATAAATATTAAAATTGAACGAATACACCTGAAGACAGTTCAGAGCTACAACTACCTTGGACATAACCAGTGATGGAAAATGTATAACTGAAATAAACAAAAGAATAGGAATGGCAAAAAGTAATTTTAATGCCATGAAAAGTATACTAACATGAAAACAAATAACGCCAGGACTGCAACTAAGAATAGCAAAATGTTACATCTTCTCAATATCCCTGTATGGTGCAGAAACATGGACATTAGACAAGAAAACAAAGAAAATTGAAGCCATTGAAATGTGGATTTATAGAAGAATATGTAGAATTGTAGGGAAAGAAAAGAGAGTAATTGATGAACTTTTAAAACAACTGAAAATTAAAAAAAGAACTACAAAACACAATTAGAACAAGACAAATGAGATTCATGTTAAACTACACAACAGGCAACTAAAAGAAACATTGGAAGGAAAAATACAATGTAAGAGAGGCAGTGGCAGACCAAGATTGACATGGACGAGTAGCATAAAAAGATGTACAAATCAGCCTATGATAATCTGCACCATCAAAGCAAGAGACAGAGCGGAATGGCGCTTAATGGTAGCCAACCTTCGATGCGGAGACGGCACTCAATGATGATGTCGTTTTATTCCTGTGTTGTGCAACAGAGCTGCCCATTTGAAGTGCGATCACATTGCATCTCGACTTTTTTTCCTCACCTCTATCGTCGTAATAGTTGTTGAAGTATTAGAAGCACTGGCAGTATTATTGGCAATAAATATAAGTGCCGTTGTAGTACTTCCTGTAGCAGTAACAATAACAGTAAATCAGGTAATCTAATATTAATAGCTGTGACAGTTAATTGATGTAATGATATGCATATTCTATTACAAATTATAATGACAACAATATTTAGCTTATGCACTCCTCTTGGGTGATTGGATGTAGTTTTAACTTTCACTTTGTGCACATTATTCACTGCCACGCTCGAGAAATCTACGGTCAGAATTACACATCCGAGTGTTGACTGGTGTGCCCTTTTGAGAAAGTTGTTGTATAATTTCCTCTTCCATTCTTTTACAAGCATACATCACGAGAACACTGATATAAATAGCTATAAAAGTAAAGAAAAATTGGTGTATGTGCATCATAGAGTTTGGCAAAGCCTTTGATAAAGTAAAGCATGCGGAGTTATTCGAAATGCTGCAGAAACTAAGCATGGATGGTAATGATTTGAGAATCATAAAATTACGGTATTGGTAACAAACTACAGCCATAATAAGAACGGCAGGATGCAGGCATACAGGACAGATGCAATATATAAAACAAGGAGTCAGACAAGGCTGTGTTCTGTCGTCGGATTTGTTCTCACTTTACAGCGGAAATATAAGATCAATTGTAGATATAAAAATTAATAGTTAGTTCTTAATTTAGCCTCGTCGCTGAAGATGACACATTTCACCTCGCTACTTCATTAATATATTTTTCAACGACACGGTTACCATCTAGTCGTGTTATGTGTTATTTTTGGACAACTAGGTTTTCCTATGCAAAAATACCAACAAATTAAAATAAATTAAATAGTGTTCACTGCCAGTTCGATACTTTGCTCAAGAAACAAAAGCAAAATATCAGTTTCGGAGATTACCAGTTCAATTCCTGAATATAAATTTGCCAATTTTTGTGTACGTGAACTCTTGATATTTGTACTTTCATTTTACCGATTGCTATTCCCCAACAGCAGACAGTAGCGTAGTGGTTGATGCTTCGGTTTGACAATAAAGTGAACATTGATTTGATCGACCCCGGCCTAACCCTCTCTCTCTAATCAACTCAAGTAAAAAAAAATATTAATGGACACTTGACTCACTAA
This sequence comes from Megaustenia siamemsis, assembly GCA_032433765.1. Taxonomy (NCBI): domain Eukaryota; kingdom Metazoa; phylum Mollusca; class Gastropoda; order Stylommatophora; family Ariophantidae; genus Megaustenia; species Megaustenia siamemsis. Next base: position 125,446,826 of record JAVIAB010000051.1, on the reverse strand, counting down.
GTTGGGGCAGGCAACAACAGAGAGGCAGAGCACTGATCAACTTTATCTTCGAATTCGTTGAAGTAGTACATAGACGTTTAGTACATTCTTTCTCCAAAACGCTGTACGCGAACCTACTTCCTAGTTATTTCACAGTACCTGCATTAGTATATTATTTCATAATGTGAAAGTCAAACCAAGACGAAGAAAACTTATTTTTAAAATTGAGGAAGTTATCTGGTATTTTTTACACAAAGCTCTTCCTCTATTTAGTTCAGAACCTGTCAACGTGATAACGATAAGAGCTCACTTGAGTTATCGCATCTCGCACTTGTCTTGTTATCATCTCTTCTAAATGGGAAGACGTGATCAATAGAGTCTACACCTCGTAGAGAGAGCACGCCTCAAAATGCAAATATGGAATGTGATTGCCCGCATACAGATAACTTTTTATAAGACCAGGCTAAACGAGTTTTCTGTATCATTCTGATGAGTAAACTTGAGAAAATCAACCATTTTACACTTGGAAGTATTTGACACCAAAGAAAAGTAAAACCACAGTGAGTTATATCACATTCGAATGTGCTTATTTTTACAGCTAAATATCTGCGAGGCAGGAAAACGCATTAACATCCTGAGTAGATTAGAGATTCGGAACGACAGGTTCTGGCGCGTCGATGGGTCTTCCTGTTTTCCAGAACATCACTATGGCTGCGTGACATCGGATCACGCAATTTATTGCTGTGCCGTCTGATTACATTTTTCCATCTGGAGAAGCCAGTTAATGGCTGCAACCGGTGATGTGGAATGGCTGCAAAGAATAAGACTGGTGAACGTTTTACAATTATTTTTAAAGACATTAACAATACAGTAATTTTCAGTTCGTGGAAAAAAAAAGAAAATATTTTGTTATTTAAATCGTGGCGCAGCTGTTCGCTTCTGTTTAAACATGCAAATTCTGCTATACAAATTAAAATATTATATATATTATTTTTCTTGGTAAGAGAGGGGTTAAGTAATTATATTTTTAGATTTCTTATGTAGATTAGTTATTAGGATAGTCTGATGTCAGAGTTTAAAATGCTTTCATCTGTAATTATCTATTTACTATTTGAAGCCATAGTCATGTTCAGTGTAATAAATGTTGAAATATCTTAAATTACTGTGAACTAAACAAAAGCAGCCTCTTTTCAAGTGCAGTGCTTAAATAACCCGTGTTAAAGGTGACTGACTACCTAGGTACACCACCTGGCTATTTTATATCGTCCTTGACATGTTTAGATGTAATATTTCATGATAAAGAACATTTAACAATTAATGCAAATTTCACTGACAAATGATTATTGCATGAAGTGTGAACACAGTTCACCGAGTGGAGTTGGTGACCGATGTGATTAAAAATGTGTCTCACGCTAAATAATGTTAACGAAGATTTCAATCATGGTAGGGTAAAAAGAGGTTTTTTTAAATTATTTTTCTTCTATTGGGGTTAAAATAAACAAATCCAACCTGGCAACTTTATTGCAATTGATTTATTATTCAAAATCTATCAAACCATATCGTCACATCAGAAGTTAGAAAAAGCCGTAAGGATAATTTGTATTTTGCTTTTTGCTTTTATAGACCACAGCGTAATGTAATTAAGAAATACTTGTAGATATCATCCTTGGATTGCATATTTTGCTTACCGTTGCTGTCTTCACATCTTTTCTGAAAGAATCTCTATCTCGAGCCAGATCTTCCACATAACGTTTCTCTCACCACATCCCTTTTGAGAGAATCTCTGTCTCCAGCCAGATCTTTCACTTCTTCAATAGTCAATTTGAAGGTCTCTTGATATCTTCAAATCACCATCTTCTTGATCTGCTCCTTTCTCATATTCGTGGAACCATGCCTTCATTTAATGTTTTTCCATCCCACGGTGCCTTTTGACGTGGCCGTAGTATTTTAATTGTGTATGTAAGATGTTGTCTATAAGCTATTTCTTTTTAATGTTTAAGACTTGTAATGTCCTCATTGCTCTTTTTTTAGTATTCACGGTTTTGTTCTATTTTCTAGAAGTGATGAAACATTATTGTAGATCGAGTGTTGATGTCTTGTTATGTACTCTCTGTGATGCGATCTGTAACGGAATCGGTGATAAATGAAATGGTTTGAAGGTGACACTCGCATGTTTGTTTTTTTTTACTGTCATAATTTCTTGACTGCCTGTATTCAGTAGTTTGCCTTCGCTTTCTGATTGGTTCTGACCACTTAACAATTGTAGTCCTTGTTGTACCCAAAGCGCGATAACTGGTTGCTCCAGCTCCTTCCTGTCTTTAAAGCCCTTTTCGACTGGGTGAGTCTTCCACCCTTCTTCTGCCAGCATCTGCGTCTATTTTCTAATGAGGTTTCCCTTTATTATTTTCAGTTGCCTTGTACAGATAACCAGCCAAGACTCCTCCCTCGGTGGTAGCGGGTTGGGTGAAAAAGAGGGGGGGGGGGAATTGTACTACTTTGTTACACAAGCTGACACTATGGACAATAGACGGACTAAGAAGTAGGCTTGACCAACTAAGCTCTAGGGCCACCCCAAACGGTGTGGTTGCCTCTTTCTGTGAGGTAATAACCCTTACACTTCTACTCTACAACACGCTAGGGTGGTAGGTGGTGTGGTGTTGCTGTGTTGTCCAGTGACTTACTTTTCAGAGGGATGCACTTATAGTTTTGATTGCTGGGCTATTGATTTAGCATCTGGTGGGCTTTTGCCTTTTCTATCCAATACATTCGCACAATATATCGTATATTTCAATATGCATTTTCATTTTGGTGAAATTAAGATTTTAGTGACCCAAATTTCTGCTAAACGAGTGAACTCCCCTCACTGGCCTGACGTACTTGAATTATTAGTTTTTTGTGTATTTTTTATTTTTTCAACGTGGGCTAGGTTTATGGTTAGTTGTAGGCTATTCCTAAACTTAACCCAGGAGTCTTCTAGTCTAATGACAGATTCAAGAGTGACAGAATAAACGTGCAAGGGGATGGTACTTAGAGCAGAAATAATTTAGGACACTAAATTCGTAAATTACTATCATTTTTATACCATTTTCTTTAAAAAGTTTGATTTAATTGTAAAATTTAGTTAATTCAAGTTCATTCATTTTAATATAAGTCTTGGTTGATTTTCCGACGTTTTTGAGATATAGCCATTTTTTAAAGTAATAATTTAAAAGTTTAAATTCTGTTGTAGTAAAGTCCAAGTTTAAGCACATTTATTATAACCTCGGAAGAGGTACCTTGAGTAACATTAGAAGACTCCTAATTGTCGGGAAAGGAGAAACAACATGAGGGTCAAATCTCAACCCTAAACCCCCTAAGTATTTGAAAGCCACCAGTTTTGTTGTGACTTCACCTAAGATGAGATCACCCGTTTCGCTTAAATAATTTATGATGTTATGCATGAAAATTGTTCCTTGTTGCAGTTTCCTCATATTCCAGGTCCGGCTTGTTGCAGGAGCTACTGAGTTAAATGTCTGTGCACACCGTGAGCTGTGTGTCTCATCCGTTTTGATCATGTTTCGATATTCCAATTGTTTACAATGAATGATGATATCGTATGACAGGGAACAGTTGGCTGTGTTCACTTTCTGCGCGGTTTCGCCTAATGACTTTTGGCGTGTGCTGAGACTGCTACGATGGGAATTACAGTTACCTTTCTTTGTTTGGTAGATCAGATTCGGATGATTACGCTTGCACGGGCGGTTGAGCAATTATGGATTTTAATTCGTTTGCAGTGATACCGGGGCCTTCCATAACCAAATAACGCTAGGGTGGTCTGACGTCATATTGCCCGCATTTGACAAACATTTTCTGGTTGTTATTAACACAAATATATGTGCACTAACATCATATTCCCATAAACCTTAGGCCAGGCCGGAACATTTAACTTGTTTCGTATGTTTTCATAAATTTACATTATATATATATATATATATATATATATATATATATATTGATTTTTTTGCTATATATATATATATATATATATATATATAGCAAAAAAATCAAAATACATTATTGAAAGTGCATCTATGGCTGTTTAAGGGTTGAACTAAACTATTTATGAAAGAATTAACCTGCAATTTTTCTAATGTTTAGATTTAAAATATTCCTTTGTTTACGATGTATTACATAAATAGACACACATTGAAATGGATAAATGAATAGATAGTGCGGCGAAAAGATCTACTACAAATATTGATACACATTTACATTTAGATGGATAGATAGATATTTGTTGACATAGAAAGACGTACATTTGTAAAACAAACTATGAAAAGATGGAAAGAGAAATTTGAACACAGACACGATTAACTGTTATGCAACAGTATAAATACATACACATACAAATTCATAACTAGTTATGCAAACTTAAAATAGTTATGTATACCATATAAAACCAATAACGCACAAAGATATATGGTATTTCGCTTGTCCAACGGTTTAGTGGAGGCTACTGTGTGTTTCTGTGGGAGATTTTGTTATTTTCAAACTGCTTCTTTCGTGGTTGATACTACCAATGTTTGACAAACACATTCGGTCACAGAATGAGCAACTCAGGCCCATTGATCAACAGGGGCTCCATCTTTTCTCTTCCGTGTTTTGCCATAGTACAGCTTCAAATAATATCACGCCATTATTTATACAGGCTCTCCATGATGCGCGATAACACATAAATACACTTTAGGTACAAGCACAAACATAGGAAAACATATACAGCTAAATAGTGAAATAGATATTTAAAAAAAAAAAAACTTAAGGTTAGATGGATATTTGGAAACTATAAACCTTCGAACGATCCCCTATCCCTCTTCACCTTTAAAAAAAATATATATATATATATATATAAATAAATTAATTACATTTCTAAATCTTGAGATCACAATTCACAGCTTCTTGTAGCAATAAAAAAGGCGGCATTTTAGTTCTAATCTGATAATATTGTATCCATTTAAAAAAAGGCGGCATTTTAGTTCTAATCTGATAATTTTTTTGCAGCAATCTTGGGAGTAAATGTCCGGAGTTTGTTCTGCTCTGCTTATGAAAACAGTTTCAGTGCAGCTTGAAATTCCCCATATCCTCTCCAACACATGTTACAACTCTCACTAAAGCGCGTTGGCAAAATATGATACATTCCATTCATTCATATAGTTAATATTTGATGTTTAGTGATTTCAATGTGTGCTACCACTTCTACCTTTCAGCTCCCTGCGGAGCAAAGGTCTTCAACAAACACTTTCCAAGCCGTTCTGTTTCTTGCTAGTCTTTTAAGATCATTTCATGTCTTCCACATCATATTCATCTCTGCTTACATGTCTTCTCCAAGAATATTTTGGTCTTCCTCGTTGTCTTTTTCCCTGGGGATTCAAAAAAAGGCCTATTGTGTAAAACTCTCAGTTGGCTTCCGCAGCGTACGTCCTATCCAGAGCCATCGTCTTCTCTGTATCTCTTTATCCACTGGAATCTGACTGGTACATTTCCATTATTCTATGTTAGTGATTCTGTCCTGCTATTTCCGTCCTTTTATTCTGCGTAAGCATCCGTTAATGAAAGTCTGTATCTTCATGATTGTCATTGTTGCTGTTCTCCATGTTTCACATCTATATAATAAGACTGACTTAATGTTTGAGTCATTTTCATAATCCAATCTATGGCCAGTAGAAAGAGAAATGGAGATAGAAGGCATCACTGCCTTACTACTGTTTTTATTTCAAATGCTTCTGTAAGCTGCCCTTCATGCTCTACATTTCATTCCTTCATACATTGTTCTTATCAGGTTAATAAACTTTGTGGGATTCTGTAATAACTCAGCAGCTTCCTAAGCATTCCTCTGTCTAAACTATCAAATACCTAATCTAATCTATGAATCCAATATAAAGTATAGACTGTAGTCCTAAACTTTGTTCATTATTATACGTAGGGTAGTTATTTGATCAGCACATTATCTGTTCTTCTTAAACCTTGCGTGTTCATCACTCAAATGTTTCTCTATGACTGTTTTTAGTCTCTCCAGAATGATTCTGCTTAATATTTTTCCTGGCACTGATAGTAGCATAATTCCCCTATAATTTGTGCACACCTGTAAACTTCCTTTCTTTGGTAGTTTGATCATATAACCTTCTTTCCAGTCTTTATGTATTTCTTCCCTCTCCCAAATTTTATCGAATAGATTATGTAACATCTTGTAAAGTAAAGGTTCCCTCCACGCCCTGCTAGACGTTTGGGGAATATGATGTTAGTGACCATATTTTTTTCTATGACCACGGCACATCTTTTTGGGTAATGTGGTTCACCCGTCTTTACTTCCCAAAATAAAATCTCTGGTACCCATTTTTAGAGGCTGGGTGTACTCCAGAGCCTTGGTAGTCTGAAAAGAATCCACCACTGCAACATCTTTGTAGAAGTGTTAATATCTGCATTGATGGCTTCCGAAGGAATTTCATCTGGTCCTGTGGCTTTACCATTTTTTAATAGCTTGATGGCTTTCATTTTTTTTTCCTTGCTTGGTCTTCCACAGTTAACGCGTAACTCTTGTGCTTCTACTTAGAAAACGTAAAATACTTTATCCATAGAAATATTGATCTTTGAATCATAATTTAGTCGAATAATGTTCATTACTAAAAGATTAAATTGTGACATTTAAGAATTTCGGGAGCTGCAATATTCAATTTTTAACCACAAATGTTTATACCTTTTAAGATGTAACTTATTTCATATCAACTCTAAGGTTTAATAGAAGAATTACGTGAATTTTATATTATTCTGCAAAACACAAATGAGCCAAATTAGCAAATCAACTTCGTTTGTACAAGGTATCAATCATAGAACAAATAGCTGTGAATTAGAATAATAAATCATTTGTGTACAATTAAAACACAGTAAACTAAAATAGCAAGTTGAATGTATAAACTCATAAAATAATGTGGAACTTAGAACGGTCTATATATCTAAATAAACTTGACGAGATGTTTCTTCGCACGGGCTTCGTTTGTCAGATCATGATCTCACAATATTACGTTTCCTGAATTTATTGATTTTACGGCGAAAGAATAGCAATACGAAAGCAACAGAAAGCATGTTCCTAACATTCTCGATTACTCATCTTTCAACCAAACAATTTCTTATTCCCTTTCCTCCCCTTCACTTTCTTCATCTTCGTTTTCTTTCTATTTGGTTGCTGTTGTTTATTCAACGTTCCCCGGGCAGTTTCTTCTCTTTGTTACACTCTCTTGGAAGGACGTTTCAGGAGTGTAATTGACTTGTGTCACGGTATACAGCCGGAAGCGATACAATTATATTTAGGACCAGTACATGCAACAGCACAACATATGTCCTAACTCTCGGTCCATACTAGCTTAGACAGACTAGATAGTTTTTTTGTTTTTTTTTTCTCCTGGACACTGTGCGGAGGTAATGTAGGATCTTTATGCAATGTGGGTCACTGATCTGTCCTCAGAAGTCAGAGATTAGTCATACACCTCTTATCGTCCTCATTAAGTGTTGGGACAGTTTTTTTTAAAATGTTAACAACAGGAACGGCACTTGATAAAGATCATTATGATAATGAATTTACCTCTGTGTTGATTATTAATGCATTTTACTAATTTTTTTAATGTATGCTCTTATATATCTACAAATAATACATTTTCTTATTAAAGTTCTGTTATGCAGGAAATGCCTTTTTTAAGGTTGAGATAAACCTTGTATTTTCACTCCCGCTAAAGTTTTTTTGCAAATAAAGAACCCTAGTCTCCTGCACCATGCATTATTTGTTCCCATATCAACTAATTAATCTTCCAGCAAACTCTATAGGTTCTTACATGTCGGAAGAGGCGGCTAAAGAGGCTGATTGATGGCTTGACAAGCTGCCATTGTAAAAAAGTATTGTTATGGAAACTGAGCCATAGATTTTAGAAGCAGTGATCTCTGCAATATGTATCATTTTGGCACGTAAGGTTTCTGTTTTTGAGATTGTGGTTCTGCCCTATGTGCCGTCTTCGGCTTGAAAGGACAATAGATAGATAGATTTGCTCATAAAAAACTCCATAGACTGTTGAACTCCATAGACTGTTTAGATGCCTTAATGGTAGTTCTTCTTCTTATAATTATTAGTACTTACTTTGTGTTTACTTTACCTATCAATTTGCTTACCATTATTTATTTTTCTAATACACACACTATCTAATTATGAAAATTACCTTTCTCATATTTTCTCATACTTTCCGATGCCACGTCAGAATGAGAAGATTGTGTTAGTTTTTATTTTTTGTGTTAAGTGTTTTCTATTGGCAGTTCTCACAAAGTTGTTTGTTATTATAATTATTGTTTTTATTATTCCATACTGTCTTGTTTCTTTTTAGTCCGTACAGCACTATTTTATTTTACTTCTAATTATCCGTATTCCCATCACAATATAACAAAACGCATTCTGTATATTATGTACGTAATTCGAATCGTTACATTCATCTCCTATCCGGAAAATAGTATCTCATCAACAGTGAAATCAAGCTTTTCATGATTCACAGCGACATCAATAAGGCTTTTGCTCAATTTCTTATTCCCAGTTTGGCAGCAAATAATCTAATTCCTTGAAGACATTATGTGGGCATTTGATTTATGGGAAATTGTGGGGAAAAACCTTGTTTTCACTTCCTCATTTCTGATATGGAAATCCACAGTTTTTAATGTCGTTAATGGACACCTATTTTTGAGAACGAGGTAATTAAAGAAATCCTTTGTGCATGGAAATAAGGTTTCAGAATTGCCTTATAATAATAGTAAATTCAAAGCAGGTGATGATGGTGACATTGCATTGCGGTTGAAGAGCAATGAAGTAACCTTGAAACATTGCCAGCATACAATATTAGTGTTGGTACATAGTAAAAAAGTAAAGTACCCCCGTCACGCCAAGTGGCGTATAGGGAAATATGGTGTTAGCGACCCCACATTTTACAGACCTTCAGCACATGACCTTTGGGGTAATGTGGTCGGCATTACGCCCGTGCTGCTTTACTTTCCCAGAAAAAATCCGGTACCCATTCAAGGCTGGGTGAACCCGGAGCCGTCGGTTGGGATCGAACCCCACCCCCTGTCCGTAGTAGTCCAGTTCACTAACCACCGAGCTATCGCGGCTCCCACTAATTTTTAGGGAATTAGTAAAACCCAGGTGTCCTCGCCAGGGTACGAACCCCGGCTGTTGCCGTGGTAAGCCAACCGAGTGTTGGTACATGCTCGTTAAAATTAAAACGAGTACATCGAGATCCATAGGCACTTCTATGCTGCTGCACTTCAGTGATTCATTCAACGGCTTCCAACACGTGACTGAGTATTTTGGACTGAATAAATACCTAAATAGGGAAATCAAGGTCATCCAACACACGTTACAAAAGCTGCTTGTCCTTTCGAAACTGTACAGCAAGTGTAACCTAACTGTTGTGGCTTAACAGCAAAATAGAAGCAAGGAACATTGCAAAAGGGAAACATGATATCAGCATAACGGTAGACACAGACAATTAAAACAGGTGGAAGAATTCAAGCACGTAGGATGTTTAATCAACACAAAAACCGCAGATACAGACTTCAAATGCAACAGAACTTGTCATATTATCAGACAGATGCCATTGCTATTGGTCAATATGAAATTAGCACATGGGCAAAATGAATAATCTAGAACACTATATCATCAATACCAATGCCAGACCTGGCCGCAAAACTCAAGAACAGTCAAAGAAAGAAACATTAACCAAGTGAAATATAAGTCGGAGATCTAACAACAGACATAGATTCTTTCCGACGGGCTGTGTTGAATGCAACGTTCTGCAAAGGACATGCGACCTGATGATGAGAAAACGTATCATTCATAATAAAATGCCAACAAATGATCAATAAACTACAAACTGTATTTATACTCCAACGACGCCAAAAAGTAAACGAGGAAGGAAAGAGCGAGAAGTAGAAAATCTTTGTATGTGGAGAATGTCCATAATTGCTTCAATCTTTATATAGTAACATAGAAATATATAAACGGAGATGAAAAGTTGAAAATAGAACAAGAAGTGAGAGTGGGTAAGCCTTGAGATTATCTGCCCACAACAAGCATCTAAAAAAAGTAAACACATAATATAAATAAAGAAGCTCCATTAATGCTGTCCTAACGATCCTAGATTTACAAGATGAGATGGGAGAGATAACTCTTCCTCTAAATCCTCATACGTCTCAACTTTTAATTAAATCGTTTCCATTTTTCACGCTACAATTCCCGCTCCTTTTCAGCGCTAAATACGACATCACACCTCTCTTCCTTCGTTTGTACAAATATTATCTAAACCAGAGATTCTCAAAGTGTACGCCGCGGTTTTCAGTGGCGCCACTAAACGTTGGCAAGGGCGCCGCGCCACAATTCTGCTCAGTGGTTAGAAATAATAAAATAACAAAATACACAGACCTAATATTTTTATTACCTAAATAAGTTTTTACAGGATAGTATTAGTTATGATGTCATTTATCACCTTATATCCTGTCAGGAACCTAGTACATTAATATTAACTCTTACATAATGCAATTGAAATGGGTGAACAAACGTTTCAACACTACTGTTACTGATCTCCATTTCTGTACCTAGAGAAGCGAACTGCCCAAAAATAGTACAAGAATGAGAGTTTACCAGACTTATACGATCGTAGTTGTCATGAGCACACCGCCAGTATATTGATTAGAAGGGGAAATAAGCCGCCGATGTCTAAAGTTCGGTAACCAGTAATTTATAATTGTGTATCAGAGTTAACGTTCTTATCTATCTCTTCAGTAAAAGATTCTAGTCTGCCAAATGCACAAGAAAGCGTAACTTTCAGTTTTGGTGTCCAAATAGTGGATCCCTTGTTTTAGTCTCTAACCATCTTCACCGCTCCACGTGTGCCAGATTCCATTGTCCTATTATGGACGCTTGGAATACTTGTACAATGAATTCTTCGCCATATTTCTTCACCCGTCTCTGATATGTGTCACTGTCTTTGTTTGGTAAATGAATTTGAACGTTTAGGAATTTTGTTAACCTCAGACGGAAGATGTACAAAAGAGGTGAGATGCAGAATGGCTCAGGCAAAAGCAGCTTTTCAAAACTGAGGAAGGTACTATGCAATCAATTTTTTACAATAGAAACAAGAAATAGAATTTTTAAATGTTGTGTACAGCCAGTCTTAACATATGGAAGTGAATCAATGACAATAGGACAACAGACAAGAAAATCACTGGAGTCTGTAGAAATGTGGTTTTGCAGAAGAATGTTGAGAATACCATGGGCAACTAAGAAGAGTAATGAAAATGTTCTGAAAGAGGTCAAAGCAAAGAGAGAGATAATTTCCAATATTAGAAAGAAACAATCGTCATTGTTTGACCATGTAATGAGAAGAGAACAAGTAGAATATATTGTAACAACTGGAAAAATTGATGGACGAAGAGATAGAGGGAAGCAAAGAGAAAATATACCAGACAGTTTAAGAGAATGGCTTGGCAGAAGGTCAACAACAGAAATGATAAATAACTATCGAGATCGAAAGTTGTGGAGAGACATGATCACCTACGCCAGCAGGCCTAGGACTTGATGATGATGATGACGTATTAGTTTGTTTTAATGTTTTCACGGTTAAAACATTTTTAAAATCCATAAATCCGTATTCAAACATATCTAATCTCTATGACATTTGTCTTTCTGTGTTCTACTTAAGATGGTCTTGCTTGGCCAGGTCCTTCGATCGTGTAGCGTGCACATACCTACAAAATATGCTTCCCTAACGATTTTAGAAACTTTTCGTGTGAACATGAGCTAATTGGGACGAATAAACAAATGTTCTAACTTGGTAACAATGTTCAACAACTGGAGCACAAAGGAGTACCCCAAGTACCTACCTTTTTTTGGGTAGGGGGGAGGCGTGCGGAAATGTGTCGACTTGAAAGAAGGTCTTTGCCAATAAACAAGTCACAGTCCCTTTGAAAGGTCAAGGTAAAATACGAGACTCGAATCGGCGTCTTAGCACGCGTGTTTTCACCCAATATGTGCTCAGTCGCCTATCCAGAAGTTTTCGGAGACCTCTTGACAGTGTCGCTTCAAGCATCTAACCAACGATGCTAAGCGGCATGCCTCACCTTCCCAGAGTACTACTCTTGTACCCATTTCTGCCAGCGACTGGGTTGACTGCAGATTTTTTTTCCAACCACGAGTACAATTCACACTGCTTCCAGCGGGAATCGAACACGGGTTGTCCGAACGTCGGTAGCCCATTCGAATAGTTTTCCCAACTAGGCTACCCCCAGAATTAAAATGCGGGAATTAAAAAATGAGAATTAAAATTTGTTAACAGTGCAAAATATTGTAAACGCTACAGGGAATACAAAAAAAATATTAAATGATAATCGTAAAGTGTTGTGGCATGTAGAGGATGTGCTACTAGCACTTTGCAAATAAACAGCATCTCACTATAAATCACGCTATCAGCAATGAAAAGCTAAGCAGCACATTGGAAACATAAGGCGTTGGATTGCAAGCTGCCAGGGGGCTCAGAGGTTGTGCACATTCGGCGATAAGCAGTCATGTAAAATGATTGGCATCCCTGACAGCATCTACCATCACAATGACGTTTTTCTACCCCGTAAATTATTTTTATAATAAATGTATAACTCACGGTCGTCAGCCAGTAAAACAAACATAATAGAAAAATACAAAGGGTGGTGAAGGCAAAAATTAACTAGTAATATGCAGCAAAAATATCGCAAAAAAAAAAAAAATCATTTTTACAAATAACAAAAACGCTGATAATTCTGGAAAGACTTGAATGTTTATTCAACAGCCATGGAAATCAAATAGCACGTTTATAAATGTCCGCGAAATTGCTTGTTCAGATTTACATTCGATGGGAAACGAACACTGTCAGATAATTATAAAGACTGCTACGGCCAACACTTCAGCTAGCAGGTCTTGATTGAAGTGCGAGACTCATGAACAATATGTAGTAGACAGATATTGGGAAAGAATGAAAGGTCTTGAAGGTCGTGTGTTGATATTTGACGAAACAAATTTGTTTTCCGTAACGTGAAATAAGCTTAGACAGCTGAAAATGCAAGAAACACAGACACCAGGAAATTAAATCCTGATTGATGTATTCTGATCCTGTCTGTACTGGGTTGCCTTATGTAAATTTTTAGCTTTTGTATTTAGACGGTTTGTTCGATCCATACTCAGAGAGACGTGTCAGTCTACTCAGTTGGAAATGGGTACCAGTGCTGCTGTGCCAAAACAGATTTTCATTACGGCGTTGACAAAAAAATCGAAAAAAAATTTAACTTTTAGCGAGAATTAAAATGCGATAACAGTGCAAAATGTTTTAAACACTGAAGGAAATGATGGCGCAATTACGGTCCAGTTATAAAGCATTGCATTAAATAAATTATAAAAACTACCTTTACGACACATATTACCATTGCTGGTGTATGTCCGAGGGGCTCACGATAGAACCTGAGGGATAAAGGCCGCTAGGTCAAAGCAGTCGCCACGACGTGTGGGATTCAGGATTTTTATTTCACCTTCGAGAGAAAAAATCCTTTCTCTCTACCGGTGGTGTCGAACACAATACGTCGGCTTAAACAGTGGTTTTAGCCCCTCGGCCACGCATCACATTAAATGATAATCGTAAAGTTTTGTGGCATGTACATGATGTGCTACTAGCTCCAATATCTATCAATGACCAACAACATTTATAGTTGATGTTGTCAATTATCTACTGGAGAATATGATTATCTTTTGGTTTTTGTGAAGAAACGCAAGATGGTACGCTTCCTGATTGCCTGGCCTCGCAAAGAAAATTCTGCGAGGAACTGTGAAAGAAGGAGAAAGGAGAGGTAGGAAGAAAAGGATATGGGAAGATAACAGCTAAGAATAGATTGTCCTCGACCTCGCAGAGTCCCATACAGTTACTGTTATAGATTTCAGTGAAAAAAGTTGAAAATGTCTTTTAGGGGTATTCAACGATCCTTAGTGTTGCAAGATGACGAAAGAAGGATGGAAGGAAGGAAGGAAGGAAGGGAAGAAGGAAGGAAGTTTCTTTATATTTTGTCTTGTCAAAGTGGCTTATGTTCGCTGCATACTATTTTGACATATTTCTTTCAACTTCTTCTGTTCTTCGCTGAGGTCTAGATTATTAAAAAAAATATTACTTCAGTTGTTTTTAACAGACAGCCCCTATATAATGGACCACGTTTAAGAGAATCGTTTGGTAGAAAGTCAAAAACAGAATGATAAACAACTGTAGCGACAGAAAGTTATAGAGACAATATCATCTCCATCAGCAGGCGCGTTACTGGATGATGATGATGATGATAAGTGAAAAAAGAAAAAGTAAAGAGCCCCCGCCACGTCAACTGGCGTATAGGGAATATGGTATTAGTGACAATAATTTTTACAGACTTTTGGCATATGATCTTTGAGATAATGTTGTCGCTATCACGCTCGACCCGCATTACTTTCCCAGAAAAAAAATATCCAGTATCAATTTAAGGCTGGGTGAACCCGGAAGCCGTCGATCAGGATCGAACCCGACCTGTGTAGTCCAGTTCACTAACCACTAAGCTATCGCGGCTCTCGATGATGATGCCAATAGCCGGTTATTAAGTTTTATGTAGCCCAATTTGGCTAGTAGCTGTCTCTCAGTGCATCAAGCCTTGAAGAATGATTTGTAGTATGCGCTATTCACTCATATGTACACGTGTACACGTGTTAGTGTTTCCAATGTTTACATTTGTGTAAATAAAAGTGTAGGCAAAGTACCAGACTTGAATCGACGTCTTAGCACGCGAGGTTTCACCCATATGTGCTCGACCGCCTATACAGAAATGTTCTGTACGGAGACTTCTAGGTAGTGTCGCTGCAAGCATCGAAACTCGAGGCGGCATTCCTCACCTTCCCAGAGTATTATACCCTGGTACACATTTCTACCAGCGGCTGGGTCGACCACAGGGGTATTTTTTTTCCAACCATGAGTACAACTCACACTGCTTCCAGCGGGAATCGAACACGGTTTGTCCGAACGTCGGTAGCTTCGTCGGGTGGTTTTCCCAACCAGGCTACCGAGGCCCCCATTTGTGTACATGTGGTACTGTAGCAGACTGATCTTGATTGGATGCGAAATACAAAGACCTACTTTCTCATGTTAAGCTGGTGTTTAATTATTTTAGTTGTTTCAATGCTAAACCTATTAATAACAAAATTGTATGTCTTCTCAACATCACTGTATGGTGCTGAAACATGGACATTAGGCATGAAAATAGAACAGAAAATTGAAGCCTTTGAAATGTAGATTTATAGAAGAATAGAATTAATTGGGTGGAAAGAAAAGAAAACAAACGATGAAATCTTAAAAGAACTAAAGATTAAAAGAGAACTACTAAGCGCAATTCAAACAAGACAAATGATATTTTTGGGGCATGTTAAAAGACACAGCAGCTTACTAAAAGTAATTTTAAAAGTAACCTTACAAAAAGTAAGGGAAAATGCAAGGTAAAGCAGTCAGAGGCAGACCAAGAGGAACATGGACGAAACCTCAGTATTTTGTTGTGTTCCTTTTTTTTGCAAAGCTGCTACCATACCTTGGAGTGTATACCACACCCCACTACTGGCTCATAATTTTATTTGATAGATTTGATAATTTTATTTAAATGAAAAATTTCGCATAAAGATACAACCAGCAATCGAATTTCATGATTTTTGTCTATTGTGAAAATATTGAGAAAAAGATGAAAACGTAACGAATCTAAAAAAGAATGGACAGACTTCGACTCTTCAGAGTCCCAAAAAATAATTGAAGATAGATATGTATGGACAAGGTTGGCGAGTTCTGCCAGTTGTGTCCCACAAGTTCTAAGCAGAAGAGGATATGGCCCTTTTCGTCTTGTCAGACGGTCTCGTGGAGGCTACTTTGTATTTTATTTTAGGTCTAGTTCTTGTCGAGCAGCTTCTCTCGCGACTAATTCTACCAATGTTTGACAAACACATACTGCCACAGAATGAACAAGTCAGGCTTGATCCACAGGGTTTTTCATCCTTTTTCATGATACTTTTCTCTTCTATGTTTTGCTTTAGCACAGTCTCAAATGATGTTAAACCATTCCTTATACATGGTCTCCATGATGTGCGATCACTTGCCAGATGTTCCCAGACATTTTCACAGATGGAGAAGCCATTGAGAGATGATTGACAGATACCTCTATATCAGAAGAGGGTGAATTGTATTTAAACCCCAATGGTAAAAAAAATAAACTGTTTTTGACTCTACAGTCATCGTAACCCGCGTCTACCTTCTTTGGAGAATGACATGGCTTTATCGACTAGACCACCAGCTCATACTGTACACACATGAGCTAAATGACCACATCAAGGAAGATAGGAATGTCACACATTTATTTGACCAACTAAGAAGGATGTATTGGCTCAAAGATTGAACATGACAATCAACTTAAAGCTGTGTCGAGCTGAATGGCTACTCCAGACAATAGTGACGCTTTTCCAAGGTGTCTCTCGGTGTAAAGGCAAACATGTGATCACCAAAAATAAGAGAATAAGAAGCTTCAAATATCGTAGTTAATGTAAAAAAAAAAAAAAAAAAAAAAAAAAAAAAAAAAAAAAGTAAAGTACCCCCATCACGCCAAGTGGCGTATAGGGATTATGGAGTTAGTGACAATAAATTTTACAGACCTTCAGCACGTGATTTTTGGGGTAATGTGGTCGGTATTACGCCCGTGCCGCATCACTTTCCTAGAAAAAATCAGGTACCCATTTAATGCTGGGTGAACCCGGAAGCCGTCGGTTGGGATCGAACCCTACCTCTTGCTCTTTGTAGTCCAGTTCACTAACCACTGAGCTATCGCGGCTTCCTGTAGTTAATGTAGCTATTTACATTTAGCCAATACATTTTTTATGTGGGTGTTCTTATTATAATAAAATAGCTACGGCTTTGTGAATAAGACACTACTAAACAAACCAATGTTTCGGCACGAACAGTTTTAATCAGGTGACATACACAAGCCTGATAGGTTACAATTCTTAATAATTAATTTAAAAGCGGAAGCATCAATATAATAATAATAATAATAATAATAATACTGTTAGAGTGGAAAGGCTCATAGAAAAGTGCATAAAAAATAAGAAAACCTAATGTGATAACCTTTTAATACCCTATAGTTGTGAATTGTTGCTGTATTCATTTTTAAAATATGTTATTAGTTTTTAATCTTGTTACATATCATATACCATTGTAATCCATTTTTTTCAGAAATAATACATAATTGCTCTCCTGCTACTCCAACTACTACTACTCATACAGAACTACTACTACTACCCTAACCCCTGATATTACTACTACTACTACTATTACCTCTTCTTTTTCTTATTTAATATTTTCATCCCACATTTGATTACTTTGAGATATTCATACTCTTTTAGACTATAAGTTCAGTATTCAATGTTAACCTGATATGTTTAGTTGTTACCCTCATCTTTAATATTAATAAGTCGATTCGTGTGTATTCCGATAATTGGATTGAAAAAAGGACATACTAACAACAATTTATTTAACCGATATGTACTAGGCCCAGTCATGTTTCAAATTTAATTACTTTTCAACGACAGTTTAATTCATCTGTTTCAGAATTCTCATTTTTAAATCTGTTCTTTAACTGATATCATTAAAAAATTGCTCAAATGCAAGTGACATTATAACTAAATATGTTCAATTTTGTTCAAAGTTCTTCGTGTTCACTGATTGGCAGTATTGACATTGCGCCATTTCGAAAAGACCAATAGGTGCTCCAGTCTTCTCAATGAACGACGCAAAGTATGCAATTTGATGGCACTTGTCGCTCCTGTAGCACGATGCTTGTGCACAATCCGATCTCTTCCTCTCAGTCGTCCCACTTAATTCCGTGCTAAGCCGACTTCAGATCCAAACAGTATCAGAATTGCTTTCTTCTTTAATTCTCTCTCTCTGATTCTCTTTCTGATTCTCTCTCTCACTCTCTATCTCGTGAATGGTAATTGACAACATTCCTAAACCTTGCTTGTCTGTTACTGAAATTCTCATCATTTATGTCCTACATCTTTAAGTCTGTGACATATTTCACAGCTACGAACTCAGCAGAAACGACGCAGTAGAACTTCTAGTTAGTCTAGTTAGCCGAGTTGGCAGTGTTCCCTAGCGTTTGGCTTTTCGTGGCAAGGCGCTGTGGCAAGGCGCTGTCCCAAGGAGTACGGGTTCGATCCTGCTTAGGACCATACATTTTTCTTTGTTTTTTTTCTTTTGTTGATTATTTTTCATTTTTTTCCGAGTGTTGTAATCATACCTCTTCCTCTAATTAATTCACAGTAGAACTTCTCAAGTCCGCACATGTTTTGCTATGCGCCACAATTGAACGATTGCTTTGTTTTAATCACTGACAGCCTTGTCCCTCGTCATTATTATCACGAGATTTGTTATGTTGTTCAAAAAGTTTTCTTGTGAGTGATTTTTCTATGCAATTAATGCCGTCCTGATAAAACTTTTCCGTGGAGCCCGTTCATGTTGATAGAATTAGTTTCAATAAAACTAAAATAAGATCTCGCTCTGTTTCGTATCAGTGTCGACAGATGTCGTATTCTGTTAAATGTCAGAATCTTAAACTGAATTTAAGAAATAATTAGAAGGCACTAATTCTGCTAGTTTAATTGACTTATGTATGTACACATTAACTATTTATTCTTAATATTATGTTATTTATAGCATTTCGTTTATATTTCATAGTCTCTTCAGACAAAAACCATTAATTATAAAAAAATTGGTTCCGTTTCAGCACTGGTGTACTGCAGAGAGTCAGCGTGTGAACTGTAAAGATCTATCATCATCATGTGCCATATCGGTTGGCGTAGGCGATCATGTCCTTCCACAATCTTCTATCTACAGTGCATCATATCAGTTCTGTTGTTGATTGTTTTGCATGACAGGACACCAAGCTATACAGTATTTTCTCTCTTTGTCGTTTACGATCTCTCCTTCCTTCCATTTTGCCAGTTGTAACCAAGTACTCAAACTTTCGTTTCTCATGATGTGTCCGAAAAATCTTGATTGTTTCTTTCTGATGTTTTCTATGAGCTCCCTTTTTGTGTTGGTATCTTTGAGAACTTCCTCATTGTTCTTTTTAGCTGTACAGGGAACTTTCAACATTCTTCTGAGAAATCCCATCTCTGTGGCCTCAAATCGTCTTTTCATGTGTTTGTCTACTGTCCATGATTCGCTTCCATAGGTCAGAATTGGTTCTATATAGCACCGATGAACTCTCTTTCTCATTTCTATTGACATAGATTTGTTACATAAGATATTTTTCATTTTCTGAAATGCTATTTTGGCCTGAGCTATTCTGCTTTTTATTTCTGTGGTGCATCTTCCATCGGATGTTATTATTGTGCCCAAGTATTTGAAGCGTTGCACTTGTTTCGAATTTGTCCTATTTATTTTTATGCTGCATGATGGTGATGATTGTTTCTTCGATATGACCGTTACTTCTGTTTTCTTACTATTCAGACTGAGACCTTTCTTGTTGCTTTCTTTTACTATTATGTCTATCATTTCCTGTAGTTCATTCTCTGTCTCTGCTATTACGACTGTGTCATCCGCATATCACAAATTATTTATGTTGTGAACGTTGACCTTAATTCCTTTTTTGTCTACTAATGATCTCATAATATGTTCACTGTAAAGTGAAAACAAATCCGGCGACAGAACACAGTAAAGATCTATACGTTTGTAGAAAATGGAAAATACAATTATGTTGTTTAATTATAACCGAGCTGTATATTGCAAGTTTAGTTTTTTATTAACAACAATCTTGTAAAATATAGTCAAATAATTGCTTAATTTTTTTTATTATGTTAAGACAGAACACATGAAGTTATTATTTTACTATTTTCAAACGATACAAATGATATCAACGAGCGAAACGATGTCAATCAGTTAATAGTTAGAGTTATTGAAGAAAGTGAATACAAATGGCTTAGTATAAATGCAAAGATAACAGAAGGATTGGTGTTCTCAAATGTTGGTAGTTTTAAATATCTCAGGATTGTTAACATCATATGGAAGATGTATTACTGAGGTAAAGAATATAATCTAAAATAGCCAGCCAATAATTTTTTTCAAGAAATGATTAATATGTTATATAACAAATCATTGTTATACTTAAAAAAAAAAAAAAAAAAAAAAAAAAAAAAAAAAAGTAAAGTACCCCCGTCACGCCAAGTGGCGTACAGGGAATATGGTGTTAGTGACCATAAATTTTACAGACCTTCGGCACATGATTTTTGGGGTAATGTGGTCGGTATTACGCCCGTGCCGCTTCACTTTCCTAGAAAAAAATACGGTACCCATTAAAGGCTGGGTGAACCCGGAAGCCGTCGGTTGGGATCGAACCCTACCCCTTGTCCTTTGTAGTCCAGTTCACTAACCACTGAGCTATCGCGGCTCCCGTTATACTTAAATTAGAGGATAATTTTACAGGGCAGAATCGATTCAGTGCTGCTTTATAGTAGCAGATCATGGGCAGTAATCACACAGATAAAAATCAGAATAGAATCAGTTGAGATGTAGTTTTGAGACAAATGCTTAAGGCTAAGATACTGTGGCCAGTCAAAATCCACTGAGATTAAAACTAAAAATAACCACCAGAAGTTATTAAATGAAGGAGATGAAAATTATAAAACAAAATAGGAATATGCAGTTTAGATTTGTGGGGCATGTATGGAGAAGAAGCGGGTTGAAATATACAGTAACAACCTGAAAAATAGGTCAGAGAAACAGCAGGTCTTCTACCGTTCAGCTCCCTGTGAAGCATGCGTCTTCAAAAAACACATTCCAAGCCGTTCTGTTTCTTGTCATTCTTTTAAGATCGTTCCATGTCTTCCCCACTATCTTCATCTCTATTTCTATCTATCTTCTCCAAGAATATTTTGGTCTTCCTCTTTGTCTTTTTCCTTAGGGATTCCAATAAAGGCATGTTGTGTAATACTCTAAGTTGGCTTCCGCAGTGTGTGTCTTATCCAGTGCCATCGTCTTCGCTGTATCTCTTTATCCACTGTATTTGACTGGTACATTTCCATAATTAATTGTTATGTGATTTTGTCCTGCTATTTCCATCCTTTTATACTGCGTAATCATCCATCAATGAAGGTCTGTATCTTCATGATTGTCATTTTTGTTGTTCTCTATATTTCACAGCCATATAATCACTTAACATTGGAGTTGAACATTTTAATATTTTTATATTGAACCTAATTTCTGGAGCGACAGCAGTAGACAAAGGGAAATTTAGGTTAGATTGTTTGAGGTCTGGCATGGGAAAAATTAAACATAGGAAATGTTCAACAGCATACACAATATAGGTTTATGACAACATAGTTTCCAAAACCTCTGGGAATGAACCATGAACGAATGAATGAATATTCAAAATGAAGTGTTAAATTTCTGAATTTCAATTCATGGATATATATGCCAAAACGTAACGCTTTAAAAGAATAATTTAGTAAAATCCAATAAATAAGAGGAAAGCAGACGTGTCGTTAAAATTGTATAGCGAGTTATGTGGGGAATAGATGGTATAGATGTAAAACATCGACCTCTGAACAGCAGGTTCCCGGTTTCGAATACCGCGACAGGCGATTGGAATTTTTCAAATTGAATTCGTAATTTGCTTGTGGCTTGACCCTCCCCGGGTCTGTAGGTAATGAGATCAACGTCTAGCCATCTCGGATAACTGCGAACAACAGAAGGTCCCTTGTGCTTGCGCACAATAAAGAACCCAATGCAGTTAACAATTATGGAGTAGGTAAATGCAGTTGCTGTCCGGGCAAACATTGTTAAGGAAATTTATCCATATCAAAGATGGATGTATCGGGCCTGAAGGCGCAGAAGCGTGACTTTGCTGTAAACTCACGACACAACGCTTCCACTCCCACTTCATGGTGTGGACACTCACAATATGAAGCGTGTTTTGTGTTTAATCGGTTCATAAATGGATGATTGGATTATTTACTTGAAAACAAAAAGATATTTGATTTGTCAAAGTGTTTTATTAAAGGGTCTATATTTGAATGTTTGCAGTGTAGTTAAACTGCATTGTTATATTACGTTACTATCAAGTTCAGATTATCTAATGTGTGTATGTTTACTGCTCTATCCGAGCAGTTTTATGTTCAGCGTTATATGTTAACCTGAGTTGAAATATTTATTCTACGATAGTGGTGGAGGATCATCATAATTGTAATCAGTTCTATAACTTTGGCAGTCGTTGGAGCACTCTTGATGATGTCTTCATAATTTTACTCCAACCTTTTCGATTAAGAGTTGCTTTCGTGTATGTGACAAGGCTTAAACCTGTCACTTCTCTGACGTTATCTTTACATTACTTTCTCTGTCTGCCCTGTCATGTTTTGTCTGGTACTGTGCCCTGCATAGTCTTCGCAAGGCATGTAGATCATGTAACATGCCATTAATATTTTGATTTTCGCTCTTGTGCTATTTAGTTCAGTTTAGTCGACATGTCATCCTCTTTGCACATCGGACAAATCCACAAGTGCTCAGAACTGCTCTGACGAATATCCATCAACGTGTAGCGACTAACGACACCGGTGTTGTGTTGGTTCATAAGTCTTTTAATTCCTGCGTAGCGCTCTAGTCGAACATCATCCACCTTGACATGTTATTCGAGAATTCTGTTCATGACTTCCGACTCAGTGTAATTTTTTTGAGTGGTTTTTACGTCCAGCGTCTCTGAGGGCATTCAGAATGTCCAATCGGTCCATTGCCCTGACGCACTCTATATCAGTCAAACTGGCAAGTCTGTCAGTATGTTAATTACCTCTAGCACCCGCACGCCATGGCACGAAAATGAAGCAGAAAGAAAACTTCTTTTAAAGAAGTACTTTTTAGAACATGATATCCTTGTGCTGTAAATGATAAATGAGTCTGTTGATCTTTCGATTTTTAAGCACATTGATGATATTATCTATGTAGTATAAATGCTAGGAATAACAATTGGAGGTCATAATATAAATAATCTAAGTAATGCTGATGATACAGTCTTAATCGCTAAGAGTGAAAATGAGTTACAAGAAATGTGGACATTATAGTGAAAGAAAGCAAAAATAAAGGACTCAAGCCTTAATAGCAAAAAGACAGAGGTAATGGTGACAACAAAGAAAGAGACATCACTTCAGTACAAAATAAAGAAAAGTAGAACAATATTAAAACAGGTAAATGAATTTAAATATTTGGGAACTTTGTTAACCTCAGACGGAAGGTGTACAAAAGAGGTGAGATGCAGAATGGCTCGTGCAAAAGCAGCTTTCCAAAAAATGAGGAAGATACTATGCAATCCATTTTTGACAATAGAAACAAGAACAAGAGTTCTTAAATGTTACGTAGAGCAAGTCTTTACATATGGATGCGAATCATGGACAATAGGACAACAGAACAAGAAAATCACTGGAGTCTATAGAAATGTGGTTTTACAGAAGAATGTTGAGAGTACCATGGTCAGCTAAGAAGAGTAATGAAGATGTTCTGAGAGAGGCCAAAGCAAAAAGAGAGCTAATTTCCAATATTAGGAAGAAACAATCATCATTTTTTGGCCATGTAATGAGAAGAGAGCAACTGAAATATATTGTAACAACTGGAAAAATTGAGGGTTGAAGAGATAGAGGACTTCAATGAGAACTAAATAACAGACAGCTTAAGAGAATGGCTTGGCAGAAGGTCAACAACAGAAATGATAAATAGCTGTCGAGATCGAAAATTGTGGAGAAACATGATCACCTACGCCAGCAGGCCGGTACTTGATGATGATAAACGCTAGCTCTTGAAAAGGATACACGCATGTTTCTGCATATGGTAATGACAACATTTTATTGAACTATGTAATGTGCAGTAGGCAAAGTAGAAAAACATCAAGCACCGTGCCTACCAGCGTAGTTGTGTCACAAAAACGAAATAATTTGCGCACTCATCAAATCATCAATGTTGGCATTTTGAAATCGAAAGAGGATTGAGTGTCATGAACAAAAAAAAATTGGATGAAATTAGACTCGTCTCCATGTCAGCCAAATTCTCAGAGCTCCAATGTTTTTATTTCTTTCTTTATTTATTTTTTTTGCATAAGAATTTAATTAGAAAGCACTGATTCCCTTCGTGGCATTTATAGTTTAAATTATCTCAAAATAAATCTTTGATCATCCTCTCTAGTTAATAGGTTCACTCAAGTTTGTATATGTTTGTTTTAATCTGTCATCGTTGCGTGTAAACAGTTGTGAGTATGTGTATATGATATTTATTATGGTGAATAATAATGTTTAATTATGCATTTTAAAAAAAATCATTTTCGCACTTTTTTAAAAACTCTTTGTTATCATACTAAAATTCATTATGTATATGAGCTCTCTCCTTAGATTCGTCCTAATGATGTTGTCTCTTGTAATGTACTTTATAATAATGCTTGAATCTGCATTGTTTAAGACTAGCGATTTGCACACATACTATACTATTTAAATGACCAACAAATGTGTAATATAGACAGCTTTTAATGGGGAGTCGTTATATGGTCTTCTGAGGATTAAAAGCCGGAGGATCGACAGTCTCCCAACTTAAAATGGTACATTAAAAAAAAAACATGATGCCAGCATAGAGCACTGTCATGGGGAAATGGAAACCATGCAGGCCCAGATATATTGGGGAGGTGAAGTCGTGTAAAACTTTAAGAAGTATTGCCTAGAAAGGGGAGAAATATCCAAGAACATGAATTGTGATGAACAGACCTTGTTCTTGGCCAAGCTTCAAAAAGGGGTCTAATGAGCCTTGATTGACTGATTGATTGGTTGAACTTTAAATGAATACCAGACATTGTTTTATGATACATAAAGAGGTGTTGGCGCAGAGCTGACCACTATGTCCATGTGATAAACTGACAACCGAACAATATGGGCATGAACACGTCATTCTTTCTACGCCATACCTGAGGTGAGTTGAATCTTTACAACATTCACCGTTTTGGTCTATACCACACAACAATTCTATACCACACAACAATCCAAGTTGATGCTAAATTATATAAAACACAACAATCCAAGTTGGTGCTAAATTATATACCACAAAATAGCAATCCAAGCTGATGTTAAATTCTATACCACAAAATAACAACCCAAGTTGACGCTAAATTCTATACCACAAAATAACAACCCAAGTTGACGCTAAATTCTATACCACAAAATAACAACCCAAGTTGACGCTAAATTCTATACCACAAAATAACAACCCAAGTTGACGCTAAATTCTATACCACACAGCAATTCAAGACGCTGCTAAATTCGATACCACATAATAACAATCCAAGTTGATGGTAAATTAGCGTTATATTCTTCAATGGAACTACCAGCTACATGCCACATGCAGTCTATGCATATATTAAAAAGTGCACAATGTTGCCTATATTAATTATAATTGTATTCTTATTTGTGTATTTTAATAGCCTAACTTGTATTTTTTGTCAAGACATTTTCTCACTATTTTTCATATTTGAATGTGTGTATGTCCACTATATGCGCATTATTTTTTTTTAACACACACACACATTGTTCAATAAAGGATGAAGTAAATGTATATTTAAGGTACGTACTATACAGTTTATGTTGAGAATTCCATGAACAGCTAAAATGACCAATAAGGTAATTCTCAAAAGAGGCCAACACAAAAAGGGAGCTCCTAAAAAAAACATCAGAAAGAAACAATCAACATTTTTCGGACACATCATGAGAAGAGGAAAGTTGGAATACTTTATTAAAACAGGCAAAATACAAGGAAAGAGATATACCGGACGACAAAGAGAGAAAATACAAGATAGCTTGGTGTCATGGCATGGCAAACAGTCAACAACAGAACTAATACGATGCACTGTAGATAGAAGGTTGTGAAAGGACATGATCGCCTACGTCAACCGGTATGGCACATGATGATGATGACTTTACAGTTTACAGATTTGGAATAGGACTCGAACATAATTTGTGTTGTTGAATAAATTACAAACGTACAATTTAAAGAAACTATGTTCGTTAAAAAAAAAGTCTGGAGACTTTCCAGAATGAAATATAAGAGTAATCATCATCATCAAGTACCATGCCTGCTGGTGTAGGTGATCATGTCTCTCCACAACTTTCGATTTCAACAGTTATTTATCATTTCTGTTGTTGACCTTCTGCCAAGCCATTCTCTTAAGCTGTCTGGTATCTTTGCTTCCCTCTATCTCTTCGTCCCCTCAATTTTCCCAGTTGTTACAATATATTCTAGTTGCTCTCTTCTCATTACATGGCCAAGAAATTATGATTGTTTCTTTCTAATATTGGAAATTAGCTTTCTTTTACTTTGGCCTCTTGTGGTATTCTCAACATTCTTCTGTAAAGCCACATTTCTACAGACTCAAGTGGTTTACTTGTCTATTTGTCCTATTGTCCATGATTCACATCCATATGTTAAGACTGGCTTTACATAACATTTAAGAAGTCCTTTTCTATATAATATAAGTATGAAGCAAAGTTAACAGACTGAAATCGACAAAATATTTTAATACGTTTACAATTTTAGAAATCCACTGTCAGCTTAGCAAGAAATGGACGATCGCATTCAAAATGTTAACGACAATGAAAATGTAACCGGAACTCTCTTAAGCCATCGAACTTAACGGGTTTTCCCCAGCCACGTAAATTACCATGCATACATAGATCCGTTAAAACATTTGACATCAACGCTGCCAGCAATTAGGGATTGGCAACATGTTTTTAAATAAAGCAATCAAGATTTGTTCTTAATACTCTTGTAAGAACCTTTAAATAGTATCATGATTCTTCTTCTGTGGGTTACAAATATCTTAATATATTTTAGCATTAATAATTTTATTTTTATATTTATGGTATTGATAAATGGAGATTTGCATTTAAAAATACAATATCTAGTTTCGTAGACGACAAGGCTTCTTTTGAACATAGATAACACAGTAGGACCAACTGCACCAGAGAGAGAGAGAGAGAGAGAGAGAAAGAGAGAGAGAGAGAGGGAGGGAGGAGAGGGAGATGAACACCTGATTTAAAAAGTGCAGACAGAAGACATCATTATTCTCAGCAATTGTCTTGTGCCACACAATACAGCAATGATCTCCATATATTCAGAATTGCGATAGATTTTTAAAGGAATTAATCGATGCATTATTTTAATATTGTTTACTATTTTATCCTCATCACTCACCCACTCACTCGCTATTTCAATTAATTTTTTACTCTTTCCTAAAGTATCCTCAATTGTCTATTTTTATGTTTCATCCCAGTCTCTCATCGAGTACGAGACGTGTTAAAACCAAAGACGAAAGAAACATAGAGCTTTATAGTTATAAAACATACATGTGCTGAACTATTTAAAAAAAAAAAAACAATAAAATGTATTAAATTCAGGAACTTCAACAATATTTTTGTGAACATTGCCAAGCATTTCTCAGAAAAATAAACTGAACATAGAGAAGAAAAATGTTGTCCAAGAACAGAAGTAGAAAAAAATAGAAACTATCAACATCTGCAGCAACGCAGAGATAAAGAAAACAATTAGATGGTGTTTCACACATAGCTAAACAGAATCCATATAGCTACTAGTGCTCTCATTAAGAGAATTCAAAATATTTTTTTCTCTGTTAATTATGTTTGGTGAAACAAAATATATTTTGGACAGTCCCTCTCAATCTCATATAGGTTCATTATCGATGTCTTTTTCACTCCATTAAGAAATGGAGTCTTTGAGCGACGTGCGATTCAATCAGAGAGCACTCATTTAATTTCTTAGCAGCAAATGTGAGCCTCACAAACATTCATAGGCGCCAACAGAATGTGTATAGGGAGATGACAGTGGATAAAAGCACTGCCTGTTATCAGGGAAAACGTTGATCATCGATGAAGAATATCGAAGTAGTTTATCTGATCAACCACCTTCCGGATGGCCAGAACTGCAGTAATACCCAGAAGGTTGTAAAGTACTGACACCCTTATTTTAGACGATCGGCGAATATCAATAAAAGATACAATTGTTGTCAAATGTTGTATATTCCAAATTATAACATAACAACCACAGAACTATCATTATGTGCCATACCGGTTGGCGTAGGTGATCATGTCCCTCCACAATGTTCTATCTACAGTGCATCGTATCCGTTCTGTTGTTGACTGTTTTCCATGCCATGACACCAAGCCATCCAGTATTTATCTCTTTGTCTTCCGCGATCTCTCTTTCCTCTTATTTTGCCAGTTGTAACCAAGTATTCCAACTTTCCTCTTCTCATGATGTGCCCGAAAAATGTTGATTGCTTCTTTCTGATGTTTTTTAAGAGCTCCCTTTTTGGGTTGGCCTCTTTGAGAACTTCCTCATTGTTCTTTTTAGCTGTCCAGGGAACTTTCAACATTCTTCTGAGAAATCCCATCTCTGTGGCCTCCAATAGTCGTTTCATTTGTTTGTCTACTGTCCATGATTCGCTTCCATGGGTCAGAATTGGTTCTATATAGCACCGATGAACTCTCTTTCTCATTTTTATTGACATAGATTTGTTGCATAAGATATTTTTAACCTTCTGAAATGCTATTTTGGCCTGAGCAATTCTGCTTTTTATTTCTGTGGTGCATCTCCCATCTGATATTATTATTGTGCCCAAGTATTTGAAACGTTGCACTTGATTCAGATTTGTCTCGTTTATTTGTATGTTGCATGATGGTGGTGATTGTTTCTTCGATATAACCATTACTTCTGTTTTCTTACTATTCAGACTGAGACCTTTCTCTTTGCTTTCTTCTACTATTATGTCTATCATTTCTTGTAGTTCATTCTCTGTCTCTGCTATTAAGACTGTGTCATCCGCATATCGCAAATTATTTATGTTGTGACCGTTGACTTCAATTCCTTTTTTGTCTACTATTGATCTCATAATATATTCGCTGTAAATTTAAAACAAATCCGGCGACAGAACACAACCTTGTCTGACTCCTTGCTTGATATATTGGAATTGTCCTGTTTGGCTGTTAATTCGTATAGCTGCTGTTTGTTGCCATTTCATGTTTTTTTATGATTCGCACATCCTTGCCATCAATGTTTAATTTCTCCAGCATATTGATTATTTCCACATGCTTTACTTTGTCAAATGCTTTCGTGCAGTCTATAAAGCACATATATAGATCTTTCTTTACCTCTATAGATGTTTCTATCAATGTTCTTAAGATGTATATTGCATTATTGGTGCCCTTTCCTTCCACAAATCCACATTGTTCCTCACTTATTTCTGGTTTTATTTTGTTCCTTACACGTCTCATGATTATTCTTAGTAATATTTTAGTCATATAGCTCATGAGACTAATAGTGCGGTGGTCTTCACAATCAGTGGCTCCTGACTTCTTCGGTATGGCTACAAAGATAGATTTTAGTAGATCTTCGGGTATGTGTCCAGTGTTATATATGTCATTGAGTAATTTTGTTATGACTTGTACTCCCAGCTCTCCTAATGCATTCATCTCTTCGATTGTTATATTGTCAAGACCTGGAGCTTTGCCTCTTTTCATGTGTTGAATTGCGTCCTCCACTTCACTCTGCATTATTGGTGGTCCTGTGTCTTCATTTCTCTCTCTCTCTCTGCGATCAGGACTCAATCAGAGTAGGATCCCAGACTCTCACATGAAGTCAGCTGTCAGGTTAAGTGTGGTGATTGCCCCCACAGACAGAACATCACAATTATAGTCTGCCAGATCCACTCTGATTGAGCACCCGTTAAAACGTTGCACTGTGTTCTGCGCCAGTGGCCCAGTGCATCCGATTTCAGCCAGCATTTTATTCAGGTTTGCTATCCTTAGCCTTTGATTGTCCCCAATCTTCCTGCAAGGCAGCAGATGATCTTTTCTGTAGGGGGATTCTGCCCTTAGATGGTCGTCCCTCCCAGGTTTACGAGCACCATCTGCCCGAGTCACTAGAGGTGACTAACACAGACATGTACACACAAAGATATGAGATGTGACTAACACAGACATGCACACAGCGATACGAGGCGTGACTAATACTGACATATATATAAGATATATGAGACATGACTAACATAAGCATGCACATAAAGATATGAGATATGGCTGACATAGAAATGCACACACAAAGATATGACACATGACTAACATAAACATGCACCCAAAGATAATGAGATATGACCAACATAGACATGCACACACAAAGATATGAGATGTGACTAACATAGCCATGCACACACAAGAATATGAGATGTGACATACACAGACATGCACCCAAAATAATATGAGATATGACTAACATAAACATGCACCCAAAGATATGAGATATCACTAACCCAATCATGCACACACAAGATATTACATATGACTAACACAGATACGCACTAAGATATGAGATATGACTAAACACATACACACATAAAGATATGAGACATGATTAACACGGACACACCAAGATGTGAGATATGACTAACATGACACACACCAAGATATGAGCCAAGGCAGCACACACACACTAACTAAGATATGAGCCATGGCTAGCGCAGAAACACATCAAGATATGAGCCATGGCTTCACGGAAAAGCATCAAGAAATGAACCATGTCCAGTACAGAACACATTAAGGTATCCATATGCTTGGGTTTGTTGTAGTCGGCAGACTTTTCTTAACGCGGGAATCATCGACATACGATACGCAGGCCCGATTAACTGTTCACAGGTTTCGTTCGTCCGGAGATTTGAGAGTGCAGTCTGACCCGTAGAACGTTCCCTTGCATGTACAGTTCCCGGTTGACTGTTCAAAGATGTCGTTGAAACAGTTGTCCGGACATTTGAGAGTGCAGTCTGACCCGTAGTACGTTTCCTTGCACGTACAGTGTGTACTTTCCGGGTCACATATAATGTCACAGCCATCAGAACACGTCTGTTTGCACTGTAGCCCAAAATTACCATCGGGACTAGTGTCATTACAGGTGTAGCCAGGATGTTTACATTGTAGGCATTTTTCGGATTTCTCCTTACATAAAGGACAGACAGTATAATCCCTATATGCCACGGATAGTAATGGGTTTCTTTCTTTTTTACCTCTAACAAAGTTATAAACGGAAATTACAGCAATGAATGGCATATCTCTTCACATTAAAATGTTATAAGATTACTAATGACTTCACCGTGCCTCTTGATGAGAAACCAGTGGCGGATATTTAGAGGATATATCAGGGGCCACGACTACTGTAATATTTGATCAGAATGCATAACACAATCATTCCAGCTCGATGCCTTAAATGTCAATGTACAATAAGCCATCACATCCAGGTTGTTGCGATACAGCTCAAGCAATCCCAGCCGTGCTAATAGACGGGCTTCAATATTTATTGAGATGAAACCTCCCAAACTGTAAAACGACATCATTCGATCTTACAATGTGTATGAGAACGAAGTAGGCTATTCCACATGTAAGCCGCACATTACTAAAACAACGGTATTCCAACTAATTAGATGTCGCTCTCTCTCTCTTTCTCTCTCTCTCTCTCTCTCTCTCTCTCACTTTAAAGTATAGAAAGTTCATGTCAGCCGGAGACCAACATATATCCCTTCTACTGTGTCACTGCGCTGCGTCTTTATATTAAAAAAAAAAGAAAAAAAAACTTGAACAGAATTGCAAGAGATTTTAATTAACAGGAAATTCATGTTGTTTTTTTTTTAACTTACAATGTAATTAACAAAGATATTATGATGTAATTATAATTATGATTACTTAGGGCGATAATCGAAGGAACTATCTGACGTAGCGTAAACTGCCGTAATCTTTGTGTTGCAAATTATCAGGTTCAAGGTCAACCTAAATATTTGGATGTAAACAGGAGTGACTGTAGACGGGATGTGGGTGTTGCTAAGTAACAGGGTTTTACGAAAGTCCAACATAATCCAGATGATATAATTGTTTTATTTTTGTGTACATTCCACTTTCACACGACGCAATGACGTTAAGAGAAGAAATATTTTGCAGCAAGGTAGACATGAGGGAGCCGCGATAGCTCAGTGGTTAGTGAACTGGACTACAAAGGACAGGGGTAGGTTTCGATCCCAATCGACCGCTTCCGGGTTCACCAAGCCTTAAATGGGTACCCGATTTTTTTTCTGGGAAAGTAAAGCGGCACGGGCGTAATACCGACCACACTACCCCAAAAATCATGTGTTGAAGGTTTGTAAAATTGATGGTCATTAACACCATATTCCCTATATACCACTTGGCGTAACGGGGGCTCTTTGCTACTTTTTAAAGGTAGACATGCTCCAAAACTGTCACTACTTCAGACTTCAGGAAAGAAGGTAGGAGCAGAACAATTAAATCTACGTGTTACGATCAATACAAATTAAATAGCTCTCTTGCAGTACAATGACTTACGTTAGTAACATCTATTTTGTTTGCAGTGTTAACTTTTAGGCATAACGGTCTATGGTCATGTGAAGGTTTTAATGACATGAAAAACTTATAAAATGTCTCAGTTAGGCGCGCTTCAAGTAGAGACTATTTTCAAAGAAAAAGGACCGATGAGTGAACTTGATTTACAAGTATACATTAATGTAAGTATGCGAGTAGTCTAGGAATTTTGTGTTATAATAATAATGAATGCTTCAACGCAACACGTCTTGGCCTCCTCAAGTTTCAAACTCACCATCCACTGGTGTGAGAGATGGTAAACTATTTTTTCTTTTATGTCTCTTGAAAATGCGTTAAGCCATTTTGGTCTCATAAGGTTTAACAAGTTTACATAAAATAATGCAGAAACTAACGCATAAAATAATGCCGAAACTAAAGCAGAAACTATTATAATCTCAGGAGATATTACCGACCACATTACCCCAAAAATCATGTGCTGAAGGTCTGTAAAATATAGGGTCACTAACACCATATTTCCTTATACGCCACTTTGCGTGACGGGTGTAAAGACTTTTTTTTTACTTATATGATCTCACCTCAGCTACTTTCTCTGGGATGAAAAAAACCCAAATCACAATTACCTTCAGACATAAACCCAGCTTATATTTCTCTACGTGGCCGTTACTGTCAAACAGTGAATAATTCGCAGCACCAGGTGCATAGTTAATGATGATGATGGTGGTGATGATGATGATGATGATGAAGGCACTTCACCAAAGCATACAAGATTTACACTTTCCAATGCACTTTGACATCAACACTTTCCTTCCATGTTAACATTATTTTATAACATTCTGAATACATCGCAAATGCAGCATCAGCAAATCAAAGATCAACTCTCCAAAAAATAGCAAAAAATAAGTAGTTTTCACAAAAAGAAACGTTCAAAAATATCACTTGGCTCAGATGTTTGGTGTAAATGTCGCTTGTAATGAACTGACTTTCAAGAATCAAGGGTTAAAGAAACAGATGTAAAATCTATATTGGATTTAAAACATTAAGGGGAAACTGGAGATTCGGTCATAAAGCGAACGATATAGAAGGAGACAGTCCAAGACAACCAATCTTTCTTGGAAAGATAGTGGAACATCATGATGATTTCAAGAAACAAAAATATCGAAATCAATCCATTGGAATGCGTTTGAGGAAGCCATAAATTATATCTGCCGCCGGTCCAGTTTTTATAATTGTTTACAGAAAATGAAATTAGAGACTTTTTAGCCTTTCATAGTTTTTATGTTGTTACCTGTCATACGTTTCCGAAACAGGAAACAGAACAACATAACATTATCATTGCATTTGTCCACTCGTTGCACTCTTCTAAAAAAAAAAAATAGCAAAGCAAAGTTTTAAAGAAACAACATCGTTGCATTTTGTATTCGACCAATCAGGACTCGACTTTTGAAAGGTTTCCGGCCAGTTTAAATTATTGATTAATAATAAAGAAAAACTGACCAGGTTCAAATCCGGGCTGTTAAAATAAGGATCGCAATCCACGCCCCTTGCCCGCTTATCTCTACAGATGGTGACGATTATGCGTGGTAATGTTTCCTGCTGTTTAATGATTAAACATATCTCTTATTTGCAATCGACGCCATCTTTCAATCGTGTTCACTCTTAGTCAATGTTTACTTCAAGTGATTATGAAAACGAAACTTATAAAAAAATAATGGAAATCAGGTGATAATAGGCACTGCATACCACAACACATGAACGGTTCACTTTATATTTTATTCGTATATTTACTATACATATGTCAATACTGTCAAGTACAGGGTTTTACGAAACCACATCATGAAATATGGAAGGAGCACTGAACAACTGTAAAGTAAGTAAAGAGCCCGGTCACGCCAAGTGGCGTATAGGGAATATGGTGCTAGTGATCATACATTTTACAGACCTTCAGCACATTATTTTTGGGGTAATGTGGTCGGTATTACGCCCGTGCCGCTTTACTTTCCCAGAAAAAAATAATCCGGTTCACATTTAAGGCTTGGTGAACCCGGAAGCCGTCGGTTGCGATCGAACCCTACCTCTTGTCCTTTGTAGTCCAGTTCACTAACTACTGAGCTGTCGCGGCTCCCCGCTGAACAACTAAGCTACATATAAACAAATTATTAAGGGACCTCTGAAATGTGGTTGTGCAGAAAAGTGGTTTAAACACCATCAATAGCTGAAATAAAATTGTAACAAGCAAAGTGGTTTTTTTTCAGCTTGAGTGGTCCGTAACGTGATTAGGTAAACACTTTAGGAATTTAATAGTCACGGGTTACACATTTTATTAATAAAAGAAAATTAGAGTTCTCACCAGATTACATTCTCGTGATGTCAACGATAAAACAAACACGCACACCAGGCCTGGGAGCCGCGATAGCTCAGTGATTAGTAAACTGGACTACAAAGGACAAGAGATAGGGTTCGATCCCAATCGACGGCCTCCGGTTCACCCAGCCTTTAATCGGTACCGGAATTTTTTATGGAAAGTAAAGCGGCACGGGCGTAATACCGATAATATTACCCCAAAAATTATGTGCCGAAGGTCTGTACAATTTATGGTCTTCTTCTTCTTCTTTCTCTTTCACTGATACCTAAAAGGTGTCGTGGTTTTTATCATTTGTTCTTCTTGTGCTGCTCGAACTGTCTGAATTAGTGATTTTCCTCTGTTGTTACATGTCTCTGTCACTGCATCTATCCATCTTCTTCTGGGTCTTCCTCTCGGTCTTTTTCCATGCATTCTCGAGAAGAACGCCCTTGATGGTGATTGGTGAGGATTCATTCCGACCAGGTGGCCAAACCATTTAAATTATTGTTGTTCTATAAATTCTTGGCAGGGTTTTGTTCCTACTATTTTTCTTATGGTTTCATTTGGTATTCTATCTCTTCTTGTGTTGTTTGTTACTTTTCTCAAGCATCGCATCTCACATGTATTGATCTTTCTTAAATGTGATTTAGAAAGGGTCCATGTTTGACTTTCATAGCATAAAGTTGGTATGAAGATGCTATTTATCAGTTGCTGTTTTTTTTAATTAGTGAAAAATCCCTAATAATAATGATATACGTGAGGTCAATGCAAAAAGTATTTTTAAAAATATTTTTTACCAGCACTACAAGGAAAATGTAATAATTTAAATGTAATAATGTGTGGTAATGCAATGAGAAACGTCTGGCGTGATATCGTGATTGTGTGATGGTCACTAACACCAAATGCCCCATGCACCAAGTAAGGCTTGGAGGGAACCTTTACTTGATGAGAAAGGAATAGCTGGACCATATTTAAACAAATGGCAAAACAATCGAGGAAATGTGAAAAAATACCAGAGAACTTAAGAAATGACAAAGTAGAAAGTCAGGAAAGGCTTTAGCAACAAAGTTATTGAGAGTCCTGATCGTCCAAGTCTGCAGACAAGCCACATGATTATGTTTTATTACACGAAAAATGCCAATTCTCCACACAATAACAAAAAAAATGAAATGAGATGAATATATTCGTCTATTTAATCTAGCATGCGGACACACATACAAACACACCAAATAAGGGGACAAAAACAGAACTGGAATCTTAATTCACACATTTTTTTTCACACTCCTTTCAATAAAACACAATATCTTCAATAATTTCAATTACTTTCTCTATTCCTCTCTGTCTTTCTCTTTATCCGTCTCTCTATTTTTCCTTCCTTTTTCTTTCGTTTCCGTAATATTGGTTTCGTAACTTGGAAGTTCGTGGTTTATTGTTTCTACTTTGCCACGTGACCAAAATATTAATAGAATGTGAACTTTATATATTAAGCAGCGGAAGTGACGACTAGGCTTATTCATTTTGTTTCTCAAATTCACTCTAACCATGCGTCTGACATACTTAATTTCCCTAGAGTATTGTTTAGTTTAATAAGGAGAAGTGAAAAAAAATTGCAAAAATGGTGTGGTTAAAGCCGCACTTAATTGGTAGACGACACAAATTTGAACGACGTTTCGGTGCAATAGGACTTCAGCAGGAAGAAACAAATAACACATGCACAAATATGTAAGTAAATAAAATAAATCCTACATAGCTAACTAATAATGAAGCAGAACCTGATAAGTTTAATCATTGTTCTGAAGTTTAATTACACGTTTGACAATTAGTAGGCAATATACTGGAATAGTTCAAGAACGTGTTTTACGCAACTATAATTAATTAATTTATATCATTCACATCTACACAATAGTATGGTATTCATGGCTGCTTTTTTATTTTATTGAGTCTATTTATGCTTATCTACTTTTGTTATATATGTGTACCTTTCCCAAACTATCCATTTCAGTTCATATACCTGCTTTAGTTCAATCAATCATTTTAGTCAAAGCCATTCTAATGTGTCGTACACAGGAATTGAGCAAAGTCACCTTATTGATTATAGAATGGATTATTTTTTGTTATTCCTTTTTTCAGCAATTTGTTCGGATTTTGTTACCTTACGACAAGACCCGAGACCTATTTAGCCACCTAATTCCTTAATAGTTTTCGCAACTACATAGTGAACATGCATACATGACCTGCCAGCAAAGTATCCTATTTTGAAGAGATGAACTGTCATTGTCCTGAAATAAGGAGCTGTGTCAATGAGCAGATTTTGAATCCTGGTTAAAGCTTGCTTTTTTTTTCTTACTGTTCTTGGTTTTTTCTGCTGTTTGTTTGTGGATTTTTCCATGTAAAGATACCTGTGTCTCCGTGTAATTTATGGCGAGGGATTTATATAGTTTTAGTTCGTAAATCTTGGCGCAAGCAATAAGCTGTGAGTCGCTGAGAGATTTTACCCTAGTTCAGACATACAACTTTGCTACCTCCACCCCTCGTCCTAAGCTATTCAGATATTCCTTAAATGCCCTAAATGATTAATATATTTTTTGCATTTGGTTCTATATTTTGCATGATTTTATTTAATTTCTTTTCCTTCAGCTTTGCGTAAAATGTACAAGACAAGCTATAACGCTGTCTTGTATAGCTAATTAAATAAAACTAATTCATTAAGTAGACTTTTAGTTGGTTCTTTTTTATATTTTATTTTTGTTTTAAGAAACGTTATTAGTTATTGCGGTTTTTATTAATTAACTAATTTTAAATTTTGATACATATGTCATAGATTTGGTGCTAAATTGCATTTTTATAATGAAAAATTTATGAGGGGTCAAGGCAATGTTGATAAGGAGAAATTACAAACAAATTGCGTTCAGGTATTGGAAAACAATACAATTCGACGTTGAACACAACAATTCATGTTTTTGTATACGTTTAGGCTTCATTCCTTTAGACTTTAATTTTTTTGTTCTTTCATCTGACTAAATACATGGCTAGTTATATAGCTTTAGATAGCTACTTTGTTAATCAGTTAATTGGTTAGTTCGTTAAATATTAGTTGGATGATTATTTATTTACTTGTTTATTATTTTGATAATTTGTGATTATCTGATTAGTTAGATGTTCGTTATTTTGATGATTGATTGGTAATATTGTTAGTTGGACAGTTGGTTGGTTAAGTAAATGTTTCTTGGTTGTTTCTTTTCTTATTTAAATGGTTGGTTAGTTAATTAGTTTGTTTATTTACCAATTAGTTAGTCTGTTGATTGATTGCTTAACTGTTTACTCACTAGGTTATTTAGTTAGAAGCTATTTTTAAATAATAAGCTAATAATTATAATATATTAAATTATTGCGTAATTCGTTGGTTAGTAAGACAATTATTTAGTTTGTGAATAACTTTCTTGTTTTATCGTTTGGATAGGTAAATCTTTAGTTAGTACTTTGTTTCGTGTGATATTTAGTTTCTTGTTTGGTTTATTCAAGTTGCTATTGACTAGCTGATAATTTTGACTGACTGGTTAATTAATTGGTTGCGTGGTAAAGGCATCAAGATGCGCAGAAATGTGAAACTGATGTAAAGATAATGATGGTCAGTTGGTTATTCGGTAAATTAGGTAATTTCTTTGACATTTAATTAACTAGTTAGTTGATTGGTTAGTTTGTACGCGTTGTAGTTCGTTTCTTTGTTGATTATTATGTTTAAGACTTTTGGCTGGTTCTTTTTTTATTTTACAGTTGCTTCTTTTGTTAGTTAGATGGGTGGTTTGTAGGTTAATTGGTTGCTTTATTGTTAATAGGTTATTTACATAGCTGGTAATTTGTCGGATTAATACTAAAATACATTGATATATAAATGTGTACTTAGTTCATTTTGGAGATTCCAGAACATAGGTCTCTCTTCTCTAACTTAATTAAACTTGTTCAACTCTATCTACGATTGATCACATGCTCTTTTAACATCCGGTTTGCTGTTCTTTTAATTGTGGTGTATTAATACGCCTGGGAAAACCAAAGTGAAGGTATGACTTCTCCTTGACGTGAGCAATATTTCCATCCGAGTCCCCCATGATTTGGTGAGTCTTAGCAAACTGCTCATCCATGTCTCGGCCATCCATCTTCAATATCTCTTTTTTCTTTAATGGACTGAAAGTCTGATGCATAACCTCGTGTCTTTAAACTCACCGTGCAACATATATCAGTGCAAATGGAAGCCATAGAAAACGTGATGGGTCTCATTTAGCGATGGTAATAACAATGATCTATTCTCACACCACATGTCATCTTTCATAATATAATTCACAAACAACACATGTAGGAAATTATGATCGAAATCAGACATCGGTTCATCGTTATGAGGCAGGCACTTCTGAAAAGTA
The DNA here is from genome assembly GCA_032433765.1 of Megaustenia siamemsis. NCBI lineage: Eukaryota > Metazoa > Mollusca > Gastropoda > Stylommatophora > Ariophantidae > Megaustenia > Megaustenia siamemsis. The sequence continues at coordinate 125,407,504 of JAVIAB010000051.1, read as the reverse complement.
TAGTGAAATTATCTATTTTCATTCTAAACTGTGAAAACTTGAGATCAGTGTTTAACCTTCACATTTTTATTGATGAATATATATATATATAGACAGAGAGACAGACTGACAGACAGACAGACAAACAGACAGACAGACAGACAGACAGACAGATAGGTAGCTAGGTAGGTAGATAGATAGATAGATAGATAGATAGATAGATAGATAGATAGATAGATAGATAGATAGATAGATAGATAGATAGATAGATAGATAGATAGATAGATAGATAGATAGATAGATAGATAGATAGATAGATAGATAGATAGATAGATAGATAGATAGATAGATAGATAGATAGATAGATAGATAGATAGATAGATAGATAGATAGATAGATAGATAGATAGATAGATAGATAGATAGATAGATAGATAGATAGATAGATAGATAGATAGATAGATAGATAGATAGATAGATAGATAGATAGATAGATAGATAGATAGATAGATAGATAGATAGATAGATAGATAGATAGATAGATAGATAGATAGATAGATAGATAGATAGATAGATAGATAGATAGATAGATAGATAGATAGATAGATAGATAGATAGATAGATAGATAGATAGATAGATAGATAGATAGATAGATAGATAGATAGATACGTAGCCCTTTTCGTCTTGTCAGACGGTCCTAGTTGAGGCTATTGTGTATTTTTTTGAGGTTTTGTTTTTGTCGAACAACTTCTCTCGGGGCTAATTCTACCAATGTTTGACAAACAAACACGGATACAGAAAGAACAAGTCAGGTCCACTGATCCACAGGGTTTTCCCATCCTTTTTCATGAGTCTTTTCTCTTCTAAGTTTTGCCTTAGCACAGTCTCAAATGATGTTATACCATTCCTTATACATGCTCCCCATGATGTGAGATCACTTGCCAGATATTCCCAGTCATTTTCACAGATGGAGACGTAATTCAGATGATTTACAGATATCTCTATATCGTAGTTTAGGTCTGCCGATTTGTCTTTTTCCGTGTGTTAGTTCACCATATAGTATTTGCCTGGGGATGCGTTTTTCTTCCTTTCGCTGGACGAATGGAAAATTAATTGATTACGAAAAGGCATTTGATTGCTTAGGCAGAGGGATATTTTGGAAGTCACTGAGCAATTGTGGAATCTCCATAAAGTTTATTGACCTCATAATAACAATGTATGAAGGAATTAAATGTAGTCGTGTGCACGAAGGACAGCTTACAACAGTATTCAAGATAAGAACAGAATTAAGGCAAGTATGCCTTTTATCTCCATTTCTCTTTATACTGACCAAAAATTAGATTATAAATATAACTCAGAACAACAGAAATGGAATCCAGTGGTCACTGATCAAGCAACTTAATGATTTAGACGTTGCTGATGCCATAGCTCTCCGATCACATAATTATCACCAGATGCAAGATAAAATGAGCATACTTGATGAGAGATCCCAACATTTAGGACTGAAAATAAATAGAGATAAGACCAACATTATGGGAAATCTGCAGTTGGCAATTACCAAATAACAATAGGATAAAAACCTCTAATAGACGTACAATCTTGTATATATCTGGACAGTAATATAAACAAAGAGGAATGAATAGAGAATGATACCAAAATAAAGATATCAAATGCAAGAGGAGCATTATATGCACTGGGAAACATGGAAATCATCCAAAGAAATTAGGTTAGATACAAACATTACAACGCTCAACTCCAATGTTAAGTCAGTCCTGTTATATGACTGTGAAACATGGAGAACAACAATAATGACAATCGTGACGATACAGACTTTCACTAATGGATGCTTACGCAGAATAAAAGGATGGCAATGGCAGGACAAAATACCTAACATAGAATTATTGAAAAAAAAACAGTCAAATACAAGTGGATAGAGAGATGCAGCGAAGACGATGGAGCTGGATAGGACACACACTGCAGAAGCCAAATGAGAGTATTACATAAAAGGCCATTTTTGGGAAACCCTATGGAAAAAGACAAAGAGGAAAACCAAAATATTCTTGGAGAAGACAGATGGATGCAGAGATGAAGGTGATGAGGAAGACATGGAATGATTTATATATATATATATATATATATATATATATATATATATATATATATATATATATATGAAAATAAAGAAATATGCACAATTACTTTCATTCGATGTAACTGCATTATTGTGAAACAGCGACTATAGTGTGTGATTAAGAATTAATGTTGAATTGCGCTTTAAAAGCGCAAGGAAATGAAATGAAAATTCAAGTTTTGATACAGCTTTACAATATAAAAATACAACCGAATAAACTCTTTAAAAAACACAACTTCGGTCAGATGCATTCGTTAACGAAAACAAACATGTAATTATGTTTTTTGATCGATAGCTCCATTCATTTTTTTGGGGGGTTCTTTCTGGCTACTAAAAAATTCTATCTAATCTTGAGTAGTTTATGTTTTATGCAATCAAATTTGTATCTCTCTTCTTCCCTGAACATGTCCTTGTGGTTTAACTTTGTCATGGGGTTTGTCTGTTGTTGCATTATTTCTGTACTTTGTATTCTCAAACAAATATTATGTGAGGAAATTACGGATTGAAAGAGACCAAAGGAAAGACAAGTGTTGGGTGAACTTTTGCAAGAACTTGTGCAAGAACGTGTGCAAGAACTTGTGCAAGAACTTGTGCAAGAACTTGTGCAAGAACTTGTGCAAGAACGTGTGCAAGAACTTGTGCATGTCTTCCTTAAGAGAATTCTCTATCAGAGAAAGAACCTGTTAAAATAAGGCGTCCGATCATTAGAGGCGGAGAACAAAAACAAAAACCATCAAAACAACATTTTGATGAAGTGAGGTCGAAATCAGAAGACAAAAAGCGCAGATGATTGTATATGAAGCCAAGCAACATTGTGCTCATTCTGCGTTCGAATCTGTCCATCCAAAATTGATAAATTCAGTCACCAGAGAAACTGCTCAGTAAAACGCCGTTCAGCATAGGACTCTAATTTATCACTAAACTATTAACAAATTATGATTGCTTGCTACTTAACGTCTGGAATACACTAAAGATAAAGACCCTATTATTATTTCTGTCAATGAAACGATATATCATATACTTTTTTATGTGTTTTTTTTGTGTGTGTGGTTCTCAATAACCTATCGGCAGCTTTACAACAATAACGTTTGCTATTTTCCAGCATTTATAGGAAAATGGTTTTTGTTTTTAATGTAATCGTCATTTTTATAAAACGATTGATTCAAAAGAATATATTGTGTCGACAATTTAAGTTTTTATTATTTTATTTTGTTTATAATTTAATGTTAACAATAACCATTATAATAATTTGTTTTGTTTTGATAGGTCTAACTGATTTTTCCATACTTTCTTCGTATTGCTTTTTACTATGCTCATACTTCACAATATAGACCTTGGAATATCACATCTGATTCGACAAATTCATAAAAGCAGGGAAGGTAATTAAAGATTCCAATCTTCTTCTATTTCATTCAGTTTTTATTGATTTTATTTCTTTAATTCTAGGGAATAATTTTTATTCACATTTTGCACATGCCTCTTTTTTTTTGCTCCAGCATGCAAGGGAAATTAGATCACATCGTGTTCTCAGATGAAAATTCGATTTTTTTTAATTAAACAAAATCAGTAACAAAAAATATGTGATGCAAATAAAAGGAGACACAAACATTGATAAGAGTTAAACTATACAGTTATTTGATCTGAAGGAATAAGAAAAAAACAATCACAAGAGTTAAACAATGAAGTCACTTGTTCCGAAGATATCCAGAAACAACTTGAGTTAAGAAGAGTTGAGTTAAACGATGGAGTCACTCTCTCAGAAAGGCATCAAGAAATAACTACACGAGTTAAACGATTGAGAAACATTCTCAGAAAGGTATCAAGAAATAACTACACGAGTTAAACGATGGAGAAACATTCTCAGAAAGGTATCAAGAAATAACTAAACGAGTTAAACGATGGAGTCACTTTCTCAAGGCATCAAGAAGTAACTACACGAGTTAAACGATGGAGTCACATTCTCAAAAATTCAAGAAATAACTACACGAGTTAAACGATGGAGTCACTTTCTCAAGGCATCAAGGAATAACTACACGCGTTAAACGATGGAGTCACTTTCTCAAGGCATCAAGAAATAACTACACGAGTTAAACGATGGAGTCACTTTCTCAAAACATCAAGAAATAACTACACGAGTTAAACGATGGAGTCACTTTCTCAAAACATCAAGAAATAACTACAGGGGTTAAACTATGGAGTCACTTTCTCAAAACATCAAGAAATAACTACAGGGGTTAAACTATGGAGTCACTTTCTCAAAACATCATGAAATAACTACACGAGTTAAACTATGGAGTCACTTTCTCAAAACATCAAGAAATAACTACAGGGGTTAAACTATGGAGTCACTTTCTCAAAACATCAAGAAATAACTATAGGGGTTAAACTATGGAGTCACTTTCTCAAAACATCATGAAATAACTACAGGGGTTAAACTATGGAGTAACTTTCTCAAATCATCAAGAAATAACTACAGGGGTTAAACTATGGAGTCACTTTCTCAAAACATCAAGAAATAAGTACAGGGGTTAAACTATGGAGTCACTTTCTCAAAACATCAAGAAATAACTACAGGGGTTAAACTATGGAGTCACTTTCTCAAAACATCAAGAAATAACTACAGGGGTTAAACTATGGAGTCACTTTCTCAAAACAACAAGAAATAACTACAGGGGTTAAACTATGGAGTCACTTTCTCAAAACATCAAGAAATAACTACAGGGGTTAAACTATGGAGTCACTTTCTCAAAACATCAAGAAATAACTATAGGGATTAAACTATGGAGTCACTTTTTCAAAACATCAAGAAATGACTACAGGGGTTAAACTATGGAGTCACTTTCTCAAAACATCAAGAAATAACTACAGGGGTTAAACTATGGAGTCACTTTCTCAAAGCATCATGAAATAACAACAGGAGTTAAACGATGGAGTCACTTTCTCAAAGCATCAAGAAATAATTACACGAGTTAAACGATGGAGTCACATATTCCGAAGCGATCCAGCAACAATCACACGAGTTAAACGATGAAGTTACTTTCTCAAAAACGGCATCAAGAAACAACAACACGAGTTAAACGATGGAGTCATTAGTTTAGAAGGGCATCAATAAACGATTACAAGAGTTAAACGTTAGAGTCCCTTGCTTAGAAGGCATCCAAAAACAATTACAAGAGTTAAAAAAATGGAGTCACCTGCACAGATGGGATCCAAAAACAATCACAGGAGTTAAAAAATTGGAAACATTTAGTCAGAAAGAATCAAACAAAATTTCAAAGGTTCAATGAGCCACCCAAGACTCTAGCAAAGCTTCTAAATTCTTTTAAGTTTTTTCTCATTTTAGCTGTTCCATCTGTGTTTTATAATACATTGAGTTTTTGTGTCTCGTTCATTGTTTCAGTCAGCATATAAGGAATGAATACCTTGAATAGTGTAAGAGACATATTTGAGGCCTACTGATTTTTTAGTGTTGACATTTCATCTCTCTCAACCCTGACGTCACCCCAGGTCTGAAGAACGCGTTATGTAACTGTTTAATTATAAATCTTTTGAATCCATGTAGTGAGAGAGACAGAGAGAGAGAGAGAGAAAGAGAGAAGTTAAAATAAATTAGGATAGCAGGAAAAGATATTTGGAATAGAGAGAAAAAATACCAGACAGTTTTTTAAAAAAGGGTGGGATAGGAAGTCAGCAACAGCAATTAAAATAATAACAACTGCAGAATAACGATAAAGTAAAGGACGCGCCTTGACTCAGATTCTTGGCACGCGAGTTTTCACCCATATGCGCTCGGCCGCCTATCCAGAAGTATTTGGAGACTTCTGGACCGTGTCAACTCAAGCATCGGAATTCACGATGCGAGGCGGCATTCCTCACCTACCCAGAGTACTACCCCGGTACCCATTCTGCCAGCCGCTATGTCGATCGCTGGGGTATTTCATTTTTTCCAACCACGAGTACAATTCACACTGCTTCCGGTGGGAATCGAACTTGGGTTGTCCGAACGTCGGCAGCCCAGTCGGGTGGTTTTCCCAACTAAGCTATAGAGGACACCAACTGTAGAATGTTGCTGCGAGGCACGATCACGTGAGCTACCCAGCACTTGATGGCCATCTTTTGTTTTCTCATTTTTAGTTTAGCAAAATGGACATGGTATATGCACACATTTCTGTTCAGCTTCAATGGTCGATCTTTTTATTTGATACTGTGGTCTAAATTGCAGCTATCCAGATTCGTATAGAGATTAACCTTTGCAAACGGTTCAACCTTTCATTGCAATTTTTTAAGGTCCACAATTCGCAAGTGTAATATAAGGTAGATAAGATGTACAAAAGAGGTGAGATGCAGAATGGCTCAGGCAAAAGCAGCTTTCCAAAAAATGAGGAAGATACTATGCAATCCATTTTTGACAATAGAAACAAGAAAAAGATTTCTTAAATGTTATGTAGAGCCAGTCTTAACATATGGATGCGAATCATGGACAATAGGACAACAGACAAGAAAATCACTGGAGTCTGTAGAAATATGGTTTTACAGAAGAATGTTGAGACAGCTAAGAAGAGTAATGAAGATGTTCTGAGAGAGGTCAAAGCAAAAAGAGATCTAATTTCCAATGTTAGGAAGAAACAATCATCATTTTTTTGGCAATGTAATGAGAAGAGAACAACTGGAATATATTGTAACAACTGGACAAATTGAGGGACGAAGAGATAGAGGGAAGCAAAGGAAAAAAAATAACAGACAGCTTAAGAGAATGGCTTGGCAGAAGGTCAACAACATAAATGATAAATAGCTGCCGAGATCGAAAGTTGTGGAGAGACATGATCACTTACGCCAGTAGTCTCGGTACTTGATGATGATGAATATAAAAGCATATGGGCACTTTAATGTGTTTCTGTGCTAGACATGGTTCATTTTTGGTGTTTTTTAGTGAAGCCATGGCTCATATCTTGCCGTGTTTCTGTCCTAGCCATGGCTCATATCTTAGCTTGTGTATGCTGGCCATGGCTCATATCTTGGTGTGTGTCATGTTAGTCATATCTCATATCTCGGTGTGTCCGTGTTAATCATGTCTCATATCTTTATGTGTGTCTGTGTTTAGTCATATCTCATATCTTAGTGTGTACCAGTGTTAGTCATATGTCATATCTTTGTGTGTGCATGTCTGGATTAGTGATATCCCATATCTTTGTGTGCATGTTTATGTTAGTCATATCTCATATCTTTGTGTGTGCATGTCTGTGTTTGTCACATCTCATATCCTTGTGTGTGCATGGCTATGTTAGTCCCATCTCATATCTTTGTGTGTGCATATCTATGTTAGTCATATCTCTTATCTTTGTGTGCGTGTCTATGTTAGGCATGTGTCATATCTTTGTGTGTGCATGTCAATGTCAGTTATACCTCATATCTTTATGTGCATGTTTATGTTAGTCATGTGTCATATATCTTGATGTGTGTCAGTGTTAGTCATGCATCGTATCGCTGTGTGCATGTCTGTATTAGTCACATCTCATATATTTGTGTGTGCATGCCTGTGTGAGTCACATCTCACATCTTTGTGTGTGTGTATGTCTGTGTTAGTCACATCTCACATCTTTGTGTGTCCGTGTCTGTGTTAGTCACATCTCACATCTTTGTGTGTGCATGTCTGTTTTAGTCACCTCTAGTGACTCGGGCAGATGGTGCTCGTAAACCTGGGAGGGCCTACCATCTAAGGGCAGAATCCCCCTACAGAAAAGACAATCTGCTGCCTTGCAGGAAGATTGGGGACAATCAAACGCTAGGGAAAGCAAACCCGAATAAAATGCTGGCTGAAATCGGATGCACTGGGCCACTGGCGCAGAACACAGTGCAACGTATTAACGGGTGTTCAGTCAGAGTGGATCTGACAGACTCTAATTGTGATGTTCTGTCTGTGGGGGTGATCAACACACTTAGCCTGACAGCTGACTTCATGTGAGAAACTGGAATCCTTACTCTGATTGAGTCCTGAACGCAGAGAGAGAGAGAGGGATAGATAGAAGAAAACGAAGGGATTCTATCAGTGCATCGTCTGATCTGATTTTTAAATATCCATAATATTTACATATGCATACATTTATATGTATGACTCTATGTGTGAATTAGTGAAAGTTCAAATAACCAATAGTTATAAACACGTTTATCAGCGTCCCTTTATTCCTGTCGCAAAAATAGAAATAAAAAAGTAAAAAAAAAAAAATAGAAATAAAAAAATTATATATTTTATGTTAGCGTAAATGGATTCAGGATTTAGCTAATTTAGATAAAACAGTGCATTCAAGTTCAGCTATCACAGATGGATCAAATAGTTGGATCTGCAACCAAGCATGAAATTGATCAAACAGTTGAATCAGTAATAAAAAAATGGATTACACAGCCGATATGGTGAGAAATAAAGGTGAGAATTATATCATTTGAAATATGAATGTGTGCTTCTCAAGTATCTCTGCGCGAACATTTTTGTAAGTAGCGATCAGTAATTCAGTTTATGCATCCTTTAATGATGATTTTTGTCGTAAACAGCGGCTGAATAAAAATTCCTGCTCATAAAAATGATGTTTGAAGACAAAAAATGCGTACATACAGAATCCTCACGAATAGGAACAAGATAATCATCATACATATTAATTTATATTTTGAAATAAAAAAATGGGGCCAGGGTTGTGAAATGTTTTAAACAAACAAATACATATTAGAATAAGCATTAAATAAATATAATTTGAAGAATCTGCATATTTGAAAAAAGGGATTTCAAAAATATACTACAGTGTTCAATATTTGGTTTGGTGATAACAGTCTAATATGGAAGAAATTGCACCAGAAATTGGAACCTAGGAATCGCTGAGATCTCTTAACACGCTGCATTAATCGACATCCAGCTGCCAACATAAAATCCGCTTCCTTGTTATTGAAACAAACATAAATACTACCTTGGAAATCTTAGACGAACTAATGATATTTGTCACAAGTGGGTTCATTCTTTACTTAACACCGTTTTTGGTTGGTTCATCTATTACTTTTTTTCTCTTCTCTATTACTTGTATTCACCAACTACGTTACATGACAGATACCGTCGAAATATAAATTAATAGTGTTGGTGACCTAGGGTTACATTACGAAAGATATTCATTGGATGCGCAAATTTTTCTATTTTTTTTTCATCTGCAATGTTGGTTTACAAGGCTTGCACTTTATTCCTCTGAAAACAAAGAATGTTCGTATTTCTCTTGGCGTCTGCGTAAAGTGTAAAGAATATCCTTGTTATATTTAACAATGGCCATTAACAATCCTATTTCGTTTTTAGTAAAATAGAAAGATTTCAACTTAGAACATGGACTTTGCAAAACTCGCGTGTGCCCGCAGAAATTTTTTAAAATCCAGTTATTTATTGTTAATTGTTGTCCTTTAGCATAATTTTCATTGAGTGCCGTCTTCGCATCGAAGGTTGGCTACCATGGAGCGCCATTCTGCTCTGTCTTTTGCTTTGATGGTGCAGGTTGTCATAGGCTGACTTGTCCATCTGTTGATGTTACTCATCCATGTTAGTCTCTTTTACCTTGTATTTTCCGTTCCAAGAGTACTTTTAGTAGACTGTTGTGTCTTTTAGCATGCCCATAAAATCAAATCTCATTTGTCTTGTCTGGATTATATTTAGTAGTTCACTTTTCATTTTTAGTTGTTTTAAGACTTTATCGATTGTTTTCTATTCTTACCATCCAGAGGGATCCATTTTCTGTTCTGTTATTTTGTTCTTTAATGTCCATGTTTCAGCACCATACAGGAATGTTGAAAATATATAACATTTTGATATTCTTAGTTTTAGCCCTGGTGTTATTTGTTTAGATGTTACTATATTTTTCATGACATAAAAATTATTTTTTGCCATTTCTATTATATTTTCAATATTACATTTTCTATCAGTGATTATAGTATGCCCAAGGTGCTTGTAGCAAGATTGCTTTCCTTTAACTAAAAAAAAATCCGGGTAACGGCATACAACCTTCTTTTTTCACCTTATAAAAAACTTCTTGCATGTGCTCAATTTGAACACGAAACCTCATTACTATCATCCGGCTCTGATACAACTAGCTACTGGAGCTCAAAGGATTGATTAAGAAGAGGGAATAATTGTTCTATTTAACTACGATCTATGTGTTACCATAGTCGGATAATAATAAATAGTCGCCATTCATAAAAATGTCTGCGATTTTGTCTGCATTTGGCATGTCTATTTTAGCTTTGGCAATTTTTAATAAATAGCGTCTAGCCATCACGTGTCCAGGTCCTCCAGATTAAGGGCTTTGTTATGGGAGCAATAATCATATCTAATATCTAATGAAAAAAAGCATTACAGGTATAACAATTATAATACTTTATGATACAATGTGTTGCTGCTGGGTAAAGATGCTACGTTCAAAGCGCATATGACTTGTAGACGCAAGACAACTATAAATGATGTCACTGCAAATTGTTTCTTGTAACATGCACTGAACGATAAGTGGTTCAAACTGACTTAAGGTGGTTCAATATAGACACATCAAAATAGTCTATAGACTATATAGCTATAGTGGAGAAATGTTGTTGTTGTTGTTGTTGTTGCTGGTGTTGCGTTCGCCAGCTTTCAACTCTGACGAAGTCCCTAGAGACCAGGAACTGAATTTTGCGTGGTAATCCATTTTACCCTGGCAGCCGTGTGCACAGGGTGTGGAGAAATAGATCTATCACATACAATTTGTGAAGGAAGAAACGAGGCAGGGAATCGTACGTAATGAAGACGGGACAGTAATATAAAAACTGTTATAATGCACGTTATGTTTGTAGCATTCGCAAAAATAAGTAGAAATGAAGGGGGAAACGGAATCGTGAGAAATGACATTTTCAGAAGACGGAGATTTAGGATAACATGACGTGCACGACACCTGCACTGTCCAGAACGTTTCATACCTGGAAGTAGAAAGGTAATTTAGGTGGATTAACGTAAAGTGTCTTTAAAGCATTTGATATGTGGCAGAAACATGTCTGTAAAACAAGATAAGAAATAAAATGATAGCTTTAGAAATGCAGAAGAATGGGACAAAATAAAGAGAGCAAAGAATACAACAAAACAGTAACGTTTTATTGCAAGTGGTCACTAAAGAGGCTAGGATTGTCGGGTAATTTTACCAGCTACTGTATGCAGTAGACAGTACAACCTGTGGCTGTCCTACTGCCTTGCAGGTATGCTCGAGAGAGTAAAAGGCTAAGGACAGCTTAAGATAATGGCTTGGCATAAGGTCAACACAAGAGGAGATGAATTAATGTCGAGATCAAAAGCTGTGGAAAGACATGATTACCTACGCCAGCAGCCCTGGTCTTTATGATGATGATGATCAATAAAGACATCATTAATGATATTTATTTCTTCTTCTTCTTTTCCTAGGGTACGATACACAAAGCAACCAGTGGCCAAGAAAGCCTTGTGTCAACTTATAGGCCAGTTGAACAACAAAGTTCTTCCTTTTTCACAGTCTGATAAGAAACTCAAAGAATAAAAATTACAATTGCTAATACGTGAAGCGACATAATAAGAATATAAAAGTCATCTAGACAGTTGACCGAGAATTAGCTGAAAAAAAATGAGCCACTCTGTGCTGATATATGGCGTCAAGATTAGTGAACCAGAACGGATGAAGATCTTACTTTACCGTCCACAACAGTGGCCATGAAATCTCGTTAATTAGGCAATCCAATAGAGTAGATGTGAAAGGGAATTTAAAACGTCTATTTAATGTTACTTTGAGGACAGATTAGAAGAAGGAGTAATCACACACCAAACGAATATAACAACATATTGAATGGGAAAAAAACAGGGTTAAAGGAATAGAGAGAGGCAAAGACTAAACTAATCATACTTGATAATATCATGAGGTGGGCTGAAAAATTACTTACATAATTCATTATAAACACATGACGAAAAAAGAAGAGAGCCGCGATAGCTCAGTGGTTAGTAGAATGGACTACAATTGACAAATCTTGATCGACGGCTACCGAGTTCGCCCAGGGTAAAATGGGTACCCGATTTTTTTCTGGGAAAGTAAATCGGCACGAGCTTTAATACCAACCACATTATCCCAAAAACCATGTACCGAAGGTCTATAAAAGTTATGGTCACTAACACCATATTCCCTATACGTCATTTGGCGTGTCGGGGTTATTTACCTTTTTCACTTACATAAAAAAGACGAAAATAACATACATGGTAGACATCAAATGCTAAGTCAAATATCAATACAAAATGATGATGATAAACATCCTTCTGGCTCCTCAGATTGTGTCAAGATGATCACTCAACAGAAGGGATTATGCTGGTAGCTGTCAAAGATAATGCAGCGCAAGAAGCTAGGATTAAAGAAGAAAGAGTTACAAAGCCGTTTTTAGATACTGGCAATAGGCATAAACATAAAACAGGCGATGTCATGCATTTTCTTTTTTTTTTTAATCGTTAACCTCTTATTCTGAGTTGTCAGTGTCAACGGAATCGTTTATTTTTTTTAATGCGGGTCATTTTGAATAATTAATTTAACGTTCAGGTTCTAATAGTAACTACCAAACGCTGTTATTTGTCCTTCATCTGTGGAGTTGACCATTATTAGTGGGCTGATTAATTAATGAAGTGATTAAGCAATCACCCAACGGGCACACTCATTTACTAGCAAACTGATTAATCAATGAAGTGATTAAGTAATCACCCAACGGGCACACTAATTTACTAGCTAACTGATAAATCAAATAAGTGATTAAGTAATTACCCAACGGGCACACTAATTTACTAGCTAACTGATTAATCAATGAAGTGATTAAGTAATCACCCAACGGGCACACTAATTTATTAGCTAACTGATAAATCAATGAAGTGATTAAGTAATCACCCAACGGGCACACTCATTTACTAGCTAACTGATAAATCAATGAAGTGATTAAGTAATCACCCAACGGGCACACTAATTTACTAGCTAACTGATAAATCAATGAAGTGATTAAGTAATTACCCAACGGGCACACTAATTTACTAGCTAACTGATTAATCAATGAAGTGGTTAAGTAATCACCAACGGGCACACTAATTTACTAGCTAACTGATTAATCAATGAAGTGATTAAGTAATCACCCAACGGGCACACTAATTTACTAGCTAACTGATTAATCAATGAAGTGATTAAGTAATCACCCAACGGGCACACTAATTTACTAGCTGATTAATCAATGAAGTGATTAAGTAATCACCCAACGGGCACACTAATTTACTAGCTAACTGATTAATTAATGATGTGATTAAGTAATCACCCAACGGAACGACTAATTTACTAACTAGCTGATTTTCTAAAGAAGTGATTAAGCAATCACCCAACGGAACCATTAATTTACTAACTGAACAACCAACCAACCCGAGAACTAAACCAAATAAATCAACCACTAACAAATCAGTGATCTAACGAACCTTCTGTTCTTCATCCCACATTTTAAAATCTCAAATTGTGAAAACAATAAGATTTAATACGCAATATTTTCTCCATTGTTTTGTTTGACAACAATTCCTTCTGAAATAATTAAATTCCCGACGTTTCTGAACTTGCTTTAAAGACCATCCCGTTTGTATTTACTTGCAAAGAGAGATGGTTGCGATTTAGCGAAATGAGAATACAAATATTGGTTTCTTATTTTTAAAAATACCAATTCTCATAGCTACAAGTTTTTAATCTCATAATTAGAAACTGAACTTCTACAATATATGAATTTCTATAAATATTTTGTGGATGGTTTCAATGCATGCATTGGAAACAATTCAACAGTAGAACATTTGTAGAACAAGTAGATCGAGGTCATGATATTCAACACCTCTCGACCTTGACCATGAGTGAATGTTCTAGACATTGATAGAGATGTGTTCCTGCGTTGAGAAGATGCACTGAAGTGTTCAGTAATGTTATATTAACCGAAATAATGTACAAAAACTAGTAATTAAAGTTACAGGAAACAAAAGTGCTGTCTGTGGCAAGCACGTGTGGGAAAAAAACAATATCCGAAAGATAGTCTCTACCATGCCACCTAAATCCATAACAAAATTGGAAGCCTTTGCGATGCAAACATGGTGGTTTGTTCCCGATCTTTCTCTGTGGTTCTTGTGCTGATTTATGGATTTGTTCGAAAGTTTTCTCTAGTCATGTCTTGATATCAATATGTTTTTATTCATTTCCTACCTTTTTCGCTGCTCCGCATCAGATTTGGTTATTTGATTATGGAAGGCCCCGGTATCACTACAAACGAATTAAAATCCATAATTGCTTAACCGCCCGTGCCAGCGTAATTATCCGAATTAATATCTCATCTCCCAAACAAAGAAAAGGTAATCGTAGTAGTCTCAGCACACGCCAAAAGATATAAGGCGAAACCGAGCAGAAAGTGAACACAGCCAACTGTTCCCTGTCATACGATATCATTACTCATCGTAAACAATTGGAATATCCAAATATGATCAAAACTGATGAGTAGAAGCATACTATTTTATAAACTGGCATCTTTATGTCTCTCATTTAGGTATAAACTACATTTACATACACACACATACGTGCGCTTTTTTTTTTCTACGCAAATGATTACTGTACTATACCATCCAATTCTATTTGAAGAAACAACCGCGTCATACAATTGTATAAGGTTGTCCAATGAATATAGGCCCCGGCTTGAAACGTCAATTACTTATCGACGGGAAAAAATATGAGTACCTCCTAAGCGAAGTTATCTGCCCTCTTGTCCTTTGTGGTCCAGTTCACTAACCACTGAGCTATCTCGGCTCCCTAGTCGTTAGGTACGGCTTGTGGTATACATTCACGAGTTATTACGTCAAGACATGTTTGTTATAATAATTCAAAGGGAAGTTTAACAAAAAAAATTAAAGTTTGCTTTTTTGTTTCAATAATCAGAATACACTATGATTGTGTTATTCACTAATTGTTTTTATTGAAACTTGTAAATGTAAGAACGGTTTATAATTGAAATATTCTACTTCTGCACTCTTTTATGTTTCACTTTGCACCAGTTGCAAATCACCAATTACGATTTAATTGAAAACATTTGTAATAAATGCATGAAATATTTTACGAAATCTGTCATAATTGTAACGATGGCATAACTTTCTGAATAATGTATATCTGCATAGTGACTTCGACAATTATTTCATAATTATTTAGAATTAAAAATCAGTGAAATAATTTTGTTGCTTAAATCAAGTAATTCGCATTCATTTCATGACAACATTTCGAAAAAAAAGTTTTTTTTTTTTTTGAATTGTAAATAAATATGTTACAAGTTATTTTGAATATTTAAGAAAATTAATTTAAGAGTTGGAATAACAATTTCTTTATTGTAATTAAATACAAATAATTCAATTACACAAAATAATAATTTATTAAAGAAAATGTCATTTCTTAATATTGTTTTAACAAATATTTATTGTTTGACATACATGAACAATGACAATGTTATTACAAATTATTTTTTTAATCTCGTTTTTTTTTCTCTTCATTACACAATTAAAATTTTATTAGCAGAAAAAAAAAACAAATTGTAGAAAAGTGACAGAGCGAATGGAGGTGAAGAAAAGGAGTGGCGAGATAAGCAAAACATTCCACAGTTTTGAATAATCCCAGGGAGTCGATAGCCTTGAACGTTCAAGGTCTCATCTTGTCTACCTAATGGGCTGATCTTATCTTGCCATCTATAAATATGGGAGGCGTTAATATTTCTTCAAGGCCATATTTATTGTTAGCTGCTATAAGATAAAGTGTGTGCAAAAAAAATATAAAAAAAACTGTGCGTTCTTTGCCCACATGCTCAAAAAGGAAAAAAGAGAGAAAAGAAATCGGAAATTGTCTAGGACACTTGGTAAAAAATAAATGATTTGATTGTAGCCATTATACAGAGATTGAGAGATAACAATTTTGTTGATTTGTTAAAATGAATTTTTGTGTCTAAAACTTATTTTGTCGTTTTGTTTGTAATGAGTTTTATTATTCAGAGCGCTGCTTATTCTGAATTTCTTTTTTCTTTCTTTTTGCTCTTCAAAATAAAAAAAAGATGTATGTTGTCCACTTCATTTGTTACTTTTTTAAATAAAAAAATTGCTTATGGGGTTTTCTTTAAAATTGTGTGCATGTTTCTCATTTAACAAATAGAGCTATATTGTTCCCAATAAACTCATCTAAAGAGTTATAATATTTATATGTAATACTTCCACATGGAGATCCATAATCATCATTTGTTTGGCCATGTAACGTGAAGGGAATAGCTGGAATATATTGCAAAATCTGGGAAAAATTAGGGAGAGAAGTAAGGAAAGAGAAAAGATACCAGATAGCTTAAGAGAATGGGAGGGAGAATTGAAAAAAAGAAGAAAAAATGGTATGGTAAAAGCTTTACGTGGTTGATAAACGACAACAAATTTGAACGACGTTTCGGCTCAATAGGCCTTCAGCAGGAACAATCAAACAAAACACACACACACACATAGATGTGTAAGTAAATAAAACTAATCCTACATAGCTAACTAGTAATGAAACACCCAAAACAAAATAAAAATCGAAACTGTTTAAAGAGAAGGAAAATGTGTTCCCTGTGTCGTGGGCCATGGCCAGAATGAGAAAAAGAGGTGTAGCTGTAATTATCCTGCTGGTCAGAGGGTCAAAACCGTGTAAAGGGAAGTAATATATGAGAGTGGAACACTGTCTAGGTTACATCGACGTGTACTCTTCTGGTTATGTGCACATTTATACACATATATGATGGTCCATGTATGCGTGTGCATATGCATGTACTAGTTCATATGTATGGGTATTGGTATACATATGTGCATGGAAATAAACATGACAAGCCAAAAATATGGACTAGATATGAATATCAAAAAGACTAAAACTATGATCATAAACAAAGATAATATTAAAAACCCACAAGTGGGTATCACAAATGAAGGAACAGACCTGGAGACATTTCAGAACTACAACTACCTTGGCCATACTATAACCAGTGATGGAAAATGTACAACTGAAATAAACAAAATAATAGGAATGACAAAAAGTAATTTTAATGTCATGAAGAACATACTAACATCAAAACAAATAACACCAGGGCTAAAACTAAGAATAGCAAAATGTTATGTCTTCTCAACATTCCTACATGGTGCAGAAACATGGACATTAGACAAGAGAACAGAACAGAGAATTGAAGCCTTTGAAATGTAGATTTATAAAACAATAGGTAGAATTGGATTAAAGGAAGAGAAAACAAACAATGAAGTCTTAAAACACTAAAAATGAAATGAGAACTACTAAACACAATTCAAACAAGACAAATATGATTTTTGGGCCATGTTAAAAGACACAACTAAAAAAAACTATCTTTACGACACATAGTACCATTGCTGGTGTATGTCGAGGGGCAACGATAGAACCAGAGGGATAAAGGCCGCTTGGTCAAGCAGTCACCACGACGTGTTCGACTCAGGATTTTTATTTGACCCCCGATAGAAAAAATCCTTTCTGTCTACCGCGGTCTTCGAACACCGTACGTCAGCTTTTTGCAGCCAGCGGAACCGTGTTTTTAGCCGCACGGCCACGGTAACCCAAAATTACTCCTGGAGGGGAAAATGCAAGGTAAAAGAGGCAGAGACAGACCAAGACTAACATGGACGAGTAACATCAAAAGATGGACAAACCAGCCTATGACAACTTGCACCATCAAAGCAAGAGACAGAGCAGAATGGCGCTCCATGGTAGCCAACCTTCGTTGCGGAGATGACACTCGATGATGATGATAGATATATGTATGTATATGTGCGCATTTGTGTGTGTGTGTGTGTGTGTACATGCATGTATGGACCCTTAGATACGTATAGACATTGTCAGTGTCTTTGCAGTACTTGATGATATTGATGATGATGATGACCACAAGATATGTTCCTTTTGTATGGTGACTGTACCTTTTTTGTTTTTACTTCAACACAATCATCTTTTATGTATTTTTTTTCTTGTGTTTTTTTTTTATTTCTTCATCATTGTTCAAACTGTGTTTCATTTGTGTGTTTTTGCACCAGTGTTTTTTCTAAATTTTTTTTCACATGTAGTCTTCTAGTTATTGTACTGAGAATCGTTTTAGTTACACGCTTTCCGATCGTAAACGAGATCTTGTGAACGCGTTCCAGGAGAATCACATGTGTTTTAATGCACTTACATTTAACATGACTGACGGGTAGACAATAATCTATCAATCAGTCATTGAGTGCCGTCTCCGCATTGAAGGTTGGCTATCATGGAGCGCCATTCCACTCTGTCTGTTACTTTGATGGCGCAGATTGTCGTATGCTGACTTGTCCATTTTTTATGTTATTAGTCAATGTTAGTCTTGGTCTGTCTCTGCTTTTTTTTTTTACTTTGCATTTTACCTTCCAAGATTTCTTTTAGCAAGCTGCTGTGTATTTTAACATGTTCCAAAAATATCATTTGTCCTGCTTGAGTTGTGTTTAATCTATCTCTATCTATCTTTCGTTCGCCTGAAGTATTGTCTATATCTGCAATGTCGTTTCCTGTATACATTTTACTGTCTTTTGTAATTCTTGCAGTGGCCCATATAGTTTTGTCTGTAGTGTTGTATCTATGGGCCAATGGATTTTCCTCAGTCTACTATATTCAGTGCAGTCTTGAAGTATGTGTTCAGCAGTCTGGGGTGCCTGTCCACATGTACAAGTAGTTGATGTGCCGATCTTGAATTTTGTATACATGTGACTATGGAGTCGATTGTGTCCCGTTCTTAGGCGTATAATGATAACTTGTTCATATCTATTCACATTATGAAAGGCATCCTGATTTGGGGCTTGTGGTCCTCTGATTGATTTGATTATCTGTTTCTTATGATGGTATGTAACTGGTGTATCTAGTTGTGTGCCTGTTGAACCTTCCTTTGCCAACTGATCTGCTTTCTCATTTCCTGGTATTCCACAGTGAGACGGGATCCACTGCAGGGCAACCCTGTGGTGCTTGCAGAGTTCAGTCAATAAGGTCTGCAGATGTGGTAATTTTCTGGATTGTAGTGCCTGGAGTACTGATCTTGCATCTGTCAAAAACACTACAGGCTGTGGGCTAAGATTACTGTTCAGCAGTTTTTCTATTGCCAGAGTTGTGTTTAACAATTCTCTTTTCATTTTTAGTTGTTTTAAGACTTCATCGTTTGTTTTATTTTTTTCCCCATTCATTTCTTCATGCCATGAAAAATAACATTAAAAGAAATAACATAAAAAAAAAACCAGGGCTAAAACTAAGAATAGCAAAATGTTATAGCTCCTCAACATTTCTGTATGGTGTAGAAACATGGACATTAGACAAGAAAATAGAACAGAAAATTGAACACCTGAAATATAGATTAGGAAGAATTGGGAGGAACGAAAAGAAAACAAACGATGACGTCTTAAAAAATACTAACAATTAAAAGAAAACTACTAAACAAAATTCAAACAAGACAAATGAGATTTTTGGGTCAAGACGCAACAGCCTACTAAAAGTACTATTGGAAGGGAAAATACAAGGTAAAAGAGGCAGAAGCCGACCAAGACTAACATGGACGAGTAACATCAAAAGATGGACAAGTCAGCCTACGACAATATGCACCATCAAAGCAAGAGACAGAGTGGAATGGCGCTCCATGTTATTCAACCTTCGATGCGGAGACAGCACTCAATTAATATTATACTTAAAAAAACTATCTTTACGACACATAGTACCATTGCTGGTGTATTTCGGGGGGCAACGATAGAACCAGAGGGATAAAGGCCGCTTGGTCATGCAGTCGCCACGACGTGTGCGACTCAGGATTTTTATTTCACCCCCGATAGAAAAAATCCTTTCTGTCTACCGCTGGCTTCGAACACCGTACGTCAGCTTTTCAGCCAGCAGAACAGTGGTTTTAGCCACATGGCCACGCGCACCTCTCGTCATATTAAAGGTGATAATTTAATTGAAACAAATTTTTCTACAGTGTTTTTTTTTTAAATAAATTTACTGCACCTCATTGCTGGATTACTGCCTTAGAAAAATGTTGATTGAATACGTATAACAAGTAATTCGATAAATACAATATCCATTGGACAACCTTATACAATTGTATGACGCGGTTGTCTCTTCAAATGGGATTGGATGGCATAGTACAGTAATCATTTGCGTAGAAAAATAAGCGCAATTGTGTGTGTCTGTAAATGTAGTTTATACCTAAATGAGAGACATAAAGATGCCAGTTTATAAGATAGTATGCTTCAACTAAGAAGAATATTATTACAGCTTGAATATCCGAAATATAATTGTAAGTTTAATACATACATGCACACACAGACACACATACAACCAATGTTGGATTCACTTTTGACTTCACACTCTTAGGAACATGACATGTTCGCTATTCTTCTTGCGTCCTACTGCCTGTATGTCGAGTGTTGTGGAGATAGGGATGTGCAGTTTTCTGTGAGTGGCTAGTTCCTTAATCTCAGTTGTTGCTATGTTGAGTTATTTCCTGATTCTTTGGATAAGCCTTTTGACTTACCCGTGGGTCGACCTCCCACCGTGTAGTCGGATACTCTCATATAGCAAGTTCGTAATCCAGAATGACTGGGTTTTATTGTGGACAAATGCCGAAAGCATTTCTTCAATATTCAATAAAATAATTTATTGGAATTGTCTCTAAGGTTTTTCCAGTTTCGTTTTTCACTCTATACCTCCTTGGCTTGTTACCAGCATCTTCTTTTTCATGTTATTTCCATGAAGAGCATTACTCTTGTGCCTTTAAAGGGCTGTTCTTATGTGCCGTTGGTAGCATAGGTATACGCAGTGCATCTATCATTTTCATTTTTTCCTTGCATAGTAACGTTTTGCATAGTAAATATAATTAATAGAATTTAGTCCATACATATTATATGCCATCGGGAGAAGCGAGAGTTCGTGGTTAGTGAACTGGACTACAAAGGACAAGAGGTTGGGTTCGATCCTGAACGATAGCTTCCGGGTTCACACTGTCTTATATGGGTACCGGTTTTTTTTCTGGAAAGTAAAGCGACATGAGCGTAATACCGACAGCATTACCCCACAAATCATGTTCCGAAGATCTTTAAGTATTATAGTCGCTAACACCCAAATTCACTATACGCGACTTTAGGCGTGACGGGGCTCTTTACTTTACTATATTATATCCCATCAACAGTTGATGGTACCATTTCAGGGCCTTAGGAAGATCCAGAACCAAGTGGATATAAAGTATGAGATAAATCCTGCAGACTCAAACTATGTCAATAAAAATGAGAAAGAGAGTACATCGGTTCTATATAGAACCAATTCTGACCTATGGAAGCGAATCATGGACAGTAGACAAACAAATGAAAGACGATTAGAGGCCACAGAATTGAGATTTCTCAGAAGAATGTTGAAAATTCCCTGGACAGCTAAAAGACCAATGAGGAAGTTCTCAAAGAGGCCAACACAAAAAGGAGCTCTTAAAAAACATCAGAAAGAAGCAATCAACATTTTTCGGGCACATTATGAGAAGAGTAAAATTGGAATGCTTGGATACAACTGGCAAAATAGAAGGAAATAGAGATCGCGGACGACAGAGAGAGAAAATACTGGATAGCTTGGTGTCATGGCATGTAAAACAGTCAACAACAGAACTGACAGGATGTACTGTAGATAGAACATTGTGGAGGGACATGATTACCTACGCCAACCGGTATGGCACATGATGATAATGGTACAGACTCACGTTGACCATTGTAATGCAGTTTGCCTATAAAAGATAGCCACGAAGATGTCCTTGTCCTCGCACGATGCCTCATAGCACCTGTGGATATCACTGAATATAATAAAACACATACCGGAGAAGATGACTCGGAATGTCAAATGTAATTAATACCTGATTTATAACTACAAAACTGCTATAATGATCAGTCCTTTGAGCTGAAAGTTTGAAATGATATACATAAGAATATTACAAATAGCAGGAAATATCGGTAAATCATCACTGGCATCGTAAGAGAGAAGTAAAATACGCGATGTGAGAATTGGCACCTTGAAATCAACTCAACGAACCAAATTAGTGATTATTTGGCTAGTTCAAATGACATAAACTATGAGAAGAATACTAATGAAGATCAAAGTCGAAATTATTCGAAATAAGCACAAATATCAAGCGAATCAGTGAGAGAGGGAATTCAGAAAGATGGTCCAGGATAATAAGGATAACTGCAGATAATCACTGCAGAGTTAGAAATCATGGCAAGACAACCAGAGACAGTTTGACAGAAAATCTAAAAAGCAACGATGACAGACGAACAAGCTACATAAACGTCTGAGGTATGCAATTTTAAAGTTTCACACTCTGCATCCACATAGGATACCGGTTATTTGAAACATATCAGTAACACAATGTTTTGTAAATGCACTTTTATGTTGAAATTTCACATTTTCAAACATTCTTTAGTAAATTTAGTTTAATTTCTTTTCAAATTAAATCTTGGAATAAAAGATGCTCTAAAATAATAAAAGAAGCATTTGTAGAAATTAGAACTCTTTTTTAAAAAGTTATAAAAAATGCAAGAAATGTTTGAATAACGACATTTAGATAAACTCTGCAAACTTCAAACTGTTATTTACATATTAATTCTGTCATACACATGCACAAAGTTGAACACATTTAAAAAGTGTACATGGTTGTATAATGACCTGCATTTGAACATTTGTCATCATTTTTCTCCTCTCAAAATTCTTCCAAATATATTTCCTGCTTCATTAAAACACTAGATCTCATTCGCCCTTTCTTAAAAATGTGCCAATATTATCTTTAATTAACGTTTTTTTTCTTCACCCAAAAGATGCATTTCAAAACTCGTTATCTTGTCTGCTGATCAGTGCAGACGCTATTGTTGAAGAGATATTGAATAGTTTCGGAAATTGTAAAATCACTTAAATCATTTCGGAAAGTGGTTAAAGTTAAATTTATAGGAAAGTTGAGTTGCAATTCGTGCTGAAATCTTGAAATCATTGAACGGGATCTCAATGTGCAGCGCAACTCAACCAAATGTTGTTTCCCAGGCATAAATTTAAAGATTACGTCAATATGCAGCCTCTCCGTTGAGTAATCAATATAAAATAAATATCTGTGTATTTTGTGCATCAATACTGTGTGCTTCTTCAAATATTTACAGACTTACGAGATAGACAGTTATGGAAATAATTGCTTGCGAGCGCCACAAGAATACCACGTGATAGTCATACATCTTGAAATATTATGGGG
The DNA here is from genome assembly GCA_032433765.1 of Megaustenia siamemsis. Classification (NCBI taxonomy): domain Eukaryota; kingdom Metazoa; phylum Mollusca; class Gastropoda; order Stylommatophora; family Ariophantidae; genus Megaustenia; species Megaustenia siamemsis. The sequence continues at coordinate 125,384,016 of JAVIAB010000051.1, read as the reverse complement.
GTGAAGTGGTCAGCCAACTCCGCTGGTGTAAGTCTTCAGCGACTCATAGCTAACAGCTTGTACTATGATCGGTGAACCAGAGCTATATCTGTATTATTTACCTCTTCGCGCTGCCATAATAACAGACCAACAAGTCTGGCCAAGCGAGTAGAGATCGAAAGAGAAGGCGTCTCAAAAATATGATAACGATAGGTCCAAATATGGCTGTTTGATACAACACGTGTACACTAACTTTACGTCCTATGAAGGTCGGAGGATGGTATTACAAGACTATGTCTGTAAGTTAATTCCTGAATCGGGGTTATCGCTATATATTCTAGCCAAACGGGAATCTGCACGAATAGCCGATCAGTAAAATGAACTTGTAAGTGGGTTGTGAGTTTGAAGTCCACGGAAGTGCAAGTCTTTTAGTGACAGGGTGTTTCGTTGTAGAGCACGTGTTCGAATCACGTGTGGGCTGCTTATTGATTTCTGTGTTTCCTTTTCTTATTTGTGGATGCCCCAAGTGACATACAATACTAGTGTTTCTGTGTCATTTATCTATGCTCTTAGCCCAATCCCTACCTTTCCCCAGCAATCTACCCAACCGAAATCTATCCTTACTCCATGTCACATAGCATTTAGTCATCCTCGTCTTTCATCGTGTTATTCCTCAAAAGACTACCATGAAAAGACTTCTCTTAAATAAAGCTATGAAGATTTTCAATTAATACTGTCTTCAAGCAAGACCGCCTACGCTTCTACTGCTTTGAATTGAATGACAATAATAGTAGACCAAATCACAACTTCAAGAACAGCTGACTAAGTCTCCACTCCTGGCGAAATCACTTTAACAGCACTAATATCTCAAATGTTGTCTTTGGACAAGTAAATGCTAACTATATCAGTGATGCATATTTCATTTAGAAACAGACATTTCACTTGAGACAAACATTATTACAGAATATACAATTGTATATAATTTCAGTCTCGATGTTTGTAAGAATTTTATTACAAACTGTCTATTGAAGGCGACGCTGACTAAAACTTCAGAATTTATATTTTGCCATTAAAGATTATGATTTGAGCAGTCGAAACATAACTTAAGTATTTTACTTTCTGGAACTTATTTTCAGTGACTCTTTGCTTCATTGATTGTGCCAGCAGGGAAGCGAGGGAGGGGTTGGGGTTAGTTGATTAAAAATGTGGTTTAAAATCTTAATCTGGACGTCAGCTCGATTCAACGTTAAATTAGAATTGATTTGTTTACATCCACAATAAAATAGACGTCACAGAGACCAGTATACTTTGTAGCAAAGGAGCTGGTGTTCGGCCTTTATTTTCCCATTTTTCAACTTAAAGACAAACTGCAGTGCTGGGTATTGAAGAATACCAAACAGATATTTACAAATTGTGTTAGCCGCTCTGTTTAAATAGGCACTCACTCAAGAATAACAACAGAAGGCGCAAAAAATAATGAGCAATCTGGATATGATTAAACTATGGCGGCCTGGCGTTATCTATGACAATAACATCTATAGTTGTAGCGAGTAATTCGACCATTTGGGCACACATATATTCTCCATACACTACAATAATGCGTGTCTCAAACAGAATAGGCAACAATCTTTTATCCACCGACACAGGGTCTCCATCTTTCTCCGTTCAGTTCCCCGTGGAGCATGGGTTGTCAACACACACTTTCCAAGGAGTCATGTTTCTTGCCCATCTCATACGTTTCGTTCCATGTTTTTCCCATCCCTTTGTTCCCTGATTCAACCTGTTTTCTCCAAGTTTATTTTGGCCTTTCACTTTGTCTCTTACCCTAGGGATTCCAGAAGAGGGTTTGTTTTAATACTCTAAGTTAGCTTCCACAGTGTATGTTCCATCCAGTGTCATTGTGCCCGCGTTATGATTTGTCCCACTGTTATTTGACCGGTACTTTCCCATACTTGCACGAATGATTTTGCCTTGCCATCCCCATTATTATTTTATTTTGCGCAGGTATCCGTTAATGAAAGTATGTATCTTCATGATTGTAATTTTTGTTGTTCTCTATATATCACAACCATATAATAGTGCTGGTCAAATTAGCGTTTCAGAAAATGAAAAAAACGTCGTATGCAACAAGTTTATGTCAATAGAAGTGAGAAAGAGAGTTACTCGATGCTATATAGAGCCAATTTCGACTTGTGGAAGCAAACCATTGCTGTAGCCAACAAAATTAAAAGAAGATTAAAGGCAACAGAGATGGGATTTCTCAGAAGAATTTTAAAAATTCCCAGGACAGCTAATAAGACCAATAAGGATTTTCTCAAAGAGGCCATATTTAAAAGAAAGCCCATAAAAACATCAGAAAGAAACAATCAACATTTCTTGAGCACACCATGAGAAGGCGACAGTTGGAATACTGGTTACAGCTGGAAAAATACAGGGAAAAAGATATCGGGGGCGGCAACGAGAGAAGATACTAGATAGTTTCGTGTCAGGGCATGGAAAACAGTCAACAATATCATTGATGCGATGCACTGTGGATAGAAGATTGATTGTGGAGGACATGATCGCTTAGGCCAACCGGAATGCCACATGATTAAGATAAGAGCACTGATTCAACATTGGAGTTGAAACCTTTTACTTTTGCTTTTAACCTACTAATCTCGTTGATTTCAATATGTTTTCGAATTCAGTGAAGGCTAGTTTACATTTTGTATTCTTGTTTTGGTCTCATGATCTGTTTCTCCTCGTTTGTCTATAATACTGCCAATATATATTTTGGGGATGGGTAAAACTTTGATTCCAACCCAGTATGTATGTATTTAAGCATATGTAAACCTATTCTATTGTTGCATGTTATTATTTTTAGTGTTATTAACAAATATCACCTTAGGTAGTTTCAGTTTTTTGTTTTTTTTTAAACGAGCTGTCGAGATGTCGAGAACTACAGACAAATACAGATCACACACATTTTTCTCACCTGATGCAATTATTATGTTGCAAAATTATGCATTTCTAGTCCACCTGTAAAGAAACAAAACATGTACAATACAAGTCATATGTTTTATCCTAGCTTGTCTTGAACGTCTATTAATTAATTGTAATTCATTTTGTTTAATGTTCTATTTTACTTTCCAACGTATGAAAGTTTAATGTAAAAAACTCAGCACGCTTTGTAGTTCATATAGACTATATGGTTTTAGAGAACATATTTTTCAAAGAACATGATCATCTTGTAAAATCTGTAGACATTTAGGTGCTAGAGACTATATGTGTCAACAAACATCATCATCTTGTACCATTTGTAGACATATCGGTGCTAGAGACTATATGTGTCAACAAACATCATCATCTTGTACCATCTGTAGACATATCGGTGCTAGAGACTATATGTGTCAACAAACATCATCATCTTGTACCATCTGTAGACATATCGGTGCTAGAGACTATATGTGTCAACAAACATCAACATTTTGTAACATCTATAGACATATCGGTGCTAGAGACTATATGTGTAAACAAACATCATCATCTTGTAACATCTGTAGACTATATGGTATTAGAAAGCATATTTTTCAACGACCGTCAGTCTTGTGATGAAAATCGTGGTCTGCATTAAACTAAGTTTTCTTTCTTTATCAGAAAAATAAACCTGACCATCCTTCCAAAATATTTTCTAAAAATTTAGTAATTGAACCAGAAATCATATTGTCAGTAGACAACAGGGCACAAGCACCAATGGTCCCTTTTGTAAGAATCATTTCATTAATTTTGTTAAATATTACATAGTTAGTCATGTGTCACATCTTTGGGTGCATGTTTGGGTTAGTGATATCTCATATCTTTGTGTGAATGATTATGTTAGTCATATCTCATATCTTTGTGTGTAAATGTCTGTGTATGTCACATCTCATATCCTTGTGTGTGCATGGCTATGTTAGTAACATCTCATATCTTTGCGTGTGCATGGCTATGTTAGTCACATCTCATATCTTTGTGTGTTCATGTCTATGTTGGTCATATATCATATCTTTGTGTACATGTCTATGTTAGGCATGTGTCATATCTTTGTGTGTGCATGTCCATGTCAGACATATCTCATATCTTTATGTGCATGTCTATGTTAGTCATGTGTCATATATATTGATGCGTGTCAGTGTTAGTCATGCCTCGTATCGCTGTGTGCATGTCTGTGTTTGTCACATCTCATATCCTTGTGTGCGCATGTCTGTGTTAGTCACCTCTAGTGACTCGGGCAGATGGTGCTCGTAAACCTGGGAGGGCCGACCATCTAAGGGCAGAATCCCCCTACAGAAAAGATCATCTGCTGCCTTGCAGGAAGATTGGGGACAATCAAAGGCTAAGGAAAGCTAACCTGAATAAAATGCTGGCTGAAATCGGACGCACTGGGCCACTGGCGCAGAACACAGTGCAACGTTTTAACGGGTGTTCAATCAGAGTGGATCTGGCAGACTCTAATTGTGATGTTCTGTATGTGGGGGCGATCAACACACTTAACCTGACAGCTGACTTCTTGTGAGAGTCTGGAATCCTCCTCTGATTGAGTCCTGATCGCAGAGAGAGAGAGAGAGAGAGAGAGAGAGAGAGAGAGAGAGAGAGAGAGATTAGACAAACGGCATCACCTTAAATGGAAACCTATACGAGCCTTTGAATTGTGTAGATGTTAAATATAATAAATCTTAAATAATATGCGCAGCCGCGAGTATAGCTGCAGAATACAATGAAAATTAGCATAAACTGGTATTGAGCAGCTTGACTAAATAGTTAGATACGACAAACTACAACTTTCGGCAAAAGTCATAATTTGGTATATCAAACAAACGGTAGCGATAAGGCCGTGGACCACAGCTTAGAAGACGATATCCACGTAGACGGAGGTGTAAACAGTAGGACAAGAACAAGCAGTGACAATGGATTCAATGGTTGCAACGTTTGTGCATCTTATGTAACATATAGAAGGAGGACTTACCTAAGGCCAAATCAGGAATGATAGGGTATTGCCGCTAGAAGGGAGAGTTTTGATTTTGATCAAAACGAAGATGGTGGACTTGACCTCCTTATTGTTGTTTACCATGGAGTCAGTAGGGCAACGTTTGTAGAATGGAGAGTAGGAGAGTGGGGAATGTCCCTCTAACGAGCAGAGGTCCTTAAGCCAAACCACTATGGCGCCATCATTATCAGCAGGTTTGATAACTATGTCTTCACATAGACAGAGAATAGTAAGTGCTAGCGATTCAGTAAGGTAGATATTAGAGTAATGAAGTCTCTGGGGCGCGCAAACGTTTGATTTCCTGCGAGGTGTGGAAATGTTTATGAACCCTTAGAGAAATAAGATGGTTATCTCACATAGAAGGAAGAAGAGACGACAATAAAGAGAATTACATTACACAAAAAGAAGATAAGAAAAAAAATATATTATTTGGGAGTGATCTTGCTTGAAGAAGGTATAGAAATTTGGTGAGAATGTACTCAAAAATGTCACGGGTAAAGCGTGTATTTCGAGGTTCGACTGGGGCACTTACCATGACAAAGACGAGTATTTTAGGAATCGACGGCTGGTGATAAAAGTGACAGGTACTGTCAAGAAGAGACCTTAGAGAGCGAGGATGGTGAGAGAGTATTGAAAGGATGTTTTTCAACAGGCCAGACGTTACTTTCAAGTGGAAGATATATAAGGGAAGTAGGTGTGTGTTTAGATTTTACTTAGAACTATGAATGATATCAACGAAATATCTTATACCCATTTTAGCCACGGATGCAAGATTTAGGAAATAGTTTACAGTCGTATTAAAATAAGAAATGCTTTCAAATCAGACGACAGCGTTGAGAATCGTGTTAAGACTATTAACCATGGGACAGTAGTTGTTGAAATATTGAGTAGATATTCTGCCGATTGGATGTGAGGCATTATAGTAAGTATGTGACGAGAGATAGGAATATATATCTTCTAGGAACATTAAGAGTTAGGTTGTGAAGAAACTTGTTATTGTAGAGAACGTATGGACATGTGATTCCAAAGTATATTATGTGAAGTTGTTACAGGTGATTGTGTTATAAATATATAAACTGAGACACCTCTCCTGTGGTAATTTAGTAAGATAGTTGTGATGTAATACGTCGAAAATGTAGACAGGGTTATAGTGTATAGAAATCTCTTCCATCAGCAAGTTATGACCCTCCATCAATAAGGAAGTAAATAAACTCGGCAACGTTCGTTATTATGACCTAGAGTATTTTAACCACTCCCCTTACCCCTATATATATATTAGTCGAGTGCAAGGGATGCGCCTGGGGCGGGTGTTCAATCAGGTTTAGAATCCTTGAAAGGGGAGAATTCGTCATCAATAGGAAAGTGGGAGGGTGGGCGTTGAGGGTGGAAACAGATCTTGAGGCGTAATTAACGGAAGTAGGAATGTGTGTCATGGATGAGTTGATAGTGGTCTCTAATATGGCGGAGTGGGACAAACGTCATGCCTTTACTTAGGATAGATCTGCCATTCTCAGATAAGGGAAGGTCAATGGGTATACACACTACAAAGTTGGTGTCAGGCGATTCTGATAGGTGTATAAGGAGGGGAGGTAGGACGTAAGTCTAGCAGTTTAGGCTTATGATGGTTAGAGAGGAAGTGGTCGAAGAATTTATTTTAGACATGGATGATTTGCCGAATAAAAAAAATATCTTGGATGGTTCCCAGAGGTTAGAAGGCGGAGGTTGGAAAGAAGCGATAATATTTGAGTGTCGAAATGTGAGAGTAATCGTTGGTGTCTAGTAATAACTGAACGGATACGTAGAAGGCCACTTTGTAGGCGTACTATAACCGTAGAAGTCCACTCTGTAGGTGTGCTATAACCGTAGAAGTCCACTCTGTAGGTGTACTATAACTAATTGACTTAATTGTTGAACTTTTATGAAACCCGTAAAAACGAGACAGCCATTGTCGGGGAACCCACATGGGAAGGAAAAAGTCAGGAAGGTCCAGGAATACATGAAGAGAAGAAGCAAGTGAAATCCTTAACAGTATAAGCCTAGACTAGAGAAAAGAATTGAAAATATCGAACGACAGGGATGGTTGGATGTTTTTGTCCGTAACCTATGATGCAAAAATAAGTCCAAAGGATTTTGATTGATTGATTGATAACCTATAACATTAACGACTATAAAATTAAACAATGATATTATGCTTGCGAGTCTATCGATAAAACTCGTAGCATCAAAATCTTAGTTCGATATCTTTGTACTGCTAACTTGGTAATTAAAATATCGACATTTAATACTCTTTAATGCAGGAAAACAATTCCCCACACTCATCGATTCACATATTCTCGACCGTAAAACTATTCCACGTATTCATTGCATCCCTATTTACCTGACCTCGTTAACAATTGTGCAGCTTCCCCTGTTCATACAACTCCACAATTATTTCCTTTCACCCAATCCCTTTACGTCTTTGCACTCATCAACTGCCATTCTTGTTGTGTACTCATATTACTTAAAAATGTAGTAATAGTCATATCGAAGAAACAAGCATCACCATCATGCAGCATAAAAATAAAAAGGACAAATCTGAAACAAGTGCAACGTCTGAAATACTTGGGACACAATAATTACATCAGATAGAAGATGCACCACAGAAATATAAAGCAGAATAGATCAGACCAAAATAGCATTTCAAAAATGAAAATATCTTCTGCAACAAGTCTATGTCATTAGAAATGAGAATGAGAGTTCATCGGTGCTATATAGAACTAATTCTGACCTATGGAAGCGACTCATGGACAGTAGAAAAACAAAGGAAAAGACGATTAGAGGCCACAGAGATGGGATTTATCCGAAGAATGTTGAAAATTCCCTGGACAGCTAAGAAGACCAATGAGGAAGTTCTCAAAGAGGCTAACATAAAAAGGGAGCTCCTAAAAAACATCAGAAAGAAACAATCAACATTTTTCGGGCACATTATGAGAAGCGGAAAGTTGTAATACTTTGTTACAAATGGCAAAATAAAAGGAAAGAGAGATATCAGACGACAAAGAGAGAAAATATTGGATAGCTTGGTGTCATGTCATGGAAAACAGTCAACAACAGAACTGATACAATGCACTGTAGATAGAAGAATGTGGAAGGGCATGATCGCCTACGCCAACCCGTACGGCACAGGATGATGATGATGACTCATATTATATTTCCTTTACCACAACAGTTTGACTGCACCAGCTCACACAGAGCTGATTGATGCTCCTTCTTCGTGTCTATCTTCCGAGACGTTGTTCGTGAAACGTAGGACAGATTAAGCTCAAAAATAAACCCAGAGTTTTCAAAGACAACTATAGGGGTTCTATTGTACAATTTATTACCACATATTTTTTTAATGCACTTCTAATAAAGAGGAAATACATTTTTAAGGGGCATTCTTTGGTTTGGTTTTTTCTCCGCGATGCGACTGTTTTGGTTGAGGGGTTGGCAGTGTTTTATGTGTACATCGGTATTTAGAAGAAGAAAATAGAAGTAAGTTTTCGAACCTTTATAAAGATGTCAGAAAAATAGAGAGAAATAGAGAAATCGGGTGGCAAGGTTCTGAAACTATGCACGTAAAAATGTAAAAAAAAACAAATCAAATGAGAAACACGACCACGAATAAAATATAAATGTGATCTTAAGATGAAAGAATTATCGGATTAGTCAATAGATCTAACCCTCACTGCACTCGTGGTAGTCTCGTAAGCGTTTGATCTCTCTCAGTGGAAAGCAATAAGTGTTTATGCTGACGGTTCTTGCACTTTTCTGAATAACCACATATCTGATTCACTACATCAATAAGTGATTTCTTCCTTCGCATCAAAGTTGGAGGAGGCGAGTAGAATAAATATGTTGACATGTCTCTAAGAGGAACCAAATACTAAGTGTAAAGTCCACCTTTGTTACAAAGACTTCTATAGAATCAAAAACAAATTGTAAGACATGCAATATAACACAATGCGAAATAAAATAATGTGCACAATTATTAGAAAAGGAGACATATAAACTTGTTCAAATAGATTATTTCTCTATTGGTTTTTATTAAGTGTTGTCAATAGATGGAAATGTATCACATTCTGATGTTGTTTGATGGACATTATTTGTCTCGATCTCTAATTACTGCGACCAGTTCTCTGTGTAGTTTAAGACAGAACTAGGTTTCTTCTTGGCGCCAATCTTGACACAGCTCGACGATTTTTTTCAGTAGCGGGTCTACACCACTTTAGATTTCGTTGCATTGTATTGACATTTGCGATCTAATACGAGTGTAATTGAACGAAAATTTATGGCTGAACTTGCCCTCCTTCAACAAGAGAAAGAAAGAGCCGAAACTAGAAAAGCAAACAGTTTGAGCGGTAATGTCTCCCCACATTGTAATGATATATGCTGCCATTTGTTTTAATTTGTTCTCAACATTATTCGTAATAAAATGAGCTAATATAAATGTGCCAAAACAATAACAAAAACGCAAAAAATACTTTGATCGCTGCCAATGAATCATAAATAATATATATATTCTATATATTTCTACTGAATTATAACTGTATTATGTAGAACCAGTCCTATATCTCAAACAGCAAGGAAGAAAATGCATTCATTCGAAACAAAATGCTGCAGAAATAATAGTGTGATACCTTAGATAATGACAAAGAGCGATGAAAACATTAAAATACTTCAACATTACAAAGAACTGCCTTATAAACACTATTCTACAGACGAAACGAAAATACTATGGCCACGTCAAAGGACACAGCGGGCTGGAAAACAAACACAATGATAGAAGGCAAGGTTCCTCGGCGACTCATCCAAGAAGGTGGTTTCAAGATATCAAAGAGACCTTGAACAGGACAGCATAAGTGCGAGATATCTGGATAAACAGATTCTTTCAGACGGCTGTGGTAATGCAACGTTCTTCAATAAACGGTCTGATCATGAATGAGAAAAGGAAAGATGTACTAAAGAGCTTTTCATAAAAGATGTAAACATCTAACAATTCAAAAGTAATAGTTTTTAATTTATTTGATAAACAGATGTAGTTATTGAGTTACTGGTTTTGCGAGAAACTCTTCTTGGTGACAGCGCAGTAAGTACTCCTGGCTTTCATTGTTTTTACAATAGACGACACCTTGGGCAGGCCATCCTTGTGCGCAACAATATGGTGGCAGCTGAGGTTGATATGTCTATGTGGAACAATGCAGAATTGCAGGTGCATGCGGTTAGGGTGCAGACCCCAGTTCATTTCGTTATTGTTAATGTGTACGCCTGTAATGGGAAGGTGAACACACAACAATGGCAGAATCTCTTCGAGTTCGATGAAGAGAACGTCATTTTCTGCGGAGTCTTTAATGCTACAGGAAACCAGAGATTACTATCCATGTGTCCTCCTAATTGAGAAAAGCAGAAATGGAAGCCAGAAAAGAAAGCTCCACACATTCAACTACGAGGAAACAGACCAGGACGTCATTAGCACAATAAGACATAGGAAACAGAGCGCCCCTCGTAGGAGGCAGGAGAGGTGGACGCAGCCACCCTGGTGGAACGTAGATGTCGAGGAAACTTGGCGGAGCAAGAGACAAACGACCAAGACATGGCAGAAAGCCAGAAGGAATGGAAGAACACAACCTGAGCTCTTGAAGCGTCTGAAAGTAGAGGTCGACCAAAAAATGATGCACTTTAAACTATGCGCTAAGCAGGCTAAAAATGCCAAATGGGATGACTTCTGTAAAAAAGTGTGCTCAGAAAAATCGCTCGCCAAATTCTGGCGCCTTCATTAGAGCATGAATGACACAACACGACACATATGCATACCTGACTTTCAGAGCACAGGCCGGATATGGCACAAATCTGATGAGAGGAAAAGAGAAGGCCCTGCTTGCCCGCTACATTGAGCAGACGGACCAAAGAAATGAGGCTATAAGAATGAGGATACGGGGATCGCTGTCAAAATTGTGTAAGGATGTAGGGCTGGAAGAAGATCTCACAATCACAACTGGTACCATTCGCACGACACTTAAAAGGTCACACATCACTGCTCCTGGTCCAGATGGTGTTCAGTACAATGACATAGGCGATTTAGCTGACGACTACTTGACAAAACTGGCCAATGAGCTTAATGCCAGTATTCGGAGTGGCCAGATTAAGGAGGAGTGGCTACACAGCTACTTACTACCGCTACCGAACCAAACAAGGACCATTCTCAGATCAGTGCCTACAGAATCATCACGATGCAGAACACTGCGGTAAGCTGCTGGAGAATATAGTTTCCAGTGTCCTCACCTGTCACCTTGAACAGAAACGCGTATTCCCACCCACACTTGGTGGTTATAGATATAACAAAGAGACATGGTTCAATGCGGTAGTCTTTGCCTATGACGTCTTCGAAGGCTTCCACAGACGAGAGGAGACATGTGCTGCTGCTCTAGATCTGGAGGATGCATACAACAGGGTACCATTTGAATATCTCATGCATATGCTCCTCAAACTGGAGGTGCACCCCTTCCTCATTAGATGAATCGCCGCGGCACTGTTTCAGAGGAAGGTGATACTCAGATGTGGAAGTTGGTCTTCCGAGCCAACATCAATTTGTCCAGGGCTACCACAAGGCTCACCATTGTCACCAGTTCTATTTAACGTGTAGGCAATAACGATCACAGTTAAGTTTGATCGCAGCCTGTGTTTTCTGGAACACAACGACCATGTGGTAACAAAATCCCGCAAAGGATTAGCCGCCTTGAAGGTCATGACAGCTGGCAACATCGAGCAGAGGCTACTCACTCTTCTGTTCCAGGGATTAGTTCTCGCACCAATCGAGTATGCCCTGGCAATTCTTACTGTCAGTACGACTCAAATTGATAGGCTGGAAAAAATACAAAATGAAGCCATGCGCATTATCTTGGGATGTACGAGGGACACTCCCTGTGTAGCAATGAGGTATCTTCTTGACTTTCCAACCATGGATGACAGAATCAAGATCTGGAGAGCACGAGCATACCTGAAGATTAGTACAGATACAGAGCATTCATTGCACCACGTGCCCAAGACAGTGAAAAGTATCAGGCTAAAAGGAGGCAAATCATGGGTGGGCCGAGCAGTTGATGTCATCAAACAGGTCTGTGGGCTTACCAATATCAGCGTTGGTGAGGAGTGGATGCCGGTGCCTATGTCATTCAAGAGGACTTTCTCGTGTATTGTCACACTCGACAGGAAAAGTAGGGAACAGAACCCGGTCGTGGTTAATGCTGAGGTCAACGGTCTCATCTGCGATAACACCGATGAGAAAGATGCAGTTATCTATACAGACGGATCTGTAATACGACACCAAAGATGTGCATGGGCATTTACAGCACGCTCGGCATGCAGAATAGTCAAGGAAGACAGTGGTGCATAAGTCATGACCACGAGTATCATGACAATGGATGCGATGGCAGTGACCAAGGCATTCAAATGGTTAGAGTCACAAGATTACACCCACGCATGTATACTGAGTGATTCGATTAGCATGATTAAAAAAGTGGAGGCGGGCTCTGTACACATGCAATGGGTAGAGTCGTTGCAGAAATCCAAAATACGTAAGGTCACCTTTGTCTATGTCCCTGGACATGCGGGGGTACGAGGAAATGAAAGAGCGGACAGGTTGGCTAGCTGAGCTGTCGTTGAGAACGGGCAACCAATGGATCCAGCGGACATCATCAATGCCCTCCGAGATGTGGGAAGAGCACATGACTTCGACAAACACAGATCCACGTCACTTCTTCGGATGATGGAAATGGGAGTTAAGATGGGCACAGCCAGAAATGAGAAACTTAGTGGCGTGTAAGAAGACTTATCAACCAACATAGAAATGGAGTCATCAGTCGCTGGACACTGAGGGATTTGCCGAGGAGGGGATATGAGCAACTATGGATATGTTCGGAGTGCAATGATGGTGACCCGTAAACAGCTGTAGACACACAAACACTGCGGGGAGACTTTGTCACTAAGACAGCAGCTATATTACCTTGAAGAAGAAAAAGTTCACACATGTTCCTGGAAACTAGAAAATCAGTCCGCTGAATTATTTGTGTAGATCTGTGTTGGTTGTTTGATACTTTATTATGTAACTGACCTTATTAAATACAACTACGACTAGAAGAAAAAAGTATTTGATACGCTACAAATTAAGGGACTTTGTGTAATACAACTATGAAGAGATGTAACAAATGTACACGTTACAAATTAAAGGACTTTGTGTAATACAACTATGAAGAGATGTAACAAATGTACACGTTACAAATTAAATGACTTTGTGTAATACAACTATGAAGAGAAGTAACACAGACTGATAAAGGTATAGTAAATTATGAGACTTGAATCGGCGTATTAGCACGCGAGTTTTCACACTTATGTACTCAACCGCCTATCCGGAAGTGTTCGGAGACATCTGGATAGTGTCTCTTCAAGCATCGACCCTTCCCAGGGTAATACTCTGGTACCCATTTCTTCCAGCGGCTGGGTCGACCGCGGGGATATTTTTCTTTCCAACCACGAGTACAACTTTGGGTTGTCCAAACGTCTATAGCCTAGAGGCGTGAAAAACTGATAATTACATTGTAAATAACTTTCTGTAATGCCAGGAACATGCAGAGAAGAAGCCTAAGTTTCAAAGAAAATCTCTGTGGAAACGTTTTGCTTATCATTTATAGTCACTTTGTATATATTCGTTCATGTATTTTCCACCGACTCCATGAATTTCGTTAAAATTGTACTATATACATATATACATATATACATATATAAATATATATATATATATATATATATATATATATATATATAATTTTAACGAAATATATGTATATACATATATATGTATATATCATCGAGTGCCGTCTCCGCAACGAAGGATGGGTACCATGGAGCGCCATTCTGCTCTGTCTCTTGCTTTGATGGTGCAGGTTGTCATAGGCTGATTTGTCCATCTTTTGATGTTACTCGTCCATGTTAGTCTTGGTCTGCCTCTGCCTCTTTTATCTTGTATTTTTCCCTCCAGGATTACTTTTAGTAGGCTGTTGTGTTTTTTAACATGGTCCAAAAATCGCATTTGTCTTGTTTGAATTGTGCTTAGTAGTTTTCTTTTCATTGTTAGTTGATTTACGACTTCATCGTTTGTTTTCTTTTCCTTCCATCCAATTCTACCTATTCTTCTTTATATCCACATTTCAAAGGCTTCAATTCTCTGTTCTGTGTTCTTGTCTAATGTCCATGTTTCTGCATATATGAGGGGAGGTCAAAAAGTAATGCACACCAATTTTTTCTCGGCTAATAATAAAGATAGGAATATGAAATTTTGCACACTTGGAATATGACATGTTCCAATTATGTGTACCAAATTGCAAAGAATTCTGATAAATATTACGCAATCTATGAACCGTTAAAATGGAGCTTGTCAACAATGTCCGTTACATACAGCGAATTGTCATAGAATTTCTGGTTGCGGAAAAAGAAACTGTGGCAAACATTCATAAACGACTGTGTGCAGTGTACAAATGTTCTGCAGTCGATAGGAGCACAGTTAGTCGCTGGGTTCAGAGAATTAAAGCTGCAGAAAGTGTACGAGTGGAGCTGCATGATTTACCGCGTTCTGGACGTGTTGCCTCGGCTACCAGCACAGACATGTTAAACCGGGCTGATGCCATTATTCGTAAGGATAGGCGTATCACTAGTCAGCAATTGGCATTGCAGCTTACAGTCAGCAAGGGAAGTGCAATCACAATTTTTAAAACTCTCGGATATTCAAAGATTTGCGCTCGATGGGTTCCTCGGTGCCTAACAAATGATCACAGAGTTCAAAGGAAAACATTCTGTTCTGAATTGTTGGAGCGTTTCGGTGTTGAAGGAGAATGTTTTTGTCAAAAATTGTTACCGGTGACGAAACGTGGGCACATTATTATGAGCCTGAAACAAAAATGCAGTCAATGGAATGGCATCATCCGCAGTCACCAAAAGAAAAAAATTCAAAACATCTCCATCAGCCGGAAAGGTGATGATCACTGTCTTCTGGGACATTGATGGTGTGATTCTTGTTGATGTAATGACAAGAGGTGAGACAATCAACTCGACAGCTTACATCAATACACTGACAAAACTCAAAATCGGTTCCACAGAGTTCGGCCTAATAAGCCATCTGCAGATTTGTTGCTTCAACATGACAATGCACGCCCTCACACAAGTCTGGTAACACGGGAAGCAATCAACAAATTTGGTTGGACTGTACTGCCCCATCCTCCTTACAGCCCTGATCTGGCTCCCTCAGATTTCCATCTGTTTGGACCACTCAAAAAATTCCTGCGTGGGACACACTTTGACAATGATGAGGGTGTGATCCGTGCAGTTAAAAAATGGCTATGCGAGCAGGACAAAACTTGGTACAAACGAGGCATTCATGACCTAGTTTCGCGTTGGCGTAAGGCAATACGCTTGGACGGAGATTATGTTGAAAAATAGGTAGTGTAAAGGGGATGTTCAGCTACAATCTGTGAAAATTTCACACATTTTGCCCGAATAGTTTCCGAGAAAAAAATTGGTGTGCATTACTTTTTGACCTTCCTACGTATATAGGAATATGGAGAAGATGTAACATTTTTGCTATTCTTAGTTTTAGCCCTGGTGTTGTTTGTTTTGATGTTAGTATGTTCTTTATGACATTAAAATTACTTTTTGCCATACTTATTCTTTTGTTTATTTCAATTGTAGATTTTTCATCACTGGTATGTCCAAGGTAGTTGTAGTTCTGAACTGTCTCAAGGTCTATTCCTTCAATTTTGATATCCACTTGTGGTTTTTGAGTATTTTCTCATATATATATATATATTATATATATTATTATTATTATTATTTTAAATATATATATATATATATATATATATATATATATATATATATACAAATTGCACATTAATATAAAAAAATATTCAGATTATTAATATTTTTCTTCTATGTTTTTATGATGAATAATATATTTTTTCCTTGGCGCTATATTATTTTAAAATTTATATTAACGTTAAAAATAAAATCAACTGGAAAAATTCATATTTACTTTAGCAGTGAAGACCTGACAAACTCATGGAGAAGGGGACAATGTGATGACAAAGTAAACAATGTTTTGCTGTGATAAGAGATAAGAGACGGCTTGAAACAGTAGTAATTAAAACAGAAAATTTGGAATACTCACGTTTCAAAACAGGACATAAGGCTGTAATCAATACCGTGACGTGAGGTAACGTTACTCGAAATTGTTACTTTATGTTTAATGTCCAATGTCTTTATATGTATTTCTGCTTGTGACCATAATTATTTCTACCGGTATTATAACTAATTCTGCTGGTGTCATCATTAATGATTATTTATACTGATGTCATCTAAGATTTTTTTTTCTACTGGTGTTTTAATAATTATTTCGACCGGTGTCTTTTAACAATTTCTGCTAGTGTCATTTATGATTATTTATACTTGTGTCTTTAAAACTTCTTCTACCAGTGTCTTTTCTGATTACATATATATATATATATATATATATATATATATATACATATAATGTGTCTTTATTATTCTATCTGTTAGTTTCTGTTCAACGTGCTCTCTCTCTCTCTCTCTCTCTCTATATATATATATATATATATATAACCAAAAAAGATGTTCATATTTTGCTCCTCCACTTTTTCCTTTGGCTCCATCTTTTTCCTGCTGGTTATGGATGGATTATGTCACACGTACAGCTAAACACGGCTCGGATGGTGATTAATGATTTCAAACTTTTGTTGCTTCAACTCTTTGTTTCCTTCTTTAAGTTGTATTTTCTAGATCTGCTATAAAAAGTAAATAAAGAGCCCACGTCCGCCCCCCGTGTCGTATAGAAAATATGATGTTAGCGACCATAATTTTTACAGACCATCGGCACAAGATTTTTTGTGGGGTAATGCGGATGGTATTACCCCCGTGCTGCTTTCCTTTCCCAGAAAAAAATCCGGTACCCACTTAAATTTTGGTGAACCCGGAAGCCGTCGATTAGGATCGAACCCGACCTCTTGTCCTTTGTAGTCCAGTTCACTAACCACTGAGCTATCGCAGCTTCATAGCTCTGCCATACACTGTTAATATTCTTGACAAATTCATCAACACTTAAAACCTAAAACACGCAGCTGCATGGTCTCCCCCTTTGTTTTCTGGCCGGCGGACGTAAAATTGTGTTACTGATCACCTAATTGTCCATAACCCATAAGGTGATTGTTCGATCTCAACCGACGGCTTCCAGGTTCACCCAACCTTTAATGGGAACCGGATTTTTTTCTGGGAAAGTAAAGCGGCAAGAGCGTAATACCGACCACATTACCCCAACAAATCATGTACCGAAGGTTTGTAAAATTTATGGTCACTAACACCATATTACCTATACGCCACTTGGCGTGACGGGGAACTTTACTTACTACTTAAGGTGATTGGAATCTCTCTGCTCCTATCTACGTTGTCATATCGTTTTATTGCAGTTTTCTCTTTAAATTTGGAAACAAGCCTTCGTTTTTTTTCTTCATATTTTTTGTTTTTATTGTTCTCTGGTGACGACCCACGTGTCACGTGTTTGTACACAGTTGTGGAGTAGATGTTGTTTAGGTGGCAACGTGCTGAAGTGCATGTTTCTCTTAGCAGGCGCTGTGTCGAGGAGCACGGGTTTCGATTCTAGTGTATGTTGCCTGTTGTCCTCTGTGTTTTCTGTTGTTTGTTTGTGAATTTGTTTCATTGTTGTAAAAAATTACAATCTTCTTTTTTTTCTACCTTTCATCTCCATGTGGAGCATAGGTCTTCAACAAACACTTACCAAGCCGTTCTGCTTCTTGCCATTCTTTTAAGATCGCTCCATGTCTTCCCCGTCATCTTCATCTCTGTTTCTATCTGTCTTATCCAAGAATTCCTTGGTCTTCCACTTTGTCGTTTTCCCTGGGGATTCCAAAAAAGAGCCTGTTGTGTAATACCCTCAGTTGGCTTCCGCAGTGTGTCCTATCTAGCGCCATCGTGTTCGCCATATCTCTTTATCCACTGGTATTTGACTGGTACATTTCCTTAATTCTATGTGAGTGATTTTGTCCTGCTTTTTCCATCCTCTTATTCTGCGTAAAATAGTGACACTGTGACCTTCCAGGCATGTCGTAAGAGGCGACTAAGGAGTTTGATCGATGACTTGACAAGCTGTCATTGTAAAAAGTATTGTTATGGAAACAGAGCCATATATTTTAGAAGCAGAGATCTCTGCAATATGTGCCACTTTGGCACGCAAGGTTTCTGTTTTTGAGATTGTGGTTCTGCCCTATGTGCCGTCTTCGGCTCGAAAGGACAATAGATAGATATTCTGCGTAAGCATCCATTAATGAATGTCTGTATCTTCATGATTATCATGTTAGTTGTTATCCATGTTTCACAGCCATATAATAAGACTGACTTAACATTGGAGTTAAACATTTTTATTCTAGTATTTAACCTAATTTCTTTTGACTTCCATATGTTTCCCAGTGCAACAAATGATCCTCTTGCTTTTGATATCCTTATTTTGGTATCATTTTCTGTTCCTCCCTCTTTGTCTATATTACTGCTCAGATATATGTAAGATTGAACGTCTAATAGAGGTATTTCTCCTATTTCTCAACTTCACAAACATGGATAAAACAATACAATAGTCCCTTATTATTAGGAAGCGAAAGACTATTAATCATTCTAATACTGCTTTATGTTACATTATGTTATGATATGCTGTGTAATATAATGATATTTTTTTTATCACCGAACATAATGCAGGGAAAAGGGCAGCAACTCCCGGACACTACACTGCTAATATTGCAGCATTAAAGAAAAACAAACTGAGCTTATAACAGTGGATACAGAAAGTAGTGCATATGCGAAGTCACCCATTATAATTGCGTCCTTGTATGTAATATTACCTTTATAAGAAATTTATCATCCCCTGTTTCTCTATAAACAAATATCGAGACGTTTACTTTTCACTTTCAATTCACGCATATTTTTACATTCTTCGTCTTCCCATTTTAATTATATGGAGCATAGGTCTTTAACAAAGGCTTCCAAGCGGTCATTTTTCTTGTCATTTTTGCAGGTTTCTCCATGCATTCCACATCTTTTCTTCCAACTGTCTTTTCCAGGTATATTTTGACCATCCTTGTTGTTTCCTCACTTGTGGATTCCATAAACGGACTCGTTGTGCAATCAATACTCCCATTTGACTCCTTCAGAGTAGTCCAATTACTGTTGCTAAGCTTTCTTTGAACATGTCAAGTAACTGGTTTTCTTTAGATAATTAACTCATGTTGTGTGCTGTCACCAGATTTAAGTAATATGTATAGTGAGATTATTTTAAGATCCATAAAGGGCATGTCTGGAATAACAATTGGGGGTCATAATATAAATAATTTAAGGTATGCTGATGATACACTCTTAATCGCTAAGAGTGATAATGAGTTACAATAAATGTTAGACATTATAATGAAGGAAAGCAAAAATAAAGGCATTAATAGCAAAAAGACAGAGTAGTGGTAGCAACAAGGAAAAAGACAATACCACAATGCACAATAAGGAAAAGGGAACGATATAAAAACAGATAAATTAAATTTAGTATCTGGGAACAATGCTAATCTCAGATAGTAGATGTACAACAGAGGTGAGATGCAGAATGCTAAGGCAAAAGCAGAGTTTCAAAAAATTAGGAAGGTACTGTGCAATCCATTTTTGACAGAAACAATAAAAGGAGTCCTTAAATGTTATGTACAACCAGTCTTACATATGGCATGTGAATCATGGACAATGTGACAACAGACAAGAAAATTACTGGAGTCTGTAGAAATGTGGTTTTACAGTAGAATGTTGAGAATACCATGGACAGCTAAGAATAGAAAAGAAAACGTTCTGAAAGAGGCCAAAGAAAAGATAGGGCTAATTTTCAATATTGGGAAGAAACGATCATAATTTCTTGGCCAAGTAGTGAGAAGAGAACAGCTGGAATATATTGTGACAACTAGGAAAATTGAGGAACACGGTTATATAAGAAAGACAATGTGAAAAGATACCAGACAGCTTAAGGGAATGGCTTGGCAGAAGGTCAACAATAGAATTGATAAATAACTGTCGAGATCGAAAGTTGTGGAGAGACATGATGTATGGTAGCTTGATGATACAGTCTTAATCGCTAAGAATGATAATGAGCTACAAGAAATGTTAGACATTATAATGAAGGTAAGCAAAAATAAAGGCCTTAATAGCAAACAGACAGAGTAATGGTAGCAACAAAGAAAAAGACATCAACACAATGCACAATAAGGAGAAGTGTAAGAATATAAAACGGGTAAATTAATTTAAATATCTGCCAGCAGACATGGCACTTGATGATGATGATGTAAAACTGCCTTCCTCAAAATTATTTCTTTTTAAAATTAATTCATCGTGATAATTCATCAATTTGCATAATTATCCGAGCAGATTTTTGTTTTAGAAATAAATGAACGATTAGAGACCGGCCATCCATCTTCATTTCGCAATGTGATATGTTTCTCCTCAACGACATTATAAATTATCTATCAGCAATTTATATTGTCAACCGCTGACGTAACAGTCTTACACAGACATGTTCACGTAAAGCTAACCAGCAATAATTAGCGTTTAGAGCTTTGTTCTATACCTTTTGTTGCAGAAATAAAAGACCATGCCGCTGGTTAAATTAAACAAAAAAAACCAATTACTTGAATGAGGAAAGTCTTGGATAGATTAACTAATGACAAGAGCAGATGGTAATTAGTTGTTTTGAAGTTGAGTACCTTACGTTTGATTGAAAGTTTGATGGCTTTGATAATAATGATGACATTAACAACTTCTTTCACGTCGTTACCAAGCAACCTTTATCTCAACTTTATCTTTTATTTTGCCATTGATTTCCTTGTTTGACCAGAAGAACTAGAATAGAAAACTATGTTTACTTTAGCCAAGATTTGAGAGTGTCTCCTAGCAGGAAGCCTTTCTTCCCAGCCTGCCCGCGGTGTATAGATCTGATAAACATCACTCAACGCAATCACAAGATATAAGCATATTTACGCATCGTCTAGCGAGATCTTCTTTGTCAAGAGGGGAGACAAGACGACAGCATTTCTGGAGAAAGAGAAAATTAAATCTTCTTGTACAGGCAGCAGCGAATTCGAGATTCTGTGGTTTGACAATAGTTGCACTGAATAAACACACACATTTATTTATACTTAAATGTACACAAACATCTACCGCAGCTTGAAGCTGAACAAATGGGTACCTGACTCAATAAAGTGAGGAATTTGAGCAACTGCCTGAAAAGTTCAATGGTCTCCTAACGGTCTAATGCTGTATGATAGATAGATAGGTGAAGTTTAATACTCCACTACCTTAAATATGTTACGAGACCATTTTTATATTACCGTAAAGACAATAATTAAATGTGAAACACTGTTCTCAATATAAGTGGTCAGGTAAATGCCAATACTATGTTTTTATTTATGAGTAGTGTTCATGTAATAGGGAACTCGTCATTCCTTGTAGCGTAAGAGAATAAAATATTGTTCTTGTTATTTTTCCGTGGGTGTTAGACATGTAAAGCAAGGTAGTAAGTTCACCTTGTACTGTATGGGAAATGTCGCATCATTGCGAATTTTTGTTTGCAGTGACAAGAGGTGTAATTATGAATGACATGGTCAATATCGGAGCCCGATAGCTCAGTGGTTAGTGAACTGGACTACAAAGGACAAGGGGTAGGATTCGATCCCAACCGACGGCTTCCGGGTTCACCCAGCCTTTAATGGGTACCGGATTTTTTTCTGGGAAAGTGAAGCGGCACGGGCGTAATACCGACCACATTACCCCAAAAATCATGTGCCGAAGGTCTGTAAAATGTATGGTCACTAACACCATATTCCCTAGACGCCACTTGGCGTGACGGGGGTACTTTACTTTTTTTTTACTATGGTCAATATCACGTCTAACAACCCAGTATTTTAAGAGACAGTCCTGGTGTACAATTACAAAATTATATATATATATATGTATATATATATATATTATAATAATATACCTTGACCGACCATACGCTAATCTAACGGTTTGATGTGCGACAGGGATAATCTGACGACGAACTGTGTTTTATATATACGGAATTTGATCAAACACGATGTCCTAACATCATCAAGCGCTATACATTTTAAAAAAATTATGACGATCATCATTTTCAGGAGGACGGGAACTTCCGGTCAATGTGGTGGATAAGCGGCAGGAACCGTTGAAGGCTGTGTCTGAAAAGTGTTCCTGGTTGCAGTTTCTCATATCTAAGTCCGGCTTGTTGCAGGAGTTAACGAGTTAAGTGCTCTGTGCACACTGTGAGCTGTGTGTTTCATCCGTTTTAGTCATGTTTCGATATTCCAATTGTTTACGATGAATGATGATATCGTATGACATGGAACAGTTGGTTGTGTTCACTTTCTGTGCGGTTTCGCCTTATGTCTTTTGGCGTGTGCTTAGACTGCTATTAAGGGCTACAGTTACCTTTCTTTGTTTGAGAGATGAGTTAGTAATTCGGATGATTCCACAGGCACGGGCGGTTGAGCAATTATGGATTTTAATTCTTATGCAGTGATACCGGGACATTCCATAACAAAAAACCAAGAATTGCAAATATAAATCCATCCTGAAATTATGTCATTCTAGAAAAAATCACCAAAGTTGGGATGGAATCGGAACACATTGGTAACACATATGCACATTAATCACTTCACCATGGAGCTTGACATATAAAACGTAAATTAAGAAGCCTCGTCACGCCATGTAGCGTATAGGGAATATGGAATTAGTGACCATAATTTATATAGACCTTCGGCACATGATTTGTATATGTATTGAGGCTATAAATAATTTTTGTGCTCATGCTTGGTACCACAAATAAATACATAAACTACAACTGCTAGTTCAACAAAACAGAGCACTATTGAACTTTTCATTAGCATTCTAAAATATTCAAGAATCATTCTAGAACAAAACAGAGCAATATCGAACTTTTTAATTAGCATTTTAAAATAGTCAACAATAATTCTAGAATGCGGACCTTTTGTCTTTAATATATCCTTTTGGTTCTTCTATAAATAGAAGTTTAGGTACCACAAAAAAAAAGAAAAATAAATTTAATCATAGGGCACCCACAAGAGATCTCTGCCCAAACCGGTCTGGAGCAAGCATGGACAACTCGAGCCATGATTTTGTCAGTTTCTTTCACTTCATCAAACATGGTCGCCATGTCTCCAATGGTCTACCTCTTCGTCATTTACTAGATTGTGTCCATGTTAATATTAAGTGCGAATGCTGGGTTCGTTTCATTTGTAAAATATGGCCTAGGCATTTCTAACGTCTTCTTTTTACTTCTTGAGTGATGTTGATAAAGCCTTGTCTTCTTTGTTGTCTTTGGCGACTTTGTGTGTGTGATGTGCTGGCTCCAACGGAGGTTTTAGAATCTTCTTCAGACAGCGATCTTCGAATCCTCTAAGTCGGTTTTATCGTACGATGCTTTCTCTGTGTTTATGCTATACATAAGAGTAGACTGCACATTCTGCTTAAAAATTCTAAGCTTGATTCTGAATGCAGAATAGTTGAATGTTAGTCCACTAATGTTGAGATTCAGAATAGTTGAACGTTAGTTCACTAATGTTAAGATGCAGAATAGTTGAACGATAATTCACTAATGCTGAGATGCAGAATTGTTGAACGATAAACCACTAATGCTGAGATGAAGAATAGTTGAACGATAGTCCACTAATGTTGAGATGCAGAATAGTTGGACGATAATTAACTAATGCTGAGATGCAGAATAGTTGAACGATAGTCCACTAATACTGAGATGCAGAATAGTTGAACGATAGTCCACTAATGTTGAGATGCAGAATAGTTGAACGATAGTCCACTAATGTTGAGATGCAGAATAGTTGAACGATAGCCCACTAATGTTGAGAGCAAAATAGTTGAACGATAATTCACTAATGCAGAGATGCAGAATAGTTGAACGATAGTCCACTAATGTTGAGATGCAGAATAGTTGAACGATAGTCCACTAATACTGAGATGCAGAATAGTTGAACGATAGTCCACTAATGTTGAGATGCAGAATAGTTGAACGATAGTCCACTAATGTTGAGATGCAGAATAGTTGAACGATAGCCCACTAATGTTGAGAGCAAGAATAGTTGAACGATAATTCACTAATGCAGAGATGCAGAATAGTTGAACGATAGTCCACTAATGTTGAGATGCAGATAGTTGAACGATAGTCCACTAATGCTGAGATGCAGAATAGTTGAACGATAGTCCACTAATACTGAGATGCAGAATAGTTGAACGATAGTCCACTAATGTTGAGATGCAGAATAGTTGAACGATAGTCCACTAATGTTGAGATGCAGAATAGTTGAACGATAGTCCACTAATGCTGAGATGCAGAATTGTTGAACGATAGTCCACTAATGTTGAGATGCAGAATAGTTGAACGATAATTCACTAATGCTGAGATGCAGAATTGTTGAACGATAGTCCACTAATGCTGAGATGAAGAATAGTTGAACGATAGTCCACTAATGTTGAGAGCAAGAATATTGAACGATAATTCACTAATGCTGAGATGCAGAATAGTTGAACGATAGTCCCTAATGTTGAGATGCAGAATAGTTGAACGATAGTCCACTAATGTTGAGATGCAGAATAGTTGAACGATAGTCCACTAATGTTGAGATGCAGAATAGTTGAACTATAGTCCACTAATGTTGAGATGCAGAATAGTTGAACGATAGTCCACTAATGTTGAGATGCAGAATAGTTGAACGATAATTCACTAATGCTGAGATGCAGAATAGTTGAACGATAGTCCACTAATACTGAGATGCAGAATAGTTGAACGATAGTCCTAATGTTGAGATGCAGAATAGTTGAACGATAGTCCACTAATGTTTGAGATGCAGAATAGTTGAACGATAGTCCACTAATGCTGAGATGCAGAATTGTTGAACGATAGTCCACTAATGTTGAGATGCAGAATAGTTGAACGATAATTCACTAATGCTGAGATGCAGAATAGTTGAACGATAGTCCACTAATGCTGATATGCAGAATAGTTGAACGATAGTCCACTAATGTTGAAAGCAAGAATAGTTGAACGATAATCCACTAATGCTGAGATGCAGAATAGTTGAACGATAGTCCACTAATGCTGAGATGCAAAATAGTTGAACGATAGTCCGCGAATATTGAGATGCAGAATAGTTGAACGATAGTCCACTAATGTTGAGAGCAAGAATATTGAAACGATAATCACTAATGCTGAGATGCAGAATAGTTGAACGATAGTCCACTAATGCTGAGATGCAGAATAGTTGAAACGATAGTCCGCTAATGTTGAGATGCAGAATAGTTGAACGATAGTCCACTAATGTTGAGATGCAGAATAGTTGAACGATAGTCCACTAATGTGAGATGCAGAATAGTTGAACGATAGTCCACTAATGTTGAGATGCAGAATAGTTGAACTATAGTCCGCTAATGTTGAGATGCAGAATAGTTGAACTATAGTCCACTAATGCTGAGATGCAGAATAGTTTGAACGATAGTCCACTAATTTGAGATATAATTTTTTTAAATTTCTTTTGTGAACGCACAATATAAGATGTCATGTTGCATCTTAAAATGTATTAGCATTTATGTAGGCGTTTAACCTATTTAACATATTTGTAGGGCTTTTATATTTTATATTTCACTGGAAAACAACATACAGGAAGTTTAGTGCAGTCGGCGCGAAGTGTTTTGTGTCAGAGTTTTATTTGTTTTTAAATAATTTAACACTGCCGTGATGGGAACCCAGTTCACCTTTCTTATTCACTCAGTTATCCTGATCACATTTCTCATAGTTTCAGTACCTGGATGTATATGTGATATACATACAAGGGTTAATTAAAGTGGGGAATTGGGTGTGTGTTGTTAATCATTAAAGAAATGACTTCGACAGCATGCATACTCTTCCATGCCTGCGTAATTGTGCAGTAATAAGGCTTGACATTAGTTTCACATAAGGTCAGTTCCAGGGACTAATCAACTAATCAGTTCTTTTGTTTGGTTTTCAGCATTTCCGGTTGTCTGTAATTGTATTTGTTTAAAGCAATTCCTTCGTAATTGCTGTCTGCATTCATCGACCTGGGTTTTCCAAGTTTGTTCTATTTGTTCTGACAATTAAATTATCTTATGTCAGAGTACAATTAATTATTGAATTCAACAAAACACAATCCATACAAAGCAACAAGTCTAATTTCTAAACACAAATCAGATTAAAATTGTGTAAATTTCATCATACGCCTTGTGTGTGTATTCCAGTCTTGTTCATAACACTAATAATTATGTGCGTATATTTATATAGTCGTCATTCCTAATTCGATTAGCATCTATATCTGTCTATCTATTGACCTTTCGAGCCGTAGCCGGCCCTATGGGCATAGACCAAGATACTCCCTCTCTTCATCTGCATTTTTGCTCTAGCAGTTTTCAATTTTGTTAAAGATATTTTATCAAATCTCGCCATTTGTCTCTGTTCTGTGCAAGCAGCTCCATCTCATTGAGGGAAACCGATTCCTGCTTCTCTTGCATCTCTCACCAATGTTCTTCTCAGTGTCTCTCTGGGTCTTCCTCTTTATATCTTATCTGTTGTTTCCTACATGAGGGCTTGCTTTGCTATTCGGTTATTACTCTTCTCATCACATGCCAACATATGACCAACGTCTTTTCTTTATTACTGAAGATATTAGTGGTTGATTGGCGATTTCTCTAATTTCCTCGTTTGTTTTGAATTCGTTCCACGCTCTACCAAGTACTTAGGCTATTCAATCAAATGTACTATCAACCCTTACGTATGCGTGTGAAAGCTGGAAACACAAGAGATATAGAAACAAAGTTGAACGCATTCGAAAATAAATGTCTAAGGAAAATACTTGGTATAGAATGGAACGAATTCAAAACAAACGAGGAAATTAGAGAAATCGCCATCAACCACTAATATCTTCAGTAATAAAGAAAAGACGATGGTCATACGTTTGGACATGTGATGAGAAGAGATAATAATCGAATAGCAAAGCAAGCCTCATATGGGAAACAACAGGTAAAAGAAAAAGAGGAAGAACCAGGAGACACTGAGAAGAACATTGATGAGAGAGGCAAGAGCAGCAGGAATCGGCTCCCTCAATGAGATAGAACTGCTTGCACAGAACAGAGACAGATGGCGAGATTTGATAAAATATCTTTAAAAAAAACTGCTAGAACAAAAATTCATATAGGAGAAGGTGTATCTTGGTCTACGCCCTATGGGCCGGTTACGGCTCGAAAGGTCAATAGATATAGATATACCAAGTATTTTCCTTAGACATTTATTTTCGAATGCGTTCAACTTTGTTTCTATATCTCTTGTTGTTTTCCAGCTTGCACACGCATACGTAAGGGTTGATAGTACATTTGATTTGAATAGTCTAAGTTTTGTGTTTGTGCTGATGAGTTTGATTTCCGCAACTTTTCAAGGCTTCTGAAAG